>QZCP01000035.1:217333-294646 GCA_003956705.1 Brevipalpus yothersi | reverse complement strand
TCTCTCTCTCTCTCTCTCTCTCTCTCTCTCTCTCTCTCTCTCTCTCTCTCTCTCTCTCTCTCTCTCTTTTAATTGAATTGATGATGACAAAGCTTGCAATAGGAGTTTGGATGTCATACCCCATTATATTCTGATCTCATTTCAATTTTCTTCATTCTAGTCATTGTTGATCACTAGTTGCGGTTGACAGTCCTAAATTGGTGATACCATTTTCTGATCTTATCTAATGGGATTGATAGCCACAATGAGTGAATTGTGTAACCACTGATCTCCTTTGATTTGGCTCAATTATAAGCTAAATCTCAAATCGAAGTCTTGCAACATAACTGTCCAATGGCGAAACCTGCTCGGAAAGCCTGGCTGACCAAAGAAGCAAATCGAATAATGCAAGTGGCCTTCTTCAATTCAATCAGACATTATAAATGACCAGTCAGTATTTATAAATGGACTTTTTGTCCGTTTTCTTTTATATAGAAGCTAAATTCTGTTAGATTCAATAAAGTTTGTCTCGATGACAGACCGATAAGTCACCAATGAGGCTTATTCGCTCGCGTTATTTTGTGTTCAATTCTTACTCAAATGTTCACCACAGCGAAAAAAATGGAGCTTCTTGAGAGAAAACTTCTTACTTGCCTGAGTTCTAGCCAAGGCTCAGCATTTCATGATATTCATCGAAGATGATTAGATGATAGAAAATCTTCGAGAGAGATACGATCAGAAATCCTTGATTTGCATGTCTATGAAATCTTGAAATTCATTTAATTTCATACTTCTTCGTGAGTTATTACAATCTTAGAAGGATTATTAGAATGTTAAATCATTATACATTTTGTTCTGATCTAATAAAAATCAGAGATTCGTAGATGTCTTCCAGTTTTCTTGATCTATCTGATATTCTATGCTCATATTATTCACCTTCAGAGGAGTAGAAAGGAGAAAAATTTTCCCTACAACAGCTTCTAGGGTCTTCAATCTAAATATGAATGGCTTACTGAGATCTTTTGCAATCGATCAATCATTTGCTTCTTGAATGTTTCCATGGAAGAGAGCAGATTTTGAGAGCCAAATTCGAATTAATACAAAATTTAACCATTACAGGTGCTGTTTATTCCCTCTTCCAATCAGTATGCAATCCAAGAATTTGAACAAAAACAAAACGAGCTATATCAAGAAGCCTCCAAAGTCATAAGCCAAGGGCTGCTGTATGCTTTTGAGCTTTTAATCGGAGCTCGGCGATGCTTGTACTTTTTGTATTCAATTGTTCAGCAGCAAACAGGGCAGATAAACTGAATTGATGGGAAACATTAGGATAAAATAGGAATGTATTCGCTGAGGAGGCTTGAGCGGCTGCCGCTGCCGCTGTATAATGATGAGCAGCCGCTGGAAAGAATGGCAAAAATTTTGATTTGAAAAATTGCTCTTCCTCAGTTCCAAACGTCAAAAATTTCAGAATTCAAACCATATCAGATAGTGTTGAAGTGGATTCGATTGTATTTTATCTGACTAGAAATACCTAGGCGCATTTTTCTCATGAGTAGAAAATTGGTGTCCTATTCCTCTTCGGAATGTATTAGAGTGAGCCAAGATGCACTATTTGTAGAGTAAACTGGCTAATATTGCAAATAAGTAATTTTTGAGACCTAGCTCATGAAAGATTGATCAATCTGCTCTCATTTGAGTGTCTTACTACGGAATAAGTATTTTCGAATCTTTCCAACACCTCCAAAATGTTTGAATTTGGGAAATTTTGAAATAACATAGCAAATTTGATTATACCTAACAAAGCAGGATCCATGGCATAAGGTAGATAGTGAGGAGTGACTCCTAAGAATTAAAAAATCGAAATCGAAAAATTCGTAAAACAAATATAAAAAGGAAAAATATTTTGATGAACATACCAGAGGAAGGTAGGAGTGCTGAAAAACGATCGGCTGAAGAGGTGGAATGGGATTGAAGACGAGATGAGGATGAACTGGGAACGCTGATATAAGGAGCGATTCGAGAGGACTCAATTGGAGTGCCAGTGGACATCACCAAGCCAGCTGGGAAGAGGTGTAGTTGAAAAGTTTTAATAGCCGATTTTTCACACCCTTTCGGATTCAGTAAGTGATATGTCAAATAAAGGGATGCAAAACAGAAGATAAAAATGCCTTCTCCTAGAATGTCAAGTTAAATAAGATGATAAAGCTTACTTTTCTGAAGTTGACTTTCGTGTTTCCTACACTTTGCGCGTCGATTCTGGAACCAAACCTTGATTGAAAAAGCCAACAGGCAAACAAAAGGCCGGATGACCGTGGATGAGAAGGAATCAGTGAATGGAATGGGTGGAAGAGAGGAAGAGAGAGAGGATGAATGAGAAGAGGGGATCTGATAGAGCGAGTTCATGATGTAATCAAATTAATGGACACAATCTATATCTTTAATCGTGTTTAGGGATCTAAAGATGGTGATAAAGTGCACAACAATTAGGGTCCTCTTCAGATGGGCTTATGATTATAAAAAGCTGTAAGTCATATGACCAGTGTGGCCAGAGAAAGTGACTTCACATGATCAAGCTATCCTCAATGATACATCATTCATTTCTTTTGACTTGATTTGACAATGTACGATGGAAAACTTTGAGCGACTTTCTCTTCACAAACATTTCGCATGTCGTTATGATCAGTCATTGAATGCTATTCTCAGATTTCTCTGGGAAATCAATCAAGCGAGTAGAAATTAGAGTATTCCTTAAAAATTGAGAGTTTCTGGCTACTGATGAGTCTAAATCGATTGAACTTGATAATATGATAAGTAAACTTAAGAGTTCATTTCAAAATAAAGAAGAATGATCGAAATTCTCTTCCGATTCCTCAAAGAGGAACAATATTCTAATGACTTTTTCTCTATACTAACTTTTTTTTCTGTTTTCAGTAACTCTATGGGATAAGAGAGAATGAATTATTCCACCCATGAAGTATGCAGTTTGTTATATTTTCTTTCGACTATTGTGAGAGGACAATAATACTCAAAGATGAAGAATGGACTTAAATTAATCAAATGACTTGATTGTTTTCCTTGTTTTCCATACTAGATTCTCCAGTCATCATAACTAACAAACTGTAAGTTAATCAGATACTTCTAATTTCTTTTCATTGTTTTCCATAAGAAAAAAGAAGATTGATGACACCAAAGCATCGGCAAGTAGTTCAAAAGCAAAACAAAGAAGAAATGAATGAAACTGAGCTACTGTTTTTTCTCCTCTTCTCAACCCTGTTATGTTGAGGAAAAAAACTTTCCTCTATCGTGAATCACTCCTATCCTATGGATGAATTTCTTCTAAGCATCACACATACAAAGCAAATGAAAATCATCTACAATCATTAAGGCAAATTGTGACTCCTCTTTTTGATCAAGAACGGACAGATAGGCAAAACTATCTCGAATTAATTTGATAAGCTGGAGCATCGGAACACTGTTGAGAGAGCGTCCAATTGCTTGACAATCCAATTCATTGCTTCATCTGATTAGCACCGCTCAATTGATGTAAATTAGACATTCTCTCTTTCTTCCCTTAACAGTGAGTGAATTGATCTTCATTGCGTCCATAATCCGCTCTGTTTGCAAGCATTAACCAAACACGCTTTATTGCTTCAACCATTTTCTCAGCGCAAACTACTTCCGATTGACAGATTATTTGAGCTGATTGAGGCTCCAAGCTGCCTAGAGCATGAATATATCACTCTGAATTTATCCTTCAAATGTTATGTAGCTACTTCATCAAACTGATCTGAGGACTGAGCCAAGTGATGATGGAGAGGGGCAAAAGAATTTCGAGATTGGCTTACCTGGACTCTTGCCTCTGAAAGACCTAGACGCTGAGAAAGTTCTTCTCTCATGAATGCATCTGGATAATGAGTTTCATCGAACAGTCTTTCCAATTCGTTCAATTGATCTAAAGTGAAATTGGTACGAGATCTTCTTTGCTTCACTTTCTGAGAATTTGAATCTTTCTCTGTTTTATTGGGGTTGGTAGTCTTTTCTCTCAAAGGTGTCAGATATTTTATATCTTTTTCTGGAATTCCAAAATTTCGATTATTATTGGACAATAGAGCTGCAAATCTTAACAATTAATTCACTCTACCTGAGTTCAAAGATGATTTTGGACTAACAGAATCATCAACAATTATGCATCCATCACTTCTAGCTTGATTGTTTAGTCCATTCACTGATATTGTTGAATCTGCAAGTTTTTTCCCATTTTTGTAGGAGTAACATTACTTTTGTGTATATTGAATTGATAAGAGAAAAATCTTACCTCTAGAATCTCCACTATTGTTCTCCTCATCAGTATTTGATGAAATATTACCGGTCTCAAGTTTACATGTGATCAACTCGCCTGGTGGACTTGGAGGTGGTGTATTGACAGTGATACGAGTAATCCGTGGTCGATGGAATGCTGGATTGAAGATGGTGAAAGGAGTTGCTTGAACAATTCGGGGAGTTGATAAATCCGTTGCTTTGATCTCACGATTTTTTGATGAGGATAAATATGTAGGCACAATTTTTCTGGACAAATCATCTGGCTTGGAAACCACTGAAACAGCACTAATTGAATTGATCGAGGAGACTGAAATTGATGGCACAATTGACGCTGGTGGAATTGAAGGAGAGGAGGATGAAGAAACTATCAAAGTGGGTGGTAAAGAAAAATTGCTTGTAGACACCGATAAATTAGAGGATGAAGATGAGGAAGATGTTGTCAAGAGAGGAGGTAGATTATTGGTTAATGAGCTGAATCGATCACAAGCGATAGATTTGTTCACGAATTCTGTTAATTTTTCCATAATTTTGCATCAATTGAATGGGAATACCAATGGAATAACAACTATATGGAGAATAAGTATTGCACTGAGAAAATTTAGCAGCCTAGTCAAGGATCAAGGAGTAAATATTGTGGGTAAGTATTTTGAGTGTAGTAGCAAGATCAAAGATAAAATCAAAATTGACTTGGATGTTCACGTTCCCAACGGCAGGCCAACTGTTCCTTTGACTTTTGGCCCGCCAATTCTTATGTTTCATTTCTCAATTCGCACGGACGCAGATTCACGTTCCTTTGATAATCTAATTATGTGACTCCGCCTCATTGATGCTTCTTGCTTGATGCGCAGCCAATAGAGAAGCACAAAGGTATTACAAGCTCCTCCTGCGGAAGTGGTTGGAGGAGCTTCTAGTTTTGATTTTGGTCAGTTTTTTAGATATTGAATATATATACACTTGTTATTCTACACCTCAAAAGTGTTCCAGAATTTATTGAATCAATAGACACAATATGCATCAAGAATAATGTGTTTGCAATGGTCTCTTTGGTTCATTGTTTCCGTCCAGACACTTTGAAGAGAGACCATAGAATACTCAAATAGAACGATTTGTTTGAAATTGGAAGAGGAAGTGCATAAAATAACTCTTGGAATATAATCAAGGCCAGAAATCTCAGATAATTTGAAGTATGAATTAAACTGATAGTATGGTATCCACAAAATCCATCAATTGAAATAGTCGAATCGGACATGTTCTAAAATCTTCAGTTCCCTTGTTTTGGGAAAAATTTCGAAATCTCATCTATAAAGTGTGAAATTTTCTAAAAAAATCGAGTGATGATGTCCAAACTAGCTCGAGACCCACAAACTATTCTGTGGGACTTCTGAACTATTTGGTCTCTCTCTCCCTATTGTTGAAATGAAGAGAGGAGAGTAGAGGAGAGAGAGAGAGGAGAATTTAAAGTTTTAAAAAGATGGGAGAATGTATTTTAAAACTGGGCTCTCTATGTTGCCCCTCCATTAGTGTGAAAAACGAGCTCCATTTTAAATCGAATTTAGATGCATTAAAAAAGTATGACTTATCGAAGATGAGAATTTTTTTTTCTATTGTAGACTTCTCTGGATGCTTTTTTTATACTGGATACAGGGTAAAAATGGCTATCCCTTTACCATCATTTGCTTCAAAATCACTTCTCTTTACTTCTTGTTTGACAATGTTCAAGAAACATGACGGTGTCATCTCTGGAAGCTTCTCAATGAATCAACTCGAGCCACTTCACAGTTTTTTGAGCAAAAAGGGAGACAAGTAAAGAATCGAGAGAGCGATACTTAGTGAAACTCTTGAAATAATAACTCAATCAGACCATGATTGTAGTGATCATCATCATCTTTTTTCATCTTGCTCAGTGAACTCAACAAAATTTAACACCAACACAAAAGATATCCTACCAAAACTACAGGCCAATGAAGGGAATAAGTGCCAAGAGAGTCTTTTGAAAAATGTCTCCTAGAATATGCCAGCTCTCCAAAAAAGCAGTTCTAGTTTGAACAGAATTCAGGCACATTAATTGAGATTTTAATTACGCAGTTGCTAAAAAAATATAAGATTTTTTTGAAGAATTCTATCCACCAAGATTTTCCCCTCAATGTCTCAAAAAATTCACATTATTTAACTTTTCGTGGAGAATTCTTCCAAATTAATCAGATCTGAGAATATGAGATTTGCTAATGTTTGTTCATCAGAACAGAGAAATGGGAAAACTATACCAAAGCGATGGATCCCTATCAAGAGTATCATCAATTAGTTATATTGTTTCAGCTCTCCAAAGATTCTCAACATGGAATAGTCAATCAAGGAACACCTCAGTGGTTAGCTGAATAGGGGGACAGAAGATTGGGAATTTTTTTCTCTCTCTAGATAAGTTCAAGCAACAATCTGTTTTATTGTCGATTGAGCTGTGTGAATAGTATTTGTTTCTCAAGACCAACTTGAAAAACAAAAAGAGATCGTTTTGTTTGACAAGTGGAAGGAGAACATAAATAAAATCAAGCGCAGGATTGATGAGCTGTTGCGAACTCAATGTCCCAATTAGCCTAGTGTTATTGTCAGCGAGGCATTCAATTATGCAAGTGACTTCTTCCTCTCTACACATACATTCCTCTTCTTCTTTCTTCTTCTCCAGCTTCTTTTTCCTCTTTTTTTCTACTCTCATCGGGCTCTTCCCTCTCCCTCTCTCTCTCTCTCTCTCTCTCTCTCTCTCTCTCTCTCTCTCTCTCTCTCTCTCTCTCTCCTACTCACTTTCTTTCTTTCTCTGTTCACCTCCCCCTATTCCTCTTGTGATGCGATGAGCGAAATTCAATCGGTCGGAAAGCAGAGAAAATCACTCTGCACTTAAGGCGGTAAGAACGTATGAGCATCTCGAATCAGAATGAGTAAGTTAAATTGAATAAGATGAATGATCTATCTTTGGACAGGGAATCTAATGTACACATATACACACAACAACAACTCGGACCAAATCATCGAATGGTGGCTTATAGAGGCGTGTAAAATGGCTTGATGATGGGGATGGGGATGCGGATGCTGGAGCGGCAAAAAGAGAACAGAGAATGGGAGCAAGTCTTTGTGATATCGTTCATAGAGAGTTTACAGGGAGAAGGAGAATCAGAGAAGAGAGAGAGAGAGAGAGAGAGAGAGAGAGAGAGAGAGAGAGAGAGAGAGATTTGTTTATTTCCATCAACATGAGAGAAAAGGAGAAAGATGGAACCAGAAAAGATTGTAGCTATTCGAAAATGATAGTCTAATGGCCAAGCTGAATGCGTTTACGCGCAATGGTCCAGCACGCTTGTCAGGACAGATAAGTAGAACCATGTTGAACCGGTCCATTCAATTAGGGCTATATTGTATTGTGCTCCATCCTTTGCTTTCGATTCTTTTTCATCTAGCATCTCTGTTTCAATCATTTTTCCGTATAAACTCGAAATAGATCCAAGCTTCTCAAAATCATATGATTGGATGAACGGTTTTCATTCTCATGCACAGAAATAAAGTGAGGAATACCGTACTGAAACTCTTGCAAATGGAACAGTTTTCAGGATAAATCCATTTAATTCTTCTGATCCAATGATTTTTTGATATCTCAACCAAGCGATATAAAACTCTCAACTGGAATTGTGAAATATAAATGTCTCCTGGCACCTGATAGTTTCACGTTTTCGTTCAAAACTATTAAACTGATCGAACCATGTCAAGTGAATAATTTTAGAAGAAGCATGTTGGAATTGGAAGTACTAGCATAATATCTCAGGAATCTCGCTGAGAATAACTATGGGAAGCGTCATAGTGGGCTATTCCATGCAAAAATCGGTTCGTATTCTTTTATAACTGATCGATGGCTTGTAAGTAAGCGATGCTGAGATGCGACATTTTTTGATGCTCATTTGTGGTCTTTTCATTTATTAACCCTCAAAGACATGCTACAGTGTTCACAAAAAGTTGGAAAATAGGAAAAAGAATAAGAGGAATGCTCACTGTTCTCTATAGTTTCATTTTTTTCTGGGCCTTTTTACTATTGAATGAACCCTTCCTGTGAGTTTTGTGAAAATTTTTTTCTCAACCTTTCCACTTTGATGATCTTTTAGTGTTCTCTTTGAAGCTCGCTTTGTTTACTCTTAAATTACTCGTATTGCCGAATTGCTTTTGTGTCGAGTAGCCCTTGTAGCTATCATCAGCCTTTAAGTGGAGTCAAAAAGAGTATTCACAGTGAATCTTTTGTCCTCTCAACCTAAAGTGATTAATATTCTTATTCAATCAAGGCTCTCACTGCCGATTAAGATCTCTTCATCAGCTAACCACCAGTGTGGCAGGACACCCTTGAAGGATTCATTTTTACCACCCAAAAACTGATCAAAAAACTTGGATTCCGTCTTTTGTGATTCTCATTTCTTTTTCAGCTTCTTTGTGGATGCATTTGGCCTGTATTCATTCCATTAGACGATGTTAGAGAAAAACACCACACAGCTACTGAATTTACTCAAATTTCTACTTTGTTAAAGATGAAAAGGAGAAGAGTTTCAGCTACTGAAATTCTGAACATGGCACTCCAAAAGTGTCTCTCCAGAATTCACAGAATTTTGCCTCTCAATTGAGAGAGAGAGAGAGAGAGAGAGAGAGAGATCAATAGAGATAGAAACGACTTGAACCAAACCAGGATGAGAGAAAAGAAGTAGAAAAAAGATGGTTGAATCTCAATTCAAATTTAGTTGCTGAAATTGATAAAATATTTGTTCGATGATTTGCCACCGATGGAAGCCTAAGGCTATGGAAAAGAATGTTTGCATTTAGCTAAACGAGTAGAATGAACGTGGGTAGTGGATGGATGCAAACACTGGAAGGGATCAGAGAGAAAGAGATGGAGAAAAACATAAGTTCACGAACAGATGAAAAGTTTTTAGTTGAATTTTTTTCGAAATTGTAATGGTCAAAAAAGTAAAAGTAGATTCTCGATTCTAGAGAGCTATTCATGTTCCAAAAAAACCATCTTAGGACTTAACCATAAATCATGAATTAGATCAATTAGGGAGGCAGGAAATGGGAAATGTTGATGTGTATCTACAATTTCGATTATTGTAAACATTCTGATGAATCCGCGTTGATTGAAACAAGTAACACTGCTCGATTGATTTACCATACCTCTTACTTGAAGAGTTTAAGGCTTGCCACTTTCTCTCTCTCTTCCTTTTATTTGTCGGATAAATGGTAAGGCAAACTCGAGAGCAACAATTCGATGGCAAGCTTTTCGAAGTGTATCTCTGTTACTAAGCCAACATGAGAAGCAAGTTCAAGCAAATTGGATAGTATTATATGGCAAATACCGTAATTGAATCAAGTGAAAAGGCTTGTAATCAGTGGCATAGCTTGCAGCATTGGGGACTTCTCTATTCTGTTACGATGTGAAACGATAAATGAGTTCGAACAAGTTTCTCCTCAGAGACTATATGTAGTTCTTACATTCTGCTCATGTTTACCCATTGGGTATCAATCATATCCAATCGCTTAATACAGAATGTTATTTTGTCTGGAAGAAACAGTTCAACTGAATGATAAGCGTGGGCAAACTTCCATCACAAGGTCTCAGTTATGTCTGGAATGAAAAGTTTTCGTTGAAGAAAGGAAGCCCTTCTTTTTCTTCCAGTGCTAAGAACCTTGTGATTCAAATGAAGTTGAAAAAAATCTCAAATTCAAATTTATCCAGACAGATCAATTATATGGGTATAATTCATACCAACTTTATAATTATGATTATGATTGTGCATTTGAGTTTATTATGCTGGTAGAATTTCATTAGTGTGATAGAAAATGCTTCCCGGGAACAATCAAGACATCAAGGAATATAAATTACTCCAATCTTTGCACATTGAAACATGGAAGCCATATATATATATAGCTCTAGTACTAAATTAGAAAGGGCTTGATAGGTGAAAGAATTTCTCCTCGCATTTCGTGAGAACATTACTAATATTCCTCCATAACACATACAATATGAGAATGCATTTCAAATTTTTCAAGAGAATCTCGTCACAAAAGATTCATCCTATATGAAAAGATTCGCAAAAAACTGAGTACAAAAACAGCAAACATGAAGTTCCTGAGACAAAAGTTCTGAGTGCTCAGTCGAATTTCATGAAGATCCTAGAACTTGGAATGAAATATATTCGATGATATTCGAAATTCGCTTCTCATGACATCTTGCGGACGTTTATAAACTAAGACTCCGCAAGAGGGCGCTTTAAGAGTGGCAACTTTTCATTTCCGCTTCCGCCGCTTTAGCTTGTGTCACAAGCCTTGTGATTGTGTTCTGCTAGTAGCACAAGTTTGTGTTTAAATTAAATTGTTTGGATTTTTTGTTATTTTGTACTTGATTACTCAAGTAGTGATTAATTTGATATCACCATGGGTCGAGTAATCAGAAGCCAGAGAAAAGGAGCTGGAAGTGTTTTCAAGAGCCACAACAAACATCGCAAAGGTGCACCAAAGTTGAGAGCTATCGACTTCTCCGAGAGAAGAGGATACATCAAAGGAGTGGTTAAGGTAGGTTCTTGATAGATTATGACGTTGAATGTGTTGTATTAATTGTGTTCATTTACTACCACCGTAGGACATCATTCATGACCCCGGTCGAGGTGCACCTTTGGCAGTTGTAGACTTCAGAGACCCTTATAGATATAAACGAAGGAAAGAATTGTTCTTAGCCGCCGAAGGCATGCACACCGGACAGTTCGTTTATTGTGGACGTAAAGCCATGCTTCAAATAGGAAATATCTTACCAGTCGGTGAAATGCCTGAAGGTACCGTGATTTCAAATGTGGAAGAAAAGACAGGAGATCGAGGTAAACTAGCTCGTGCATCTGGTAACTATGCTACCGTAATAGCTCAAAATCCTGACACAAAAAAGACCAGAGTTAAGCTTCCGTCAGGATCCAAGAAAATTATTCCCTCATCTAACCGAGCAATGGTTGGTATAATCGCTGGAGGTGGTCGTATTGACAAGCCTATTCTTAAAGCCGGTCGTGCTTACCATAAATATAAGGCCAAGCGTAACTGTTGGCCCAAGGTTAGAGGTGTTGCTATGAATCCTGTTGAACATCCTCATGGTGGTGGTAACCATCAACACATCGGTAAAGCTTCAACTGTCCGAAGAGATGCTAGTGCTGGACGTAAGGTCGGTCTTATTGCTGCCAGAAGAACAGGAAGAATAAGAGGAGGCAAAAAGAATGTCGCCGGAAAAGACGATAAGTGATCATAGGATAACATGTAACTAAGTGGCTGTTTAAGATATGAACCTTTGGTTTAATAAATAAGTTGATAAAAACCCATTCTTGTTACACATCTTCATCTTCATCGGTTTCATTCAGACTTTCAACTTCGTCTGAGAAACTGAGAATAATATTCGTGTAACTGTATAGCAAACTCTCTCAACAATCTAAAGGCAGGATATGAACTTTATTTCACAAAAGTCCAGGAATAAGGCTGAAAGCTCAAGCTCTCGAGGCCTCCTTATTGGTTACTGATCCCTGAGTCTCTTTCTCGCGCTCTACACTCTCGCTCTCATTCATATTGTAAGAAAATCAACTATTTTCATGGCACTTAATCTCTGAGAGCCTTGGAATAGGCTGATTGGATAAGGTCAAGTCATCAAGACACTACCATCATTAGGTGCGTTGCTATGTTGACTGCTGAGATGGTGTCTGTTGAGTATTTGAGGATGGTTCAGATTTTTCCTTCTGAGAAGGAGGCCTATCAAAATCAGGAGAAAATGTGGTGAGTTTGCTTTATTGACTGAGATGGAAATGTTTAAGGGCCAACGTTGATAAAGCTGAAGAGAATTTCGTTAGCAAGATCATCAGATTGTCATAGGGAGAGAGGGGGAAAGAGATAGTTACAGAAAAGTTTGAAGAATAGTTCGACATGATCTCTTTTTTGGTTAAAAAGACAGTTTTCAAAGCCAAATAGGGAAAGTTGTGACAAAAAAGTGAAATATAAGCCCCAATGATCTGGAATGATCCCGATTAGCTCACCAATATTCAGAGAGGGAAAGTTTCGAACACCCTTTGGAATCAGGAGCTCCAAAAAACTAGTTGAGTGAATGATCATCTCGAATACATGAGGACTAGCCTGGTCTAGCATGATCAATACAAGGGATTGAAGTCATCATTCTAGATACCATTGATAGAATAGACCCTAAATGGCCCTTAATAATCAAATGTCAAGAATCAAGATATTCCGAGGACTTCGTTACCTGGAGGGTTGCGTCTTGGGTCTGGGCATTTTGGCTAAAATGCTTCTTATCTCGTTCTCATCGAAATTTTTCCACATTTCGTAGAGATTGAGAATTTGTCTAGTGATATCTAAAACCTAGATTTTGGAGGGAAACAATTCGATGTAACAAAATCGGTATTTCTTTTTTAAAATGTAAATTAACTGACCTTATCCAGATCTACATTCAGCTCGGCAAACCATTGTTTATAATCTTTGCCACAGATTACGCATCCCATGTGAAGACAAGCTGGCTCAGAGAGAGGAGAAATTAGAAAAATATGGAACTCAAGATCACATACCTATTGCAATGAGATGAGGTGGGTAAAGAAGAGGAATGTCTGAACGATAAGTATCATTAACAACATTCCAGGCAGTACTGAGGAGCTCGTCTTTCGAATCACGATTGAATTCTCTAAGTTCTTTCATTTCTTTCAAATCTTGAACATATCGAAGTAATGGTCGATATGGATGATAAAGTATCAAGCAGCAGTCCATAAGTTCTAGTAGGAAAAATTCGCATTCCAGAACATGGTTAATTCGATAGGGAAACTCTTGAGGAAATGTGTGCGAGTATTTTGTTTTCACAATGGTCTGGACGCCGGTTATCAGTCGAGTATTAGTTACACCGCCAAATTCTTCAACTTTTGAAGCTAATAGACAGCAAGTAGGAGCCATCAGGAGTGGATCAACACATTTGAATGAATTACGCAAATAAAATCGCTTGAAATACACAAAAGCTGTGGAAATCACTTGTTGTCTCACGTTGAGATATTCACCCAACACTTGAATAAAATTGGTCCAAAATATCATAATTTTTTGATATTCTTCCTCGGTTAAAACTTGAAGATCTGTATTCCGTTCTCGCATGAGATCCTGCTTCTCCAGTAGCCATTCTTGAAAATGAGAGCTCTGCCAAAAATTACCGGCCATTTTGTTCCTCACTTCTTATTGCTATCATGGAAAAGTAGGGTAAAATTCAGCTAATTTAGCAAGCACTGATCAAATCTTTCGAACAATTCATAGTTATACACTAATCAAATTTGAAAGAATTCAATGTTGACAATAACAAAATTCACTAAGATGAGGTCATTAATCTGAGAACAACTTACAGTTGAGTCTTTAGGAATATTAATGAAAGGCTTGTTCACCAACTGCATAGCATTATCACTGATTGAAGAAGAAGCTTTCTACATATCCAACATTGGATAATAAGGATTTGGACATCAAGTCTCTCGGAAATTGTGGCATCAATCAAGAACAAAATCAAACAAAAGAGGAATGTTATTATTATTGTCACTCTCTTCTCAATTGAATTACGGTTGATGAATCATACAGAAGAGGAATGAAGAAGCGCGCATTTTGCAAACTGGGAAAGATCTGCACTTGAGGCCACTTTATGAGGAGAACATCAAATGAATTTGACTTGGAAGAGACTTGATTTTCATGCCAAGCCTGAAATACATCTTTCCTCTGAAATCAGAATCATTCTATGGAACAGAGTATCTTGATTGGTCCACTTGTAATCATCGTTATCGATAATTTAATAGCTTTTAACAGCATCCGGTCGATTCTTTCATCATTTGGCTCTCCAGCATAACTTTGAAACTTCAGAGCTTCTGATTGACTACGTATATCGATAGTCTCCTCATGCTTTTTGACTAGATCAATTGATTTACGGTGAAAATTTTTCAATTATATCAACCCTGAAGGATGGAAAAAGTTTTTCGATAGAAGAAACGAAATGATCGTCAATACAGATTTATTAATTGTGTTCAAAATTGAAAGATGTCGTTCTTGAGATGTTCCCAACAGCAAGTCCCAAGTCTTGTATCGGTATCAAGCAAGTAAGTTGATTTGCAAACTTGACAAGTTTTTTAATTTTTACAGCTTAATTGCTTTGTACCTGATGTGTAACGGCATCTCATCGTTGGCATATGTTTGCTTTATTTTGATGGTTTATTGTTTATTTGTTCGTTTTTATCGTCAATGCGATATTCTTCTGTTACAATATATCGTCTTGTGTAAGTAAATTGTACATCCAATAAGCTTGAATATGATTGTCGAGCTGTTTTGTGTATGTGTGTGATCATACTGATGATGATGTTGATGGTTGGAAATGTTCAAGTGTGATTTTTTCTTTTCCTGATGCACACAAAGGAAGGTTAACCGCTTCATCGAATAGCTCTATGTTTCAAATGAATCTTGTCAATCTGGAATCTGAAATTGGCGTATGTCGTGCTTTTCACTTCTTTACCAATTGACACCCAATGATCAAACTGAGTGCACACAAGTTCTGCTCTCAGGGGAATTCATTGGTTTGGCGATGCATGATGTTCAATGAATATTCTCTGGAAAACTATGCTCGAAACTCTTTAATGTTCAACTAAAAGATAGAGAAATTTTCTTTGCTCAAATTTTACTCATAGATCCAGAACGTAATTTTGTTATATAATTGATGCTCTGAGAAAAGTATATCCACAATTTTCATGCTACATGCTGATGCATACTCAACCAAATTGCTTGCGATCAACATTACGTGTGTTCCTTTAAGACCAATTTGTGGCTTTGAATCCATTATGTTCCTCTCATTAGCGAAATGCTTGATTGCTCGATTATAAATGCTTCCTTTTTTACAGGAAAAGAGACGGTGATCCACGCCTCTCAAAGATCTCCAAATGAATATAACAAATCGAAAGAAACAAGATGAAATCCTGTTGATCGTCAATTTTACTTCATCCTTATAATATTGGCCTTATCCTATGTGATATAAAAACTCTCATCTCATTAAACAATATGGGATCATCATTTGGCAATATTTTTAATATTTTTGTTTACCTGTTGGTATCAACTCTTTTTCTCATCAACTTGGCCGAGTACTCTGCTAATGCCTCTCGCTATGAAGAATCAGTTTTACTTGACGAAAAACTGAAACGTACTGGCTTAGGTTTTTCTTATCTAAATCATAAAAACCTCACCGACTATGTTCATATTTTGGAGAAACGGTTTCCAAGTTTGGTCAAGGTATACAGTATTGGCAAAAGTGTTCAAAATCGTGATCTGTGGGTTGTAAAGCTGTCCGATTCTCTGTATCATAGACCTATTGGAAAACCTCTCGTTAAGCTTGTGGCTAACATGCACGGTGATGAATCTGTTGGGCGTCAATTGTTGATCCATTTAGCCCACTATTTGGCCTCCAACTATGGCTCTGATAAACGAGTGACCAGGATGCTGAATTCTACTGAGATTCATCTTCTAATTTCAATGAATCCAGATGGTTTTGAAATTTCGAACGAAGGGAATTGTGATGGTAGTTATAAGATTGGAAGAGAGAATGCAAATAAAGTTGATTTGAATCGTGACTTTCCAGGTAAGAATCATTTTGAACAAGGGAGATCGGTGCTGATAATTGTGAATTGTTTATCGATCTTTTCTCATCATCATTGCTTTAATTTCTCCAGACCAATTTGATAATGAACCTGGAGCACCATTCAAAGATGAAATGTTGGAGGGAAGGCAGCCGGAAACAATCGCTGTCATGTCCTGGATCACTACAAATCCGTTTGTTTTATCTGCTAACCTTCATGGTGGTGCTGTTGTGGCAAGTTATCCTTTTGATTCCTCTCCGTCGCATAAAGAAACAGGACAGCTAAGTCTATCTCCTGACAATGACGTGTTTAAACAGCTGGCGGTGACTTATGCATCATCCCATCCTACAATGAAGAAGGGAAATGAATGCAAGCCTGACGAGTTTCCTGGTGGTATAACCAATGGTGCTTATTGGTTCGATGTCAAGGGTTAGCATATTTCCTAAAATAATTCCTAGAAAATTCAGCTAACTTGATTGCATATTCTAAACGATCTATTCAATCTTCCAGGTGGAATGCAAGACTTTAATTATGTATACAGCAACTGCTTCGAAATTACTATGGAATTATCATGCTGCAAATATCCCAAAGCTGATCAATTAGTGAATGAATGGCAGAAAAATAACGAATCGTTACTGTCATTCATCGAGCATGTAAGATTAGGAGCGAAATTGTTCACGCTTGAATGAGGTATCTAATAATTTGGCCTCTATTTTTTCTTAGGTTCATATGGGTGTGAAAGGTATTGTTAGAGACTCTGAGACAAAAAAACCCATTGAAAGAGCATTCCTGAAACTGGAAGGAATCAATCACAACGTTACTAGCAACAGTAGAGGAGAATTTTGGCGTTTAGCTGTGGATGGATCTTACAACATTACCGTCTCTGCTCATGGTTACACCACCGTTACACTTTCCAACATTGAAGTTAAGAATGATTACAAATCAGCTAAGTTTATCGATGTTGAGCTACCTCCAATTTCTAGTCCTCCTCTTGTCGAAAATAGTATCGACAATCCTGAAATGATCGATGAGAAAGAGCATGAGGCTCCATCGGATGTTTTTTCACTGTATCCTCAGTTCAAAGAGGACTTTGAGACAGAATTTCCATTCATACATCGCAACTATACTCAAATGGTTGACTTCATGAGATCACTCGTTAAAAAGTATCCTAATCTGAGTCGAATGTACTCAATTGGTAAGACTGTTGAAGAAAGAGAATTGTGGGTCATCGAGATTAGTGATAATCCAGGTGTTCATGAGCCTGGAGAGCCAGAATTCAAGTATGTCGCCAATATACATGGGAACGAACCAGTTGGTCGTGTGATGCTTCTAGCTCTGGCCCAAAAGCTCCTTGAAAAGTATGGTAAAGATGAAAAAATCACCTATTTAGTGAATCATGTTCGCATTCATCTTCTACCATCGTTGAACCCTGATGGTTACGAAAAGTCTGTTGTGGGTGATTGTATATCAGAAGCGGGACGTTCTAATGCTAATCAACAAGACTTGAATCGAAACTTCCCGGATCAATATATGCCTAATGATAATTCACAAATTCAACCCGAAACAAGAGCTGTAATGGATTGGATTAAAACTTACCCCTTTGTACTCTCAGCTAGTCTTCACGGTGGATCACTGGTGGCTAACTATCCTTACGATGGAAATAAGAATCATCATAATCGAGTTTACAGTAAAAGTCCAGATGACACAGTTTTTAAACATCTGGCTCTTACCTACTCTCAGGTATGGAATGATAGATTCTGACCTTCAATCTAGATTTTCTGAACTATATTGTCCATTTTCCTCTAATAGAACCATCCGAAAATGAAACTTGGACATCCTTGTATAGATGAGTGTGGCTTGATGCCTGAATATTTTGAAAATGGTATAACAAATGGTGCCTCTTGGTACATTTTATACGGCGGGATGCAAGATTACAACTATTTGACCACTAATTGCTTCGAAATCACGATTGAGATAAGTTGTAGAAAGTTCCCTTATGCGTCAGACCTTCCCCGATACTGGAACGAAAATCGTATTTCTCTGATGAAATACTTGGAAGAAGTTTTGAAGGGTGTCAAAGGATTTGTCAAAGATACGGCTGGCAACCCATTAGCCAATGCAACCATTCATGTTGAAGGAGATAGCCATGATGTAGTATCTGTTGCTGATGGAGATTATTGGCGACTTCTGGTTCCTGGAAAGTACAACTTGACTGTGTCGAAAGAGGGGTAAGTTTTTCCATCTCATGTGATAAGAAATTACAATTACGAATCACTGTGATCATTTTCCACAGATATCGACCAAAATCTGCTCAAGTGAATGTGAAGGATGGTTTAGCTACAGAGATGGATTTTGTTCTCGAATCTACACACAAAGTGGCAAAGAAGCCAAATGCTTTGAAAGAAGATAAAATTATTGGTAAAGTTGTTGACTCAGGAGGTGATCCTATTCCAGATGCAATCATAAAATTGGAAGATTACTCAGGTCGGAAATTCAAAAGTGATAATGAGGGAAAATTCTATCTTCCTCCTTCCGAAAATCATTATCTCATCCATATTGAAGCTCCGGGCTATTTCAATACTACCAAGATGGTTTACCTTGAGCCAGGAATGAATGGTCAGCTAACAATAGACCTAATTCAAGATACTCGAATTTTCGGTCTTCCAAGACCAGTGTTCGTTATCATCAGTGGATCGATTCTTCTTTCCCTGCTTGTTGGATTTATTTGCACCTATAATTTCAGACTTTCTCGTCGTCACGATAAATATAAGTTTAAGAAGCTTGGCGAATCAACAAGCTTATTCGATGATGATGACAGTGGTTTCAAAAACAGTCATTCATTTGGCTCCAGAGATTATCTGGATGTACCTACTGAAACTGAATCAGAAGATGAATTATATAATGTCCATTTGTGGAAAGAAAAGGATCGATTAGCATGAATAAGTCAGTGAGATTTGAATAAGTATAATTTATCAAACACGATCAACCATCTGTGATATCTTTGCATTATACAAATTTTGAAGTGGAAACACTTCAATGTCCATTTTTTCACGCTTTCTTATGAAATTTCAATAAAATTGTAAGAAAACTCCATCGAAAAGCTTTTTGGAAATCGAGTGCTACTTGAAGATTTTCTATGAGCTCTCATATTAATATACTTGCCTCAAGCGCAAAGCGTGTCTCAGCTTTGACAACGAAGGTGATTAATAGATATTTACAAAGATAAGAGGATGGAAAGATTTGTGATTCGGTTCCCAAAATCATTTTCTCTTCTTTTTGAACATTGAACGTTCTTCAGCGATCTCTGACATGAGTCGCTTAACTTTCTCTTTACGAATCTTATCACTGGACAGAGTATCTTTCAAAACAACATCTCTCAGGAAAGCACCATCTTTGCGAAGCTCTCTTTGAGCACTTTTAAGTTCTCTCTTGTAGCTCTTGACCAAAACTTTCTGTGAGTCACGATTCTTTCTCATAGGTTCCATTCTTGGTTCCAACATTGTGATCATTGTCGGTCGCGTGCTTCCAAAAGATAGAGGTTTAATCTCTCTAGACTCATTGATTTTCTTTTGAAGATTAGTAACGATTTGTGAGGTGGATAGAGGAAATCTTCTCTGAATAGAGTCGAGAATAGGAAGAAATGGAAAAAATATTGCCTCAAAGGCGTGGAATCCATTATATGTCTCTATAGTCTTCTTGAGAAGATCCAGGGTGCTTAACAAGAGAGAAGATCTTATTTCTTTTCTCTGGCTCAAATTCTTATCAAAAACTTCAACCATTGATATGGTTGATTGTATTGAGTCAACAGATGTATCTGTCAATTGATACACCTCAGAATCATTGAGTTTTTGCTTGATAAAACTAGGGACAAATAAGGATGTCATAGAGTCATCTTGAGAGAAAAGCACTAAAATATTCCGAAGTGAAACAATCACTTCTGGAAAAAATTTGCTCGAAGATTCGGTGAGGATTTTGCAAATAAAAAGACGCTTGGCAACATCACCAACACTTCTATAATTTACATGATTGAGGAAATAGATTAGATGGACCAAAACGAAATTTTGCCATTCTCTAAATGAGAGAGCAAACACCAATAGGCTGATCGATTTTAGAGAACACTTTTTCACAAATTTTGAACGGAGGCACTTAACCAAAAGTTTGATAACAGATGAGTTTAAACGCTTCACCTCACATGAAATCAGGAAATCAAAAGATTGCTTGATCTCATCAGGAGAGCTGGATTGAATTAGAGTTGAAATATGTTCACACATTTGAACATTTAAGCTTGTCTCTATATCTTTCTTCTCTCTACCCGTTGTCTCAGGCTGATCTTTAAAGGAGACACGCTTTTCATCTTCTCCAAATATTAATTGATTGAGCAATACATCATACTCTTCATTTGCAGGAGCATTTTTATCGGTTCCAAGACTTCCTTTGTGCTTGATCAAGTTTCGAATAGAATTCCAATCATTATCCAATTTATTGGTTAATTGCATATTTTCTTCCCGCTCTTGTTGACGTTTCATCTTCTCTTGAGCGATTTCATCTAAATATTCTTTGGAAGAAATTGGTTGTCCAGCTTTTCCTCCTCCAAAATGAGCAGATTGCACATATTCACCATGCTTTAAAATATCAATACCTTCATCATCTCCTCTCATTTGATCTAGATATCAACAAATTGAAACACGGTGCTCAATATAATATCAGATAGGAATCTAGTTGAATCATTCTCACCTCTTTTGAGCTTTCTGATGTCTAAACTGTCGATATCTTCACCTTCATGAGTGAGGATAATTTCCTCTTCACCATCACTTCCCAACTGTTGAAGTTTTGCTCTTCGCGCTGAGATACCACCTTTTGCATCCTTAATTCGTCGATCAACCAGACCAGCACCACTCTTATGTCGATTCCTATACTCATTGAGTAGTGTCCCTTTTCTTTTGGTAACACCTTCCATTCTCGATTTAAATGGTCGACCAACTTCATTGCTTCTCATTTTACGACCAAGAACATTGTACTTTTTCTTACTCACTTGAATTTCAAATGGATTCGACTTGGCTGGTCTCTTTTGAGACACCATCTTAGCATCAATCTTCTCCCTCTTCTTAGCAAGCCTCTTATTTTTACCCATTTTAAATAATCACTAGCACAATTAACAAAAGAAATACTCAAAACATTCCACACATTACACAAAATTATCGGTGTTATGTTTGTCACGTGTATCAACAAATGAGCCGCAACATGTGCTTCAAGATGCGAGTCCAACTTTGAGAGATCAGATCTTTAATAAACACTGTTTTTGTAAACATTACAAATGGCCATCGATAAAATGCCAACATGTTGGCATTTTAGCCATCGCGATTACAAATTCATCTGATGATTGATTACAGATGAATTGAGTTCAATTTTTTCAACCATTTTTGTGATTAATAGTTGTTATGCGTTTAGTGATCTGAGCTTCTGTAGGAGTTACTCAAAATTGTGGTAAAGCTTTCAAAATTTTGTTATCATACTGTTTATAGTCATGATGTCAAGTGAACGATAAGATGTTGAGATCTGCAATTATTGCCAATAAATGTCTCCAAAACAAAGCATTGGAGGCCTTCTTGATCAGATCGTGTAGCAGTAAATCGTCGAAGAAATCCAATCTTGAGCCGATTGAGAAGAAAGAACAATCCTCTGATGAAAAAGAGAGGAAACAAGGATTCAAAGAGAGAAAAGTGAATCTTTTGGATCAGTCAAATGCACGAACTCCTCTTCCAGGAAACGTTGGAACGATTGAGGATCATCGAGCTGTACCATCGTTCAACAAGCCTTTCTATTTTAGAAGAGAATTAAGACGTCAGACGCGCCGTGAGGCTAACGTTGATATGCTACTGAAGCAGCTTGAGTTTACTTTGGGAACGCAAAATAACAAAGATCGCGATATTTGTCGTGAATTAAACATGGATCTCATTGTTCAAAAGTGTCCTTCCTTGTTGGGTAAAGATTTTCAAAGCTTGCTTGGTTATCGAATATCTGGTACGAGGGCAACTTTGATCACTTTTCATCGGAGATCTGCAATACTAGCCACAGAGAAAGACAGCCCAATCGATAATAATTCTATGCAAAACGATCAAGAATCCTCTCAATTTCAAGTCAAAGAACGTGATGGAGGATCTTGCTCAGCCAAAGATTTTTTGCAATATGCCAAAATTCTGCAACGAAAACTCAACAAAGCTGGATTCTGGGCAGACTATATTGAGCAATCTTCCAATTGGTATCAGTCTAGTCAGAAAGTCAATCCAATAGTAAATCAGCTATTCTTAGAACTCGGTGTTCAATATCGAAATTGTGGGCTCGAAGTTAAGGAGTCAGGATCTTGTAAGGTCGTTTCTCACAATGGTTCGAATTCTCATTCTTATGTAGGTTCCCTGTTAACAAATGCCTCTCACGATTCTCCCAAACTTTTGAAGATTCTGAGTTTACTCAGATAGTGCGGATAGTTTAATATATTTTCTGAACTTGTGATCTCAATTTTGATTTGTACGATTCTTATTGAATTTGTCAACTGTGAAATGAGTGATCAAACTTTGTAACGTTAGTAAAGATCGTTGTAAATAAAAATACTTATATTGATATGCGCCGATTTGTTTCGTGATTCGAAATTTAAGATTATCTCTAGTTGTTTTTGAATTTTAAGAATATGGATTCTCCTTACTTTGAGAACCTACTGGCACCATCGAAGATTACCTGAGAGAAAAACCTTCGTTGAAGAGCCAGTTGGCGCTGGCAACTTGAAACAGCTGATTTTCGACCAAAATTATCCCTGTTTAGAGCTGGATTCTCATAAACTTCTCTGTATTATGAAATGAATTTTTGAGTTTTTTAAACAAAACTATCTTGATCCATTTTTCACATCCGATCTGTGTACCAAGTCGTCCAATGTGAATCCATACCTATTTTTCAGATTGTGTGTGTTTGCTTCGAATCTTCTCATGTCGATCAGTTTGATTGCCGTTTCGGCAGCAGGAGGGATTCCTCTGTTTTGCCGACAAAAAAGTAATGCCTCCTCAGATGGAATACCAGCTTTTGTGACAATGGCATCCTTGAATAGTGTCAATCTTTTTTCTAGATTAAATGAGACAAATCTCCAAGTAGCAATCACTCGAGATAGCGCAATTTATTGGAAACTTTTCAAAGGTAGCATCGTTCTGATCTTGGTCGCCTCAGTGGACTCAGCAACAAGTTTTCGAGAGATGAATAAGTTTCAAATGGAGCCTATTCTTGATATGATTTTCGATATCATCGGATCAATCACTGGCTTCCACAGGTTAACGGAAACGAATACGGAAAATTTGAAATGTTTCCTCAGACTTTCTTTCTCGGTAGTCGATCACGTATTAGATCAACTTTACACTGGTAATCGTCTTCCTCTCATATTTCATGGTGTTGAATATTCATTTCCTGCAAGTTGGACTCATCCTTTCATGGAAACACTCATTGACACAGGTAATTTTATCCGTGATTCTGATTGTGGTTTGAGGTATGAGACTAAATCTTTTTCCATCTCCGATACAGCTTCTAGACTGGCTTCGAGTCAATTTTGTTGTTTATTGATTCGCAAACGTTTGTTTTTCGCCACAAAGCCATGGTGGTCTAGTATATCACCCTCAAAAGACCAATTGATGATCATAAATTTAGTGAACTCTTTCAATTTGAATGAGCGTCAAAGCTCACGTGAAATGAGTATCTATTTACCAACCAATTCTCCTAATCAACCAGTTCGCTTGATTGCAACAGTGATCTCTCACAGAACTGTTCTGATTCTATTGTGTGGTGAGCAGCCGACGACGAAGCAGATCCAAGAGAATATTGTTGATCCTTTGAGAAGTTCGCAAAAAGATCAAGAAGTGTTGAGAAGAATTGTTCACGAAAATCGTCACATTCCTCAAATTGATGAAAATATCATAACTCTTGTTGCACTTCATCCTGAAAGAAATACTTACACAATTATGGGAGGAATAGATGTTGTTAGGCAGAGAGATTTGATCCGGCTCATCGAGATGTCTTACAAGATTGGAGGCTTCAAATCTCCTCAAGCTGAGTGTTATGTAGATTTCAAGAAGTACAAAGGTTATTTTACTGAAAACAAGAATTCTAGGTTGTATTTTCTTTTTCCAGTCGATTTGAATCTGGAAAATATGAGAAAAATTGCATCCAAAACTCAACTAATTTTCAGCAAAGAGAAGAGATAATAATGGGAACAGCTTTTGAAGAACTATATTTAAGAAATCGCTTGAATTTATTTAAAACCTCACATCACTAATAGTTGAAAAACAATAAAATCACTTATTGTAGACCATCCTATTTTGAAGCGTTGACAAAGAAATACTATCCAATGACTGTGGTCATTTCTTAAATTCTACACCAGTTAATCGAAGGTAAGGTGAAAAATAAAGTGACTCAAAGGCGAGAAGGTTCCAACAATAAGGACTCGATATCAGTGAAACTTTATTGCAAATTTTAAATCCTGATCAAAAATAGCCCAATCATGTAGCAGATCTGGATTCAAGTCTAATCTTTTTTATGGCATTCCCCGAGTTTGAAAAAAAAACTACCTAATATTTTCATCAGATGAGTCTATTTGATCTTTGCTGATATTGAATCTTATCTAACCAGCTCGATTCATTACCATCTGAAATTTATATGCCTACACCTAACGCTACATTTGTGCTGATTTGAATTTTGCATCAATTAGAGGTGATAAAATGATGGTATCGTTCACAAGAGTGATTATCTTGATGTTGGTTTTACTATACCTTCTTTTCGATCACATTAGTGCACAAACCAGTGAGTATTTCATTGATTGAAATTCCTCGTACCAACTGAGAGCTTGAGTGTTCCAGAGAAAGAGGTCGGAGAAAAAGTGAGGACAACCAAGACATCTAAGCCCATTGCCAAAAGTAAGTTCCAAGATTGCATTGATTTGCTTGTTTTTGATTATGTACTTGAAGCATAATTACTGGTGGAATAACGAATATTTCATCGATTAGAGGAGAAAAAAATGCACCAAGGATCAAAATCGGATCAAGCGGGAGGAAGAAAAAATAGAAAGAAAGAAAGTGAGAAAAGCTTAAACTGTTTTGAGGAATCGTTGTCTAAAATTTTTCTAAAAAACTTAGGAAGATTCTGGAGGAGGAAAGGATAGTCTCAGTTACAAATACTATCGAGGGTCTCAGTGCTCGAGAACTTTTCTTAGAAGTGATCCAGTAAACATCGATTCGACCTGGGAAATCTTGATCCTCAAATCTAACAGACAATTTCAAAAATTACTAACCTCAAGTGAGAGTTCATGTATTATGTATTATGAAATGAAGGAGGGCATCAACACATCAATATTCATGGCTCAGCCTCTTAAAAGGTAAAGGAATCTCTCCCTGTTCTGGGAATAATTTTCCGGGCATCTCACATGACTTTCGGAGAAAATTGTTTATAAATCTCGCCTATAATTGGGTAGGAGAAGGGATTTTCGGCTAGAAAACATTCGATAAATAGATTCTGAAGGCACATGAGCCATGATAAATTAGTGTGAGAAATAGGACTCGATCAGAGGAATCCTTCAACTCTTATCAATTGGGGCAAGTGTACAGTGTAGTAAGAAAAAATACCGAATAGATCGAAGCATTCATTTGAAGGGCTCAGGAGAGTTTCTCAAATTCTGATTTCTGAGAGTTGGAGAAAAGCCCCATCGCTGGTAAGATCGTGTAAAAATATATTATGAGTTCAATCTCATCGAAGCAATTTAGCCTACAGTGTTGAATAGTAAACAGATTGCAAAGTAGTTAATTGGCACGGCGAAGCTCACACAACAATAAAAAACGATACGTTTTTATGCTTAAGCTTAGTATTTTTCTGCCATTATCACAACGACGAGAGCTGTCCAACCAGTGAAAGGATGAGATCCCTTGCCTTTGCCGATCATATCGTCATATTGTTCCCATAAATAGCCGGATGTTTTATACGAATCGAAAATGTTAGCCACAAGATTTTCTCTGAGTTTATCATGCAAAGTTCGAGCTCTCTGTTGATAGGGTCCGCTTATAGATGAATAGTGCTTCAAAGATCGGAGGATGAGGAAGTTCATTGGAATCCAGATGGGTCCTCTCCAGTATGGAGGATCGACGGCAGTATTATATTTTCGGTAATAATTACTCTTTTTGGACAATGATCTGATCCCATAAGGTGACCATAAAAGCTCTGAATCCTCCAGTACAGACAATATTTTACCCAGCCTAGGATTGGTTGGCTCCAAAATCTCCATCATCATTGGAAACAAGCTAACGTAACCTAGCTCTGGAACACACTGATAGGTGGGCTTTTCTAGAACTTTACGCTCGGTGATTTCAGTTTCAGGTTTTTTCACCAGTTTCACATTGTTGGAGTGGAATCCGAAGTCACAGTACATTTGATTTTGTTCTGACCAGTGCAGTTGATCTAGAAGTGCATTGTCGCTGAGGTAATCATAACTGATGGAATATCTGGCTGCTGATGGATGGTCGATAAAAGACGCAATCTTGTGCATGATTCGAGATGCAAAAGCCATCCAGCAACGTAAATCGAGATGAATTTCATCATCAGTTGGATGAGAGGCTCGAGGATAATCATCCAAGCCTGACATGAGAGTTTTCGGATTTAATTCATTGAGAACGTTTGGATTACGTCCATGCCACCGGTAAGTCCCTTTTCGTGGTCCAGTCTGAGTTCTATTGAACCAACCGAACCATAGATCCAATTTTGGGAAGATCGATTCAAGATAAGTTTTGTTCAGAAGCTTTCGTTCCATCAATGAATCCAGGGATAAAAGTAGGGTCGGTGGGTTACCGTTTGTGACATCTTGAACAATAAATTCGGTGGGAACTCTTGCTAATGCTTCGCTTCCAAGGATAACTTCACGAGGAATCCAGCCATCAGAGTTCATTAAATTCAACCAATTGCTTAAAATTATTTGACTTAATTCAGGTTTAAAAAGACTGAGCAACAAGTTATGAAAGCCTTCATCCCAAAGAAATCCACGAGGAAAGAATGAGCGTGAAGGCACAGCAGTGACAAGTTCTAGAGGACCATAAGGCATAGGTTCTTTGGTTTTATCACTTCTTACGAGAGAATAGCCATGGAAGTATCCAACACTACCAAGCATGTTACTCAAAGCGGCTTTCGCAAAGTTAACTTGATCCTGGTCGTACTTACTAGCCAATGATTTTAGCACTGAATCGAATTGATCATCAAAATGTAAACTTCTCTCGTTGATGAAGGCATCAAATTGATTGATTAAACTATCTCCATCAGTTGTCTCAGGCTTTTCGGTAAGATAGAAGGCAACATCAAGAGATTTTCTCGCTAAAATTTGGATTGCAACAAAGTTAGGAGAAGATGGTTTATCGGCACGATTGTCTTTGAAAACTATGTAAGGCTCAGCGTTAGGCGATGTATCACGGGATCGAATAAGATGAATATTTGTGAGGACAGCTTCTTTGAGATGAACAAGAGGTGGTTCAACGTAAGTTGAGAGATCATGAACATACATCACAGTATCTTTAGGTTTTCCCAGAATTTGGATGAACGACGAAAATTTTGTGCCACCAGACACTGTTCCTCCTAATTCAATTCTACTGCCAATCTTTTGCAATGATTTACGTGATGAAACAAGATAAATTTCGTCAGAATCACTTTCTCTTGCGAGATAGAAAATAAGTGAAACTGGCTTCTCCAGTACATCTCCGGTAGAACTTGACTTGTTCGGTCGAAGACTAATCTTGCTCATCCATCCATGATCAAGAAATAACACTTTGGTGGTTAGTGAAAAATTTTTATCTACAATTTCTTGGACACCAAAAGTATCGAAATCATGTTTTGTCCACGAATAGCTGGGAAGATTGTCAAATTGATTACACCAATGCCTTATTGGTACTGTATTGCCTTCGATTGTGTTCTTGAACCACATAAGCCCAGCCACAACAGATGATGGCACATTCTTTTTGATTCCAAAATAATGTCCACTGCGAAAAGTACCCCATCGCGGTGGTAATCTCAGACCACTTTTTGTCGATAATGAAGAACCAGAATTGCGAGGATAAAAATATAAACATACAAATAGAAGACTAATTGACACTAACACCAGTCCATATGTGGTGAAATTTGAGTTGACTTTTTCCTCTTTCTCATATTTTGCTTTCCTCTTGAATCTTTCTTTGACATCCCTTACCGATGATGACGATGATTGTTCGTTGTCAGAACCTTTACCTTTTCTTCTCCTCTCAACCTTACCGGACATCACATTCGAATAATGATCTCAATGATCACAAAGCAAACCTAATCAATAAGAAATCACAGCCACAAAATTCAAAACATTGTAATTCATTATTCTCCCCAAGAAGTCAATTTAAACATAATGATGATCAATTCAAAACAAACTGACATCACTATCCACATGGCAAAACAGTGTTTTGAAAACAGTAAAGCTAAAAATGAAAGCTTTCCACCGGGCGGACAACCTAAAGGTCTCCATCCAATGTACTAACCCCATTCCTCATGCAACCCCACCGGTTAAGGTAAAGCTACATTCGGGGCCTCTCCGGCCAGCTTTGTGCGAAAGCAAAAGAATTTTTTTCAATCATAAAGTTTTCATCAAAATCATTTTGAAAAGTTCAAACAATCTCCACTTTTCGAGAGTTTGTGATTTCATGATAAAGTTCTGAATCGAAGAATTTCATTTTGTATGCTGAATGGAGAAGCGACATGAGCGCCTTTCCCATACATAAACACAACAAAACCAAACATTTTATTTTTGTACTTGAAATTTTGAGTGCATCTTCGGTTAAGTCTCTGTTCGATTAATCAGATCGTTCTTGATGATCTTGTGTATTTCTTGTCGAAATTTTATATCATGCATCGGTCGTGTAGGCTTACCGGTGAGAACATTTACCTCAATTCGGGACCAATTTGTGCCTAAACATGATTCGGTGACCACAGATGATGTTTCGGTGGCTCAAGAATTTTTGATCAAACATCGAAAAATTTTGGTACTAACTGGAGCTGGAATATCTACCGAAAGTGGTGTACCTGATTATCGATCGGAAGAGGTTGGTTTATATGCTCGATCTAATCATAAGCCTACACAATACCATGAGTTTGTGCAATCTGAAGCTTTGAGGAGGCGATATTGGGCTCGTAATTATGTAGGCTTTGAACAATTTGCTGCCATTAAACCGAATATAGCTCATACAATACTGGCTGATTGGGAACATCGAGGTGATAAAATTCAATGGATTGTCACCCAGAATGTTGATCGTCTTCACCAGAAAGCAGGCTCATCGAAAGTGACTGAATTACATGGCTCCGGATTCATTGTGAAGTGTTTAAATGTACGTAATGGAAGTTGTGATTACTCAATTGATAGATTTGAATTTCAACGAGTTCTTGACAAGCTGAATCCTCAACTGTGTGATATGGAAACTCTTGATACTCTTCGAACAATTCGTCCTGACGGAGACATTGATTTGAGTCCAGAACTGGTCCAAAATTTTAAGGTCCCATCATGTCCCAAGTGTAGTGGAATTTTGAAACCTGACATAATTTTTTTCGGAGATAATGTACCATCTAAAAGAGTTGAATTTGTTTATCGGCAACTTGATGAAAGTGACTCATTACTTGTTATTGGCTCATCACTCTACGTTTATTCTGGGTATCGATTCGCTCTCACTGCTACTGAAAAAAATATTCCAATCATGATCATCAATATTGGACCCTCAAGAGCTGATAAGTTGCCTGGAGTTATTTCAATCCGACGTAGAGTTGGCGAATTGTTACCATTAATTGATCTATCTAAAGAACGTTATGCTTCAAATTTGAATTAATTTTTTCTGTTGCAATAAAATTCATCTAGTAGTTTTATTTTCTAATTCAGTATCCTAAATTTTGATACTCAAAATGTTCAAAAATATTCAGTATTCAAACGAATCAGACACTGAATCGTGATGAGTCTCTTCCATTTGATTTATATTTTGTGTTAAATTCGATGAATCCGAAGAGAATTTCTCATGAGAACAATCTAATACTGAAGAATGTTCTAAAAGTCTAACTTTGAAACTTGAAAATGAAATGAACGAATTGATTAGAAAAATTGATTCTCCTAAGCATAAATTTGTTGATCAAAAACTTTTTTCATGAAAGAAAGTTCGTTCAGAAAGTGGCTTTTCTTAAAGAGAATATCTACACTAGTGTTTTTTTCCAACCAAGGGCCAAGGGGTTACTAATGGGGTTCCAACATTAATCATTAAAATTACAATTTTATTCGTTTCAATATTGAATGGCAGTATCAAAATTTTTGAGTAACGCTTGATCCTCTTATGGTTTTGATTCCAATGGTGATGAGAGATTCATCATCCGGACAACTAAATAGGAATGCAAATGAATGATATTCCATATAAGCTCATGAATCTATAATAGCACTTCATCTCGCTAACGAAGAACGAGGCATAGAATTCTTTCTCACGATTAACCTTTTTTTCGACACCAAATGGAGTGCATTGCATCTGTTCAGTGTCAATCGATACTGATGTTGATCAATTATGAAAGAGTTGCGAGTGTATTGTTTGTTTAATTGTCAAGTGGCTAACAATCGGTGTCAACTTGAATTTTTGAGAATCAAGCACCAAAATAGTCAGCCGTATCATGGAACCTTACAAAAACTTCTAGCCTATCGATGATGATTTCGAAAGCAATGTCTCACTCACAAGATAAAATGAAAATAAATAGGAGAATGTACCTTTAGTTTGATTTGTTCAATTAGTTAGATCTTGTTGATCGCAATGTGAAGTTTGATCAACTTTGATGTGTATCAGCCATGAATTTTTTCATCTCTTGTGTGTTATTCCTTTCCTTGTGCTCCACCATTAACTGTCAGAGGAAGAAGAATGTCAGTGCAAAAAACTCGACAGTGGATTTCAAGGAATCTGAGTATCCATCTTCCCAAGTATCAACTAAATTAAACAATATTCTCTCATCAAAACGTTACACCACTCTTGGAAGCAATGTGAAACCTATCGAAACGAAAAAATCTTCCACCTATTCTCCATCCTCTCCAGGAAGCAAGTTCGATAGTCTACCGATGGGCTTACCTTCTAGAAAAGGTAATCCATATCGAGATAAGATGGATGCAAAGGACTGGTTTCCATCCTCATCTTCTTTGCCCATGAAAGATAATTTCAAAATTTCCTACAAGCCGTTCGAAAGTGGAAAAAAATTCAAATCACCCTCGAGTGATTATAGACCACGTCCTCCTCCATTAGAACTTTTTGAAGATTTATTGGAGAATCCGAAATCGAAGAACAAAAAATTCCGAACTCCTCACGGATATTTCAAAGATCCTTGGATAAAAGAGTCTTCGAAGCCTCCGGAATTGAGTAGCTACAAAAAATATCGTCAAAAAATTAAACACAAGCCATATTACGGTATGAGAAAACCATTCAGAGGTAAGAATTACTCTTTTTTTATCCCTTTTCATGATCTGATCAACCATCAAAATCGATCTTAATGTCTTCCTTACCTATAAAGGTCCGTTTGATCATGAGTATGGATCAAGTCGTGTATACAAAACTCCTTTTCGAAATTCTAAATATCGATCAAAATATTACAAGCATTACTTCCTGGATCCTCATGGTTTCTATCACTATTATCCATTCTTACCGCCATGGTATCTACACTTCCTACTTTGGTTTGAAATGAATGCAGAACTTTATGGCCAATTTGATCCTTACTATGATCCTTACTTCTTCTGGCCAATGTGGTTACGACCATATCGCACATGATCCCACAATTTGATTGAACCGCAGATTAATCTCGTCGCACAAACTATACTGCATAATACTTTCCATGAGAGCTGAAATTTTCATTTCTTGAGTGAAACATCATAAGGTTAACACAAGCCCGTGATTAAGCCGTTTGAGTACTCATAAATCTACAATTCTGTAGTTGAATTTATTATGTATTATTTTTTCGATTGTAGAGCATTTTATTGTTTAAGAAGAGTCAAATTTATCTGTTCATCATCTTTGGTATGAATGAAAACTCGTTTCTTGTAAAAAAGAATTAATTGGATGAATTTATGACTCTTGAATTAGAAAATATTTCAAATAATAAAATGGAGAAATTATTTCTACAATAATTATAACAGAACAGAGGGCTCAATTAGAGCTTAGATTTTGTCAGAGTTTTTATGTGCTGTATAAAAGCAGGATTCGGATCAACCTGATTCATGGGTGATTTACGAGCCAAATTAAACAATCTCTGATACGCATTACCATCTTTACAGCCTAGATTTCGTTTGGGGGGGAAGGAATTCAGAAATTTAGAAATTTTTCTGGAAATAAATTCTTTTCAATGGGCAAAGTTGTTCAAACTTACCAATCGCAGACATTAGAACCATATCATGTATATCAAATGCATCTACAAGTGGAACGAGATCAGGCCGTAACTGATACATGAATTTTTCCATGAGAGAGGCTGCATTCTCAGTATAGTTCAACGGAACTCCAACGGCCAAGAAGTTGCCCTCATTTTCACGGATCAAATGTAGAAGATAAAATTGACATAATTTACTGATCACTTGGAAAACTTTCGCATCATAAGTTTCGGCTCTCAGTGTCCATTCATGATATTTGGTAAGAAAGTAGAATATGAGATGACTTTTAGCTCCTTTGATGAGTTCAATTTGAGATCTTATCCATGCTTTTTCAAAACTGAAGCCTTCCTCTCTCATTCTTTCCTGAACCTTTGCCACCGAACGATGGACACGATAATAAGCAGCGGCCATAAACAGGCGACATAATGAATGACAATCGAATTTTTGCGATTTTTCCGATATTATATCACCGATGGATGGACTTTGTTGAGCAAGTAAGTATCCAACGGAAGATGCAGCCTCCTCATCAAGTGATGCATGCTGATCTCGCCGTTCGGTCAATAATTTGTACAAGTATTTTGCTGTCTGCAGATAGAGAATCGTATTTTCACCCTCATATGTGCATGCAGCTACCGTATTTGCAAATATTCGTGGTAAGCCTGATGCAAGTAGAAAACCTTGACCTCCACAAGCCATACGACATACTTCAATTGCTGCTGATGCAAGTTCAGTTGTGAGAGCTTTCAATCCAGAAGACATTGCATGTAGCATCGGAATCATTTCGAAATCAGCCCTTTTTGATACACTTTCGGTTGTATTTTTGAATGATGTCATAAGTGATACGAATACTGCCTTAAAACCTTGACCGAGAGCAATGGCTGGCAATAGTTTGTACATTTGAGCAGAATAATCGAGAACTTTCATCTCTCGAGTATTTGGCTGCGATTCAACAGCATCAGGATTTGGTCCTTGACATCTGATTGCCGAATATCGTGTGGCTATGGTTGCCGCTTTGGAAACATTGTAAGAAATCATATCGATCACAATTACGCGGACGAAAAGCATAGTTCCGAGATTCAGTTTTGATGTTTCCTGGGTGGCTTGATAGTTACCATCCTCATCGATTGTCGCATTTTTCATCAACATATGAGTTCTCGGAATCACCACATTTGTTAACCGAAGATAACCGTTGTCTGCAGCTTTGAGTCCCATTTTAGGGCCAATCTCACCAACCTCAATGCCAGGCAGTGGATGATGAGTTTCAAGATCTCGAATTTGAACGATGAACGGATGAAGACCTCGATGTATTCCCTCATGGTGAAGTTGGGCCAAAACAATGGCAAAGTTGGCTGTTTTTCCAAGACCACCAGGCCACCACTTAATTGATTCAAGGGTCGGAGTGTTCAAGGTGAATACTTGTCGTTTTTGATCATAATCGGCACGAGTTTGAAGACCTTTCAAGTATGAGCCATGTCCGAGTTCCGTTTGAGCATAAGTTCCCACAATTTTCAATTCAATTGCATCCGGTAACCACTTGGCTTGCTGTTCATCTCGACAATGGCCCATCAAAGCGGGAATAAACATGACGAAATGAAGTAGCAATGGTGTGGCTTCATGATTGTAAGCTTCAGCGATTGCTAACACTTCTCGTGGATCATCCAGTTCAAAAGCCTCGAAATACATTCGAGATGCTTTGATGAGAGCTTCTTCGTAGATTTGCTCATGACTTAGATAGTCCGTTGGTAATTTGATCAAATCAGATGGAAATTCATCTTCATAAAACTTTTTCTCTGTTTAAAGAGTTGTAGTTTAGAAAAGTTACTTGCAGGCGTAGAGAAGAATTCAACTTGAAACACAAACTTGTCGACAATTTACTCACCTAATTCTCTTCTTCTCAAAGTTTTATCACGATCACCTTCGAGATAGAATGTCAATTTTTCCACATCGAATGAAGTTTTCACTCGTTCTTCAAGTAGCAAGGGATTTGTCTCAAATTCTCCCAGAATAGAACTCATCTTAATGGTGATTCTTAGATGTGAACACAAAATTCAACTAGAAAATTTTCACTCTTCTTTTTCAGGATGCAAATCACTTTCAAGCTGATCCACTGATGGCAACAACAATCATGGAAAACAAATCAAACTGATCACAGTGTGAAAAAAAGTCACAAGAGCGCAAAGTCACTTCCACAGAGACGGATCAACAAAATGGTTATTGATTTGTTTTTCTTCCACCAAAAAGTCATCCACAGTGTTAAATTGATAACCAATGGTGGTCAAATGTGATAAGGTATCGCAAAGTAGATTGACAAGCAAGCAAAGCAATCAAAGGGAAAAGAAGATAAGCTTCCAAGAGATGACTAAAACACGACTGACGATCGTTGGCCAAGATCGTTACATTACGAAACAGGCGCGTGTTCTCATCTGGCCACCATCGGCTGCATTCGACGAGCTTATTACGGAGCGGAACCTTCGCTTACAGGTTGCAAAGTGCTTTTCCACAAGTCAGATAATGGATGAGGGAAGAGGAGGAGGAGGAGGAGGAGGATGAAGATGAGGGGGTCGGTGATAAGAAATGGCCCGAGACAGAGAAGAAGAGAGAAGATGAAAAGGGGACGATAGGCGGAGGCTTAAAATCATCTTCAATAAGTGAGTGAGAGAGAGAAAGAGAGAAAGATGAGATGAGCTTGGTATTTATAGTTATGGAAAGGATGGAATGTTTGGAAAACTGAGCGATAGACATAATAGGCCAAATATTAAAAAGCGACAGGGAGACGTGAAGTTAGAATTCAGGACATTCAATTGTGCTCCTCACCCTCAGCAATACACACACAATCTCGGCGAGTGGCCTACGATTGACTCCAAAATGATGCTTTGTTCTTGTCAATCTAGCCGATGACCCACAATTGATATCTTCGGATGAAATGTTTTTGTGTTTGTATTGGATGGGATTGTGATTTTTGGGATAAATATTGGGCTTCCCTCTCTCTACTTTTGAAGAGAAAGAGTGGGACTATCTTCTGCTGATTCTATCGCTGATTCATAAAAATGAGTTATGAATGATCTGTCTGTATAGATAAAGTGTAACCATTAGGTAAGAAAGATCAGCTCTACTGAATGGCTTTGAAAAGACTATAGATTGAAGATCGAAAGCTTGAAACAGCTCATTTGAACCTTTCCGATTATCTGATACCATCTCGAAAGGCCTTCAAGATCATCGACCTTCAATGTGTAGTCAGATTAAGCGAGATAAAAAGATGTGTGAATGTATGAAAAAAATCTATTTGTAATACGTGCTCTGATTAACGGTTGATGATTGAGATTTGTCTATCAGATCCATTCGATCAGCAATGTGAGGATATACAAAAAATTATTTCCACCTTTTTTTGCAAGTTTTGCGATGCTAACGAGGATCCAGTGGTGAGATTTAAATAAAACTTATCTGATGAGAAGAGCGTGGCAATCAGATTCGATACGGATGTCAAGAGACCAAGTCAAAGTCTTTTTTGAGAGTTCCTCTAACAGTTGAAGATGTTAAAAATGATATTGGGTCTTACATGACTAATTTTTACTTCAATTAATGTGAGAAATTTTGAGAAAAGATAAAAAATTAGCCGTTTATCACCTCAGCATCTTGCAAAAATGTGAGAAACACGGTGAAAGATGATTACTTACATTCAGAGCGTTTGAGTCGTCTAATTTATGTATTGCACGAATTCCTAACAACACGAACGAAGAAGCAGTTAATCAGCGTCTCATTACAGCTTATACTGGGATTCTGGCGAGACATAAGTCAAAGAAAGAACATTTCTTTATGGATGGTGGGTGAGTGAGGAGTTTTTGACACGATAACGTCAAGCCTTCCTCCATGAAAAATGAATGTCATTCTGAACCTTGTAGAAATTCTTCTTATAAGTCCATTTGTTCCCTGCTTGTAAAAAACTGGAAAACAATGCTCCCTGAGAAATTATGAATTGCAGTAATCAAAACCGGCTAAGATTACCGTTGACAGCTAGACCAGCTCCTGGCTGTTCGTTTACGTTTCATTCAAAACGAATCCTAGAACACCACAAATAACACAAGCATTCGTCTAAAGTCGACGTTAAAGTTCAAAATTCTATCCTGAAACTCACTAGAACCAGATGGAGAATCACGAATACACAAAAAATTAATGTCGTAAAAAGAAGACACCTTTTAAGGGTGCGAGAAAAAAATATATTTACCTAATTTGAAAGAAAAAGTAAGGACATACAACGATAAATAACATTTGTGCTCTATTATCATGTTGCCAGAAAATCTCTCAGAAGTGAGGTTCGTCTTTTTTCGGCAATGTCCATTTGATTTTCAAGATCTCCTCGGTCAGTGGCATCTGCTCTTTCTAGTTTCCAGGAAAGATTCTCAATTTCAGCTTCCAATTGAGCTTGCTGATACTCAAATAGCTGCTTTCTTGGCCCAGAGTCCATGTAATAGGCGTATGGGTATGTATATTGCAAGGTGTAGCGACACTTGGCAAGCAAATTGGCAGCATCTAGTAGATATTGCCAATCAATCCAAGTCCCCTTGTTAGACATTACTTCACGTTGGATGCGATCCTTGATTTTAGCTAACGCTTGCTTCTCAAGCCTCAAGCTTCGGGCATGATTCTCCCATCTTTCATAATAGAAAAGATACTTTTTCAATGCTTCTCGTGCTTGAACATTGGTAGATTCTGAGGTTGCTTTTGGATCTTCCTTATACCTGGAACACTCATAATACTCACTTCCATGAGTTTTCCAATCACCCAAACACATCCAACAGAAATTATGTCTACATGTGAGACATTGCATATGATTACATCCTCCATTCTTTTCTATACATATATGGCAATTAGGACAATCTTTCGTATGAGCAGATATATAATTGGCTGTTTCTGAATCATCGGCACATTTGGTCAGCCACTTTCGTATCACAGCACAATCAGTGGGCGCATGATAGTCACCACCACATCTACAGCAGAAGCTTGTTTTACATCGTATACATACAACTCTTTTAGACCTGTTCTCCTTTGACCGTATGATAACGTTACAGTTAAGTCCTGGGCAGAAGCGCAGTTCCGGATGTGATTGTATGTATTCTGCGAAAGCAAATTGCTGATACTTCTCTCGTAGAGCCGGTTTTTTGAGTAGATCGAGCGCAAAATCTTCCGGCACCAACTCATGGCATCCCTGAGCCATACACTCAATACTTGTGGCTATTCCGGAAGATATTTGAGTCTCTAGGTGGGATGACCAACAATCTTTACAAAATAGATGTCCACAGGCTAATCCAACGCATGAATCGATCAAGTGAGATCGTAAACAGGTGCTACATTGGATGAATGATGTGTAGTCAGGGTCCCGCCAATCATAATTGTTGTTCAAATTCAATCGATTATTGTTATTGGTAGATGATGACAATATGGATGAGAAGGATGAGGGTGGTGATAATACCGATGATGAAAGTTGACTATCGTTGGGATGAATATTTTGCCCACTCAAATGACCTTTACGGTGGGCTTCGTTTATTTTCTCTACATTCCATTCGTACTTGAATAGTAGAACCTGTACAACAAGGAAGCTGTGATCAATCTAAAGTTTTTTCTTTCTTTATTCTTTCTTGCTCTCTCTCTTTCTCTATCTTTCTTCATCTTCAACCAAAAAGGAATAGTTTGATGAAGATGATGATGATGCAAGATAGATTACATGAAGGAATTGGCTAACATGTCTCAATTGCTACTGTAGTCAGGCTAGTGGAACAATCAAGTTGACCAGGAACAGATTAGTAGTCTTTAACAATGTGGTAACATTTATGTATATGGACGATCAAAAATGATACAAAGCACGAAACATGAAAAATACCTCAAGCTACAAGGTTGACAATTGAGTTGAATTAGAGTTCAAAGACGTCAACGTAAATGAATTGTGATCAACAGAGGCTGATGACTCGGAAGAGACAAAGAAAAAGGATGATAACTTTGACGACGAGACAGTCAACTCGTGAGATAAATAAATGTAATTTAACTAAAAATTTTTCTTTCCCTCTAAATATCCTTCATTATCATGTCTATATCGTGCAATGTTTACATGGCATACGATTCAGTTAGAACTTTGGTGAGAAATATTTTTTCATCTATCAAAGTGTCATGAAAATATGAAATCATAACCTCAAGGTGGAAGCTGGCTGAGGAGCACATCTATTTGAGGAATCAAGAAGAATCGAGAGAGAAAGAAAGAAAGAAAGAAAGAAAGAGAGAGAGAGAGAGAGAGAGAGAGAGAGAGAGAGAGAGAGAGAGAGAGAGAGAGATTGGACATACCTTGGCTCTAGAAGGAGAAACATGAACTGATTTGCAAATCTCTTCGACCGAATTATTCCATAGCTTTTCCACTTCCTCGATAGGTAAACATTCATACTCAAAATATTCTGGATCGTTAATCTTCTCGGAGCCTTGTAAATAGTCTATTTCGTTCTCAATATCACTCATTCGATAATAATGATCAAAATCACCGTTTTCATCGTATTCATCATCGAATAGTTCATCATCATCGGAACCACTGCTTTCCGTCATATCGCAATATTATTATGGCTTGATACACAAACGCATAGATATATATACACTGTACACAAACACACGATCAATTCACATAAAACAAGATCGACCAAGATATACACACACAAACAGTTAATTAGGTTGTGATGGAGGGATCTAGAAGATGAGTGTGTAAGATAGAGATAGAGAGAGAGAGAGAGGATGATGAAGATGATGAGATGTTCACACTTGATGTTTTTTTTTCGATGAACCTGCTTTGAGGCTGTAAATATACTTGTGTGTATGTGATTTTATGCTGCAATTTTTAACTCAAATCTTTTGAGAGTGACTCAATAACAGTGCGCCTGCTTATTGGGAATGACTCTCAATATGAATCAACATCAGCATTCTCAACCATACACACAAATACCCAAAACCTGACCGGGATTCCAGGACAAACCTCATGATCGAGATATCATGGAAATGATTTTTCTTTTTTGGATGATATTTGGGTATGATCAGGAAATATCTAGACTGGGGATAGAGAGAGGAAGAACAAGAGTCACCAGTAGGTACCATTCACTAGGGCAATCGTTTCGGCTCTTTTGGGCTTGATGTACTCCTTTCTTATCTAGATAAATTTTTTTGCTGCTTCCTCACTCAAGTTGTCAATCTGCTCTTGAATTTTGGGAATTTCTTTGATAACATCTAATGCACTCTCCTCTAGGGATTGATTAATTTCTTGTATGAACACTTGCAATTTGTACACCATGGTGGATGCATAATTTTCTGGATTCTCCTCTTTCTCACTTGGCTTCAGTGTATCGTTTATCCAATTGACATGATCAAAATTGTCCTCAGTGAAAGCTTTGAAATCCTGGCCAAAAAAGATTCAGGCAAAAAAATGAGTTTTGTGTAATCAGATGGACCATTAGAAAGTGAATAGATAAATTTCAAGCACAAACAATTGCATAAAAGTTATCCATCATCATCACAAACCATGATGATAAAACATAAAGATGAGGGAGAAGTAATTACCATTCCTTACCATTTTATCAACAGATGACCAATAGTTGGGATATTTTTGAGCTCTAAATCACTGATGATGTGTAGAAAGCGAGTGGAATTTTTGTGATACACTGCTGTCACAATGAAAATTGGTTTCAATTAAAACAAAATGATCAACGAATAAACCGCAAGTAAACAAACACACACACACCGGCAAACTGAGAGCCAATCACAAAGTCAATTGCATAGGGATCGCATACTGATTGCAAGCTCGTTCTTGAACAGCATCACTTGCCAGCTCTTCGGTAATCATCAATCTGGTTTGTGCTGGCTTCATGATCGCATATTATGATTAATTGAGAATTTAGAGTGCAAAAATTGATTTTATTCCACAATTCAATTATCTAATCATGGATGTTAATGGTGATAATGGTGGGCAAAAAGTTGTCCATCAATGGGAAGTGATAGCCATCTTATCGTACTCTCCATCTTTCGCGATGCTACTCAGCAAGTTATCGATAAAATATGATCCGCTCGTCTTAGAACGATAAAATTAATGTCCTCCTCTCATTCTTAGCATGCTGTATCCAGCAAAAATGTCCGACGAGCCGGATTCGAACCAGCGACCTAAGGATAACGGCATTTTATATTCTACAGTCCTCCGCTCTACCAACTGAGCTATCGTCGGGACGTTGCAATACAAGCCATTCGATTGCGATGTGTTTCAAAAAATGATTAAAAGCTGCACCAACATGTGCCATGCATGTATGTGTCAACCGTTAAAGAGAGCAAGGCAAGCCAGCTTTCGCGAAGCAATCTCGTTCTCAAACATTCAGAATAAACTTCCATCATCATTCATATATATTATGTATTATGAAAAGAAACAGTGAATGGAAAGGCATATCATCGATATTATGTTGAAAAACAAAATCAAAAAATATGAGCGAACGAAATTCTTTCCCATGGATTTAGCATGATAAACGGTAGTGGTAACCAAAAATTGCCAAAATTGATTTGCTATTTTAAAATTCCATTCGAGTAGATTGAACATGATGACAAAAATTTGGAGATATTCGGTTTTCATCAAAAATTCCGATTAGAACAGAGTTAGATTGAATGCCATAGTGAAATGAAGTGAATTAGTTGTAGAAAGCTACCATCGTCTTTATTGCTAAGCCTACTCCTAAACTTCAACCTCTTTCTCCTCTACTCTTGATCATAAACACAAGATGTTCTTTCAGAAATACATAATTTTATGATGAAAGCAAAAACATTTTATTTTTCTATACCCCGTCAACTTCTGTTCTTTTTCTTAGGACCATCCTTGGATTTTTTCTAGACTTATATTTATATTTACCAATTATATTCATTTTTCTCCTATCTTCAATTAATCTGATTCCTTGGCTTGATCGTTTCGATTAATCGGAATGATTCAAACTAAAATCACTTTTCATTGTTCGAATCCAATCAAAAAGAATACATGTATTTTTGAATTAAAAGTCGAGATGATGGGATTAACCTTGGAATGGCTAACGGGTTTATCAAAAATAACCATAAGATGCTATTTTCCGGTGTAAAAACGCATCTCATGTTTTCACACTAGAATCTTATGAGAAATGTATAATTGATTCTTTTCCAATCCTCTGTCTCATCCGTTCTGGCATATCGTTGTGTTATTTAGAACTTCATTCGTTTACTACGTCGCATTTTGCTGTACAGTACCTGTTACATGGCTAGTAACTGTTTACTCCATCACCTGTGCTCATTGATAACTATGTTTTATTCCTCCAAACCAAAAGATGGAACCATTCTGAGCTATCATCTACTCCCAATGTGTCCTTCATTTAAAACCAAAACTTGCATATTTTTTCTCTCCTGGCATCCTTCCTTTTTCAATTAATCGATTAACAAAAATTTCTTGATATGCAAATTTCTCATTCGTGTTAATTTGTACCCAAGGTCAACCATTTTTCGATTAAAATTTTATCCATTCTAAATGTTTTTATGCACCGTGATTGTCATTTTGTGCAAAAATATCCAAAATAATTAGGAAATCTCCACCAGTTTCATCTAGCCTCTGCTTTATAATCCTGAAATCGCTAAGCTAACATGCTGAGACCATAGATAGGATATAGCCTCTCTTGATATATTACATTACGCTATGTATTATGACACTTTCTTGGCTGCAACATTGGATCAAGCTATCGAAGACACCTCAGTTCATGCAGATCTCTTGAGTATCTCAATTATAATAGTGATCTCCTTGGCTGTGGTCACCAGTTGTCCTCTATAAAATTCCAATTCATCCTGAAAAGATAGAAGATAACAAAATTGTACCAACTGGGTCAAAAATCAGTCGCTTGATTGACTTACTTTGGTCCCTGGACATGTCACGAAGCGAAGTTTTCTAAGAACTTTGCTCAAGCAAGACTTGATTTCCCTGAGAGCAAATGGACTTCCAATCCAGTATCTTGAGCCATAAGTAAAAGTCAGAAAAGCGGTCAGATTATTTTTATAAATGTTTTCGGATTAAGAGCAATTGGGACCAAATTTTTCAGATTCAGGCAAATTTTAAGGATCATGGTGTATAGCATGCACGAGAATGGTGATTTTTTCGAAGTTTTATTCCCGCCAATTCCCCTGCTTCCACTGATCCCTGTCTCTTCACTCGCGACACCGGTGGACAATAGTGAAGAATTAGATTCTCACAATCTCACAAATAACCACCTCAAGGCAAGGAGGAAATTTGACCACTTCCCAATCCTTAATTTCCTCTTCACTCAAAGGAGCAATTCCGTTTATCAGTTTCTGTTGAACGTCGGGATGCTTGGTCAAGTGATTGCATCAGCATCTACAGTGTAGCTGCTGTGGTATCGTGTCCAGCAATAAGGAAAATGAGAACTCTTCCATAGTTGGCTCTTGATGTAGGAAAATAGGAAGAAATAAAATATTGATCAACATATGTTTATAGAATGGCTCCCATGGAATTAGGCAATAAAAAATATCTATCAATCTTACCTCGTTTGACATTTCCTGCATTGGTGTCCTCACTTCCTTTCATCTGTACTGTTTCGATTGAGTTATTTCGTTACGGCTTCCTATGAGGCTCAAAATGAACATTTCAAAGTATCGATTCATGCATTCGGATTGAGAATACTGAATTTGAATTTGAACAGAGAACAAGAGGGGCCCTGGATAAACTCATGAAAGCGCCCAGTGATAGCCATGAATACCAGAGAGTTTTTTCAAATTTTTGACAAATGGACTCTTGGAATCTTACAGAGAATACTCTCACAGTCCGAATGCTCAACCCAAAAAAGTATCAAGTGTAAAGGAGAGAAGATAAGATTCCACATTAATATCTGGATTATTGACCTCTGCCTGGCTGCCTCTTCCAAATTGTTGAACAAGGTGCCAATTGCTTCATCAATTTGGCCCTACATTCCTCGAAAGTGGGACTCAAAATAGATCGAACTCGTTTCCATTGTTAATATTTTAAACCGAAAATGATTTGTCCTCCAATTTGATTGATATCACCATGAAACTATAGGAAAACTCTCATTAATGATCGGTCGCAAATGGACACACACAAACAATTTCATCATCAACAACTGTACTCTATGATTTGAACAAGTTAAAAATTGCTTGACAAGTGTTTCTTTGACTAGATCAGGATCGCCAACTAATAGAACAGGTTAAAGAATTTCATAAATCCTTGGGAATGAAAATCAATTCATATGATGACAAATTGAGCAAGAAATCCACAATTTACGTACTAACTCGAAGCATTGAGCAGATCATTTCGACAAGATCACAATTAGCCTAGAAAACTTATCCAACGACCTCGCCAAGCCTTTTGTGTCTGACTTTGTATCTGTTTCACGAAAAGCGCAGAGCGTTGATAGCGATTCCACATGAAACTTATGTCATTTGAAACACCTTTTCGAAGTCAATGGGTCAGTCTGTAAACAACATGTAGAAAAAGATAATCAAGGCACACAACCACTCTAGGATTTCATCCATCAATCTAGCACACTAAGTATGTAACTTATGACCAAACAAAACAAAGAATAAAAAATCAAACGTATATCTACAGCAGTGGATCAACAATGCAACTGCTGTACATTAGCAAAGATAGATTTTTTGACGGAATGAAGATGATTCCTAAAAGTCTAGAAGAATAGAATAATTGAATAGTGAGAAGAGAGAAGAGAGAAAGAAAGAGAGATCAAAGAAATTATACAAGCTTAAATGTCCTCAACATCATTCGGGGGTTCGAGTTTGGACAATAGATTTTGAAGGATAGTTAATTGCACTTGACTATTGGATATCATCAACAGCCTGATTAGCCGGCAAAAGGGGGATAGCACAATAACATCGTGATAGGTATTTTTTCACATTATTTTGGAAAGTTTTTTTCTAGCTAACGAAGTGCGGGCTGCTTGGCAAATCGCAATCAAATGATATCAACCCTTTTCTCCATCATGATCATCCTCCTCCTTCAATCTTGACAACACGGTTAGGTATACCATTCGGAGTCCGGCATTCAATTTAATCGTGCCCCAAGCCCATGCATGGAGTAGAAATATTTTTCGCACTGCATCAAGTTGGTTAACTTTAGCTAACTGATCATTTGTTTATCATCACTTCACTCTCACACTGAAATGAGATGTGTTCATCACTGAGACTGGCGATGGTGACAAAGTTTCCACATGAAGAAGTAATCGCATTGAGAAAAATATTGAAAGAAACAAGATAGACAGAGAAATCCATTCTACTTGAGACTGTGAGTAAAGTGTTTCGATAATCGATTAAACCTGCATTTCTAGACGCGATCAGGGGAGAGACGTAACCGAGTTTCATGGTGATGACGAAACTTTCATTCAGAGCTGTTTCGATTGCTGTGTAATAATTTTCAGTTAGGCAGATTTTTCCATATAACTTTGTGGCTTTTTTTTCGTAAACTTAATTAAATCCGCAGAATATATATTTTTCCTTTTCTCTTGTTATATAACAAGCTACAATGACATTACATTACAATGATGAGCATATGTTCATCATTGTAATTTTGTCAATTTCTATGTGATTTCAGTTTCCTTAAGAACAAACTTTCAATCTAATGATATACTCATTTCAATCCTAGAAACTGATTATAATGTTACGTTATACAAGTTTTTATCTCTACCCAACATCTTGGCGAGATGAGCAAAGCAAAGAACTCGCACAAAATTAACTTGAGTGATGATGATAATTTGCTTTCTCCAAAGTTTCTTTTTCAAACTACATGTACATGTTCAATAATTTATCACCATTGAACCAGCATATTTTTCTCTTCATACTTTCCCGATTCAGCATAGAGCTATTTTGGAAGGCCGATCAATATTCAGCAATATTCAATCTTGAATGTATTTATGCAAGCTACTGGGCAAAGATTAAGCTTATCGAGAGTCAATTCAACCACCGCCCGGTTGATTTTAGCGTGGCCAACTTTTTTGGATTTGATTACTAGTTCTCAGTCAAGGTTAGTGGGCTCTAATAGTCTAGTTTATTTCGGTTTCTCAGGGTATAGGTTGAATGAACTCAAACCGAAACTAGAGTCAAGTGACAAATTCTTCCACAGATTTGATAATATCATCGTTCTGGTGAGGTGTAATTCGAATAAGGCGATGATGATGCAACTAGCTATAAATATACTTATAGCAAAGTGGCCTACGTGATTGGAACAAGAAAAAAAATCGAAGCCCCGGAAATTCCAAGCCCTTTTCAATGCCATTCTCTGTTGATTTGTGAATTTTTTTTCTAGATTTTCTGGATTGATCAAAATATAAGTTACAACAGGATGATTTTTTGAGCACCAAAAACTCTTGGAAAATGTTTAGCATGCATGTTGTATCATTCTAAAGATGATTATTTCCATTAATTTTGACTCATCGTTGAGGAATTGTTGTTACAAAAAATGACACGGCCATAAACTGATGGATTGATTGATATTTTCTGAGTAACCTGTTATGGCAGCTTTTTACAAGTCTAAACTTATCCTTCCATCGGTGATAAATCTGTGCGTGAAGTCATTTTAGATGAGGAAATTGAATATGTTATTTCCATGAGTAAACTGATTGAAAAGCTATCTCGATTGACGATGAATTTTCCAGCAAAATATTTGGAAAAAATACAAACTATCTTTTCCTCTTTTCCCATGGAAACTGAAACTATTCCGGAAAAGGAGGAAAATTTTCACACCAGCACCTATCGATTATTGTGAATCACCAGCATCATGTAATTGATTATCGTTGCTGTTGATCTTTGAGCAACACGCGCTGGCTCACGTCTGACATGCGATTCAGAAGTTCAAAGGTTATTATATTATCACCAATCTTGAGTTGATCGTCCACCAATATCCGATTAGACAAATCCATGTGATAGGAAGAATTTGCCCATCTCCCTGACTAGGCCTGACTCCTGGTTAATTAAGGAGGGAAGAATCAAATGAGCAGTTATTACTCTCTCTCTCTTATTACTTCGAGCAAAAGAGAGAGAGAGAGAGAGAGAGAGAGAGAGAGAGAGAGAGAGAGAGAGAGAGAGAGAGAGAGAATTCTTGAAGTCCTTGGAATTAGAAAGACTAAGTTGACTAGCTTGAAAGAAAAAAGAGAGAAGTATTTCAGGTTCATTATGCTCATCCTTATGTACTACCAGGTACTTAAAGTTTGTCAGTATACACTAGAGTGTCATTAAAGTTTCTCTCGACAATCTCTCTCTTCTTCTCTCTTTCTCTCTCTCTCTTTCTCCATCACTTGTGATACACCTTCAGCATCCGTTACTTCGTTCCTACCTGAATCTGTGGATCAATTAAGTGTAATCTGTACGCTCTCGATTGACGTCGTTCTAATAAATTTTTTTTTCGGTATCTATCATATGATAAGTTTGATTTCATACTATTTTCTGTAAAGCCTTCGAGCTAAAGTTACAAACTTTTGAAACCATTTAGGACTCAAGGTAAGATACTTTTTAAACTTTATACAATGATTAATGATGACGAAAACAGAACTATCTCGAATTATCAAGGTGACAATTGATCTCAAACTTGTGAAGATACCAGCCATCGATATTTTCGGAGTTATTAAGTTCCTTCCATTTATATTCCAGCTTTTTAGAAGACCAGCTTGTTTTTTCACTGCCAAATTATTCTAATCATCATTTTTATTGATCCAATTTTAACCCTTTGAAACCTCGAGACGGTTGTGTGGAAGTTTAGTTTTTCCTTAGATTAGTAAATTCAATTCCCTAAATTAAGGAAAGAATTCGAAGGATGCTGATTCCAGAAAAATAAACAATATTGACATTGTCTGAATTTCTATCAACGTTCCAAATCTTGATAAGTCTCTCTCTTGCTTCATAAAAAAAGAGAAATTTACTTCGCAGAAGTGTACTCTTCAAATTATTGTGTTTATCGTGTTTAATTGATTTCCGTTACTATCAGGAAACTTTTGATATTCCGAGAAGTTTCCCACCGTACTTCTGATTAAAAATCACATCAAGTTATGAAAATTTTTCCATTTCAAGCACAAAAACGTCGTGTTGAATTTGGTTAACCTATCATCAATTCAGTTGTGAAGTGATCATAAAATCAGTATCACCATAAACCAACCCACAATAATTACCCATTAGCTAGGGAATAAATATTTCCCCTATTCTGTCACACTGAATTTCTCAAATTGTGCTTAACCATAGTCTTCTCTCAAACACAACTCTAACGCATTGCAACCCTCACATACCAGCATTTGTCATTTGTATTTGCAGAGTTAATTCACTTCCAGCACACAATCAATCAATCAGTTGCTCAGCTGTTACTCATCGAATCAAATCGTTTGTTTTCTCAAATGGAAGAATCTAAAGAAGCTATCGCTAAAGTGCGTGACATAACTCTTGCTGAAGTGGAAAAAGATCCAATTTCTTTTGAAGATGTTGATGTTCAGCGAGTTCGTAGTGACGATGCCTACATATATCGATTTGTGGAAGATCGAAGTGGAAAAATTGACGATGCAGCCAAAATGTTGGTTGATGCTCTTCGTTGGCGAAAATCTTACGGTGTTAATCATATGAAAACAGAAGATTTTCCGGCTGAAATTTTTCGTGTCGCTGAATTGTTTGAATTTCATCCCGATAAAAACGGAACCTCAACTCTGTACTTGCGAATTGATCGACATCGACCGGTGAGCAAATGGAAGGAAATTATTCGACGATTCATTGTTTTTAACATCGAACAAGCGGAAAAAGTTGCCACACTCAACAATAAGGGTATTGGTTTGGTGGTTGATGCTCGTAATGGTAAAATTTATCATGTTGAAATTGATTTGGATCTGTTCACAATCAAAACGATACTCAACTACTATCCTGGCTGTTTACAGTATTTGGCCATATTTGAAATTCCATGGGTTTTGATGGCTATTTTGAAATTGGTCAAATCCTGGTGTCCAGCTCATTATCAAGATAAATTTAAATTTATCAACAAATCTAATATTGATGAATTTATTGGTCTTGAAAATTTGCCCGAATTTATGGGAGGTTGTCGACCGATGCTATGGCCAGAAGCTTGTTTCACTTCACCCCTGGCTGTTCAACTCGAGGAAACTGGTGTGGTTCCTCATGGTTCTTGTGATCAATTGACCAAAAATTATGATTTTGCTCTTCAAGAATTTTATCTATCAGAAGAGTATATCGAATGGAAAAATCAATCAAACATCAAGAAGAAGAATGATAATGATAAGTTGAAGGAAGTTGAATGTCCAAAAGATCTAAAAATATCTGAAACTCTCAAAACTGTTGCCCCTGTTGTGTGAACGAAAATTTCAAAGAAAATATGGAAGCGTATTTAAATTAGTGTGTTACCAATTATTATTATAATTCTTTAATCTTATCTTCACAACTTAATCTTATCTTTTTCATCAACAACACGATCTATTTTTTGATGCATTTTCACTAAGAAATTTTGTAAGACAAATTTTTCAATCCCTGATGAAATCAATGAAGGAAGAAATGATAATAATCCTTATTAAACTATGAATCTATCTTGACTGTAAATAGTTGATAATTGAAATGAAACTCTTTTCCTTCGTCATACAGAATCGATTCAATCAGAATATCATCAGCACCCGAAACAAAATGTTAGACCTTTCTAGGAGCAACTTGTATGCAGTTATTTCTCAGAAGTAAGCTCTGATCGAGGCAAGATTCTTTCTCTCTTTTTTCTCTAGACGTCAGGAAATTTGTTTTTCTGAATTTTTGATAATAAATTGATGAGAAAATGTTGAAAATCTCAATGAAGTTCGCTCTAAATGGCAAATACATTGTTTTGAAAGTTTCCATCTTGAAAAAATGGGAGATCCAGAGAGGTAGAATAAAATTCAAGCCCAATAGTTACGCAAACTTGATATTTCAATTGCCTAACCAGCATGATAATAGCTTGAGGCATCGTTTAACTATTAGGATTTCAGCATTACATTCAGAGCATTGAACATCTTATGGCATAAAAGATGAAAAGATTGAAGTGATAATCAGACCAGTTGCTCATGCAAGATTCTGATGAAGGGATGCATTACAAGATGGAACCAATCTAAGGATGTTGAGCAATCTTTAGTCCTTGATGATTTAAGAACGAGAGAGAGAGAGAATCGTCTCATACCTCAGCATTCATTGAACAAAAAAGTGTCAAGAGGTATGGCTCTCATGCGAATCATTTTTGATAAATTTTCTATCTATAATTAAGGAGTTTTACAAGGTTCTAAAGAGTCAAAAGGCTCCATAGAACTACCAGTTTTGTGCGAATGTAAAATCATACCGAAAACAGGACCCGAGGCGTATTCTCATAATGATTTTACTCCATTCTAGAATAAGGCTACCTTCGAAAACTGAAAAAATTTACAGAGAAAGGGTTCACAGAATCTTTTAACTCATTTTCAGGAAGATTTGCATATTTTCGGTTGCTGTATAGATCTGATTGACCCTAAAAAATCATCAATTAAACATGATTCAGACCTTATTTTCGGTGCTGCTCATCATAGATCATGAACCAGGTCGAGAAATTTTTCGATCTTTCTGAGAAATCTTATATTCCCTTTAAACAGGCAGTCAATATGGACAAAAAATCGATGATTCCCCTGATTTTAAACGATAAAACAAACGAAAAACTCAAATCGCTTTGAAAAGTTGAAAGTGAAAGGGATAGGTTTTGAATTGTGGCGCCTTTATTTGTGACTGGAAGAGTTTGAAACATCTGCCTTTCATGATGCAAAATGTTTTGGTCAAAAACATTTCCTTCTTCTTATTGTTTGTGATTGCTTTTCTGTTTGATTAATCGAAATAATATCCTGGTAATCTAATGATTTGGATTAAGTGATCAAATTTGATCATCATTCTGTGAAGTTAATTGTTGTTTCTCTGTGTGTATTTGGAGTTATCCGGGCACGCTAGCGTTTGGAAGGAGATTCTTGTTTTTGATTCATTGCCATTGTTATTGATCTACATATATATAATGGATGATCCTGGGCCTTCATCATCTTCATCACGAGATGTGCCATCCATTAATTTGGCACCATTCAGATCAAAAGATTTTATGGGTAAATTCATGTTACCAGCATACAATGAACCACCAAGGATGAAAAGTCGAATCCGTGATAATCTTCTGTACTATCAGACAAATTATTTCATTATTTGGATCAGCGTCTATTTTCTTGCCTCTTTCTTTCGACCTGCAAGAATGATGTCCGGTTTGATTTCTTTGTTTCTTGCCATAATAATCTATTTATCTCTCAAACTGAAACATCCCCAATTGAATTCACTCAAACGTCAATATCCATACGTATTTGCTGGGGGCATATTTGTCGCAGCTCTGGCTGCCTGGTACTTCTTTGATATGCTTCTGTACGTTTGGGGACTATCTTTTCCTCTACTGATCATTTTATCTCATGCAACTTTTCGAGCAAGAACACTCAACAATAAGCTTACTAAAAAAATCAATCAAGCGATGGAAAATCTGGGAGGTACTGGAACTCCTATGGGCTATCTCCTTTCCTCAATTGGTGTGAAAGTTTAATCGTTTACTCATCTACATTGTCATCAAGATTTATCGGAGATAAATGACACACTTTTCTCTTCATGTTCGATTGAAAGCCATGCTGTTCCTAAACAGAGGATACGAATCTTCAAGACTGATAAAAATCTAATTTTTGATCTGATTTGATCTCAGATCACATCAAATAACGGTCAAATCTCCTATTTATCCATCTTGTATAACTCTCTTCACATTTTCTGAATCGAGAATTGGCTTCTAAATCGCAAATTTTCAACTGATAAATAATGTGATCATTTTGCTCATTGTTAAGAGAATTGAATTGAAAGTTTGTCGAAGCAGTTAGTTGCTTTTGCTTGAAGCTCTAATAAAAATTGAATACCCAAACGTTAACCCACTTATCTCGAATCCTCCATCTCTCTTCGTTGTTTCAAATTTTCAGGGTTCTTGTCAAGAAGAACTCTAAAATTTAGTCATAAAAATTGTAACTTCTTTGTCTGATTTCCCTCTATCATTAATCCCTAATGAATCATCAAAGTAGGTAACGATAAATGCAATTTGAGGAATATCCTTCCAATAGATAGGAAATCGTTCGCTTTTGGAAAACTCAGAATCACTTCATCAATCACGAAGCATCTTCTCAAAATGACATCCAAAAATATCTAGCGAATCTGATCCCACCTCTTCTTGATTACCCATGAGATATTCAAATTTCCTTTGTATAATCGAAGACATTGATTGTCTATCACTTGACAACGTAAATATACATCCTCTCTACAAGATTATGTGAACTTGAAGAAAAAATTCCACAAAAACTTTCCTCAAGTCTCATCAACTTTATCGAACAAAAGCTTCTATCAATATCTTCTCTGGCCATGCAAGACAGTCGATTTCCACAAACTGATTGCTAGACATAAATTGGAAAAATATTTCTTTCTTCCTTTGATCCGGAAGGAAGTGGATGCATAAATTTAAAGGGACACTTTAAAAAGCTTTCAAAGCACGCGCCTGCCATGTTGTTTCCTTCAACTGTAATGTTCAAAAGTGATTTTCTCTCTCTCTTCTACTTGTAAACATTCACTTTCATAGTATGAAATTCATACACTTCCTCAAGAGAATTCCATTTTACTCTGCATCTTTCATCGACAGACAGGTGATTTGGTTGCCAAGTTAATTGTATTAATCAATTTGTGAGCAAAAGATCGTGCTTCATCTTCTACTACTGATTCACTGAGTGTGGATGTGTGAGTGTGTGTTTGCATGTATGTATATCTAGATGTCCAGATGATAGGACCAGTTTGACCGAGGTCGCATATACACATACACATACACACACATAGAGTCCTTCAAGTGAAGATTGGAAGCGAAGCAAGCTTTATTTTTATTGCTCGACCAACTGTTTTTGTGATACTCAAAAAAGCCTCCTCTTTTTTTCACTCTCTCTCTTCTTTTCCATTTATATTTTATTTGCAATTCTTTTTCGATATCCTCTCCCTAATCTTGTATTGTTTGATACTATACCTCTTGGTTTTTTGCCCGTATTTTGTGGAAAGAAAATTTTTTCTCTCTCTCTCTCTCCTCTCTCATCTTCTCAGCGGATGTGAAAAAAGAGAAATCAAAATGGTGAGTCAATGGTGACACTGATTTGCTTTGTCCCCTTCTTTAATCTCGCTACTGGAGAATGATGATGATAAGGCTTGATTGGTATTCGATAATTATTTTATTTTATTTTTTGTGTGCTTGGATTATTTTAACTGGTTAACTCATACATTTGGTCTTTGTTTGTTTTTTTCTCTTTGCAGTCAACTCCAGAATTTCTGAAAGGATTACCTTCCTACAATGAATCTAACTTCAGTCGATTTCAAGCTGAACCATGTAAAATTTTCTCCAAAAAGCCCTCTGTGTACTTGCCCACTAAAGAATTTCCATCTGATCAGGGTAAGAAAGAATGATGTCAACTTAATTACAGGAGGTGCCTCTTCATCTACATCATCTTGGCAGCCAGAATCATTCAACTTTCAATTTGATGCGTAATATTTGACTGCCCATCAGAGTGGGGAGTGTTTTAATGATTATCGTATACGTAGTCGGAACAACGAACTTTTCTCGTTGCGTGGGCTTTTTGTCTCAGGGAATAAACTTGATACAAACTGGTTCATGTCCATCAAAATGTTCTTGACTTGCACCTCCTAGAGAGTTCTATGTTATGATTCGTATTCGACTCTTTGTTGATCACAATTCGTTTTATTCCATTTCATTACAGTCATCGTGACCGAAAAGACCAATATACTCCTCCGATATTTGCATCAGCAGCATGATAAGAGCTCAAGGGGATTGAAAAAACGCGACAGCAACCAGAATACCGATTTGGAATCAGATGTCTCAAGAAAGAAGTTAAAAACGAGCAACGACTCATCAAATTAAGATCAGGGATTTCATGCGTAAATTTTCTCTATATATATAAATATAAACTTATCAAATCACATTTGAGTTGATCCTTTTATTAATAAACAGATCATGATAATACTTGATGTTCTCATGAATTGGCATCTGATCCAAGGAAATCCCAAATAATGATCGTGTCATCATGAGAACTGCTAACGATTTGGAATTCATCAAATTGTAGTCGAAAGACTCTCCCTGTATGCTTGATCAGGGTTTGGACACATAACACATGATTAGGCGTTCTTGGATCTAGTGCAGCTTGTAGATCCCATACTTTGATTTTACTGGATAAAATAAGAAAGCAAAGAGTTGATCAGATAAGTCAAGCTCAACAAATTGCCAGCAGGCAATTGTGAACTTACCCGTCATAGGCTCCACTAATAATTCTTCTCCTATCAAACCGGATACATCTCACTAAATCCTCATGTCCTTCTAGAACACGCAGAGAAGCTCCAGATTCGACATCCCATAATCTGTGGAGTATATAGCATATAATAGTAACAGGAACAGTTGAGAGAAAGAGTGGACATCAGTACATCAGTACCATTAGCGAATATTACCTTATTGTGTTATCAGAGCTACCACTAACAACTAAGTGATCTCTATATTGTAAACATGCGATTCCTCTTTTGTGACCACTTAATGTCTTAACAAATTCGCAAGTGGATGTGTCCCAAACTTTGATGGTGCGATCACCAGAGGCAGATACAATATATTTTTCATCGAAGTCAACAACGTTAACAGCTGCTCGATGACCAATCAAAACTCTTTTGAGGGTTATCTCTTTTGGTGAGACCATGTTCCACACAGCAATTGACCTATCTTTAGAGCATGTGACCATGAGTCCATGTTTGAATCTCAAATGAAGAACAGCTTCACAATGATGGATGAGAGTATTTTCGAGGGCCATTGTTTGGCCATTCCATACACGAACGGTGGCGTCACTGGAGCCACTAATTATTACTTTATCATCATATTGGAGACAAAGAACTGAACCAGTGTGACCGGTCAGAACCTGTAAAAGAAATTCCGTTCAAATGATCAAAACGAGAACAATATTAAATCGGGTGCTTCGAAGATCTTACTTGCAAACATTCAAGGGATTTTCGATCCCAAATTTTGATCGTATTGTCACGCAGACCACTGACTATCTTTTCATCATCATACTGTAGACAATAGACACCTTTGCTTGATTCACTACGACAATTAATTTTTTGAAATGTATGCTTTCCAGTCCTCCAATTTTGCTCGATGGTCTCAATATCTTTGATTATTTTAGGGTACAAAGTTCGATAAAAAAGATGGCTCTCTTGTGTTCTTTCGTACAAGAATTTTATCCAACCTCGTCTTTTACCGAGACCTTCCCACAGTGGATCCGTTTTAATTTTTCTTTCTATTAGTTTTTTCCATAACATTCCTCTTGAAATGATTTCATGCCAATTCTTACAGACAAGTCCTGATCCTTCTAAAGAACTCGCATCAAGTTGAGAGAGAATATTCTCCGCAATTGGATCTTTGAGATGAGAAAAGAAGTGAATCAGTATACGTTTTATGTATATGCACTCATAAGTGGCTATCATTAACCACTCAACCCGACTACTCACTGGGTAATAAAGAGATGAAATCTCTCTGGAGCATAGGCTCCAAATAAGTATTTAATAAACTGAGTTGATGTTGATTCATCTGTTTGAAACAGCACTGGATGAAATTGATCTGTTGGGCTTCACCCCATTCACAAAAAATTTTTACACAATTCTCTAATTGCTGCTGCTGTTGATCCATTGGAAAGTCTGAAATTACAATTCCTTCATCCATAAAAACACACAAACTCTTACTACTAACCACTCACATACATTTACATATACGTTTTTTTTATTATATACACAAACATAGACACCAATCACCACTCAATTGGGGCCAAACGATGGGAATTCAATCCACTCACACAGAAACAACTCAATGATGAAAATAAAAGCTTTGTTTATACAATATATTATCAAATTTTTTCACTCACAACACAAAAGGGAACACCTAAAGAAGAAGCACATAAATGAGAATAGTTGATGATCCACTTGATTCAGTTGATTTTTTTTGTAGTCAAGCGATGATGATCACTCAAAAAGTGTCTCAAAAGTGAATCGCCATCTTCAAGCCTTATACACCTTCACACAGCATAAGCACAGATCAACAAACTTGTACTACTTACTTCTACTGAGCACAGAGGGCGCTGTTCATGTGCACAACTTCGCGAATGTTCAGAACAGTTCTGTTTGGGAATGTAGAACGTTCAGGTCGCCTCGAAAGACGGAAGACATTCAACGGACAGATCTGATTTATGGGTTTCGAAAAATGAATAATAAAAATGATTGAAGAACGAGTGTGAGAAAGAAAGAGAGAGAGAGAGAGAGAGAGTTTGGTTAATGGGGGAGAGTCTCGGATCGGAGGGGGTGGATGATCATTCACTTTGGTGTGGGCACAATTTTCTCATTGGTACACCGGTTCCACTGGTTTGCAGAACGATCAAAAATCAAGGAGAATTGTTTAGTTGTTGTTGAGTGAGGACAATTAATAGGATAGGTAGGAAAATTGAAGCTTCACTTGTGGGTGGAGATGATGATTTTGTTTACCCGTCAAACTGGTAGAGTAATTCAAACATTTGAATTACAATGTAATTTTGAGAACACTTATATCAGTTATTCGAAAGAGGTAAAATTTTTATGATAATAAAATTTGGGAGAAAATTTCCCATTTTTTCATGTATATATATTCTCAAATATTCTGAGAGATAGAAGTTCTATGAGTTAAAAAGTGGAGATCAATCAGTGATTGACGATAATTCTGTTGTAAATATAATAGGCTTTCATGATAGGCTGTTTTTCAGACTATCTATTTGAAAATTTTTGGAGTGGCCTAAGTAGCAAAATACTTGCGAGCAAAACAAAGTGTATTTCAAAGAGAAGAAGCAACCTGAGAATACAAGATCATTTGATTTTTTTCAATGCTTCAAATCTCTTGGTAAGGGCATCGAAATCAATTTCATCATCGTCACCATTTTTCTTATCATCATTGTTGGGAGAGTCATCTGGAACGATAGGAAGCGTGGATGGAACTCGAGGTAAATTACCGAAATCCAAATCTGCTGGATAGCTCGGAGGTGGAGTTGCAGGACGTGTGGGTTCGAACGATGGTGCTTGTGGGATATCCTTAGCATGTGATGGTGGGGTTGGATGAACTGGAAAATTTGGCTGAGGAGTTGGAAAATTACTTGCTGGTTGAACTAGTCCCGCAGTGGATGGCTGAGAGAGAGGATCGACACCGACATCAAAGAGATCACCTCGGAAACCGATTCTATCGTGTAAAAATGAGCAAAAATCAGAATTGTGATGATGAGAGATTTTTCAACTGTAAAACTTACTTTTCATGTCCTGCTTGAGCTGGAATCATGGGTGGATTTGTAATCTCGGGAAAGTCCAAGAATCCAATCAAGGGTCGATCGGTAGAGCCACCGCCACCCCCTGAGCCACTTCCACCAGGTCTATTTATAACATTGGGATCTGGTTCATAGGCAATATCTTGACTTTTGGCAATCTCTGTGAAGAGAATTTAGTATAGCTTAGATCAAAAAAATGAAAATTTCTCGCCATCAACTAACCGACTAGATATCTCTCAACCAAAATCTTTGGAGGAGCTTCAATGCTCAATTTTTGTATCAATTTTTCATTCACTCTTTTAAGTGAATTCTCACGAGCAGCTTGAGCAAATACTTTGCCATACTTCTTGGAAAGAATTTCAGCAACCACTTTCAATTCAGTACATCCCTCAATTCGTGGAGCAGACCAAATGAGTGATGATATCGGCTCAACCAATCCTTCATCCAGAGTTTTCATTTGTTCGATCAATGAAAATCTTGTCAACAATAGATCACAATACATTTCCAGAATTTCATATGCTTCCACCAAGTAGTCCTCGCGAATGATGTGTTCAACTCGAATTTTGGCTCGATCAACTTTATCACCGTGCAAGTAGCTTGCAATCTCAGGCCTAGCTTTTTGGGTTAGCTCAGTTTTCTTTTTTGCCAGTAGCTTTAATCTTTGTATACACAATCTCAAATTTGTTTTCAGCTTATTATACATGGATGAAGTTCCAACCATGATGACAAATGGGGGTAAATGTGTCCAGAAATTCCAAGTTTATCAGGAAAACAAATTGATTCCTCTTTTCTCCTCTGTTTTGGTCCACACCAAAACAAACCCAACTTTCAACGCAAAGATTCTTAACCCTTTTCACAACAATTCGTCCAGTAACTCTTTATCGAGAGGATTATGGATCACAACTGTTCACTGTATTGATTACAAATGAAGGTATCACACCACACCAAAATAATCACAATTTAAATTAACAATTTATTCAACAAGTTAACAGAACCATTCAAAATATTTTGAGGCCCAAGATAGAGTGTCTCCATCTCCAAACATTATCACATGGACATTATTATCATGTTGCTTTTGTATGATGCAATACATGTAAATGCCTTTTGAAATCCGTTTAAATTGACTGTTTATCTTTATAATGTGTGTGTTGCTTGTTGATTGTTGATCTTTGGGCGATATTTTTGGACACTTCTTCTCATTTGTTATCTCAAAATTTCGATAAATCTGGATCATCATTTTTGATCATGACAACGAAAGATCAAACCTCATCAAGTATTGTGATCAATATTCGAGAACGAATTTTGGATGGATTGCGTCAAGATATTACTCAACTGATTGAGAACTTTATAGCCAAAGAAGATCATACTTTTGCCAATTTTGCCTTGACCTGGCGTGAAATGAAATTTTATTTCATTTTCACCTCCAAAGTTAATCAAAGTGAGCTGAGAGAATTTACTGAGGAAGCATTTTTGATTACTCTTAAATTTTTGAACACTACAGAAAACTCTATCCCACATTCGATTGCTGTAATATTCCTAATGTACTGTATGTTCGTTAGTCAACCTTTGAATCCAAAGATTCCTTTCAAGTTGACTATTGAAAATTACAATAGATGTAGATCGATTTACAAACATTGTGAGGAAAATCAAATCAAAGATGCCTGTTATGTATGGTTGAAATTAAATTCTCTTGGCGCATTCCATTTCACCCACCGAGAACGACCCATGGGTCCTTCATATATGAAAAAACATATCAACACTTCTTTGGTTCCTCGTAATGAGATAGATCTTTCCAGTGAATATAAGGATTCAATCGATGAGTTGACCCGTATCCATCAAGAATATTCAAATTTAAAACGATCTCTACCCCCTGAAAATGGAGCTGTTAAACATCTTGATTTGGTTTCAGATAGTTTATTCCAAGAATACACCTCAATCATGAAAGGCAAAAAATAATCCGATCATGATTGTAAGAATTAATGTATCCTACAGATTATCAGCCAATTGCTATTTTCGATTGGTCACATCTCAGGTGCTGATTGGCGATCTTTTGTTGTTCATCGAACATTCTCTGGGTGATGTCAATAGTTCAGCTTATTGTAATCAGAAATTGGAAGAGTATCGAAGAATTTTCAGGCATAAAAAGTCACAATCATTCCTGTGAATTTCATGTATCTTATTTATAATAATAATAAATTTGTAATTTGTTCAGATTGTTCCAACGACTGCTCATTTAACACTTTGCTCTCAGCCTTCCGACGGAAATCCTTCTCACCGCATCCTCCTCTATGAGTATACTGTTAGTCTCCCTTAAAACAACTTTGATGGCAAACAGAATGGAGATGAAACCAGATAAATTTCTCAGAACGAAGAAAAAAAGCTATAGAACAGAATTTCAGATGATATCGTGAGTAAAACCATTCCTCACACAACTCACGAAACTCTCAGGGAATATTTCTTGTTCTGGGTGATCAGTGAAAATCTGTTATTTTCTTGACTTGCCCTTACTTACTTCAAGAAGGAGCTCAGACAATCCCGCACACAAGAGGCGAGACCAGGTAAGAAAGATGATGTTACCTGAAACAACGATGACCAACTTTTCATCATAACGTGATATTACGTGTGTGTATATGTTTGTGTGGAACAGTTCGTCAGTAAACTAAAATCAGGTTTGGTAAGACTTAAAATTAGAAAGTTTCTCTCTCTCACAACCGAAAAAAGCATCAGATCATTATTTGAGGGAAGAAAACGGAGGATCCATTTTTCAAGAAGTGATGCTAAGAAAACGTCGCGAATCACCGAAGGTAAGTTGGGAAAGTTATTCTCTTTTACTTTACTGTTGTGTGTGTTTCCGATAATCAAGGGGTTTGAAAAATTTTTCTCCATCTTCCATATGTTCCAGCCATCAAGTGAAGAGATGGCCTCGGATTCATTTAAAGAGAAACAGGTCAATGGTGAGCCTTTCAAGTCAACGACTGGCTACGATGTTGCCTCCAAGTTGAATCTACTGACCGCTCTAATTATGGTCACCTTAGCTGCTGTAACTTTCAATTTGTATCTGACCAGTAGACTAGACTCGATTGGTGATATCGATGAAGATGATTTCTCTAGTTTTTCACATCATCACGGTGTCAAAGATTCATTCTCTCATAAGCCGCGAGTTTGGATTCACGGTGAAAAGGTCAGTTACCTATTTTAAACTTGAACTCATCTCCAAATCTGGGTTAAAAGAGGAGATGAAATTAATCATTCGGCAAGAATACAGTCAAGATGATACTCAGTAACACTGTTTTGTTCATCTTATCAGATGGAAGTAGGCTATTTGCGTCATGTTGTGGAATCATTCCAACGTATTGGTTATGATCTAGTCAACGGAACTCAAGAGGAATGGGATGTTCTATGGTCTCACGAATATCCGATTAGAAAATTTTTTTCTACCCTCAAGCCTCATCAAAGAGTAAGGATCCAGAGATTGATTAATTCGAATTTCAGCTCATTACTTGATACCCTCTCTAGGTAAATCATTTTCCAGGCTCTGGATACATAACCAATAAAGTCAGTCTAGCAACCTCCGAGATGCCTCATATTCCGACCGCTTTTCATCTACCCAAAGATAAGGAAAAGTTCATAGAATTTGTAAGTCATATTATTGTTATTATTATTATCGGTGATTTGATTAAATTGAACAAATTTTGGCTTTCACATCTGCATCTTAGGCTGAAAAGCATCCCGAACGTCTCTGGGTAAAGAAAAGTAACAACCACCGAGGAATTGAAATACAGAAAGTCCAAAATATGGATCTCGATTCATCTGGAAATTTTGTTCAGGAATATATTCAAAATCCTCTTCTTATCGATGGAAAGTAAGAAAGCGGTCTAAGTTCGGATTTAAAAATTCAAAATTGACATTAACAAAAGCCTTGCTTTTTAGGAAATTTGACATCGGCTTGTATGTAACGCTCACCTCAATTGATCCTCTACGAGTGTACATCTATGACAAGGATGTCTTGCTAAGATTCTGTAAATTGCCTTACCACCCTTTTGATCCCACAAATTTTGATTCCTATGTGGTTGGCGATAGTTATACACCTATTTGGGAGGTAAGCTTGGTGAACAAGAATCATATCAAAAAGTCCTATATCGAAATCATATCTCTCTCTCTCTCTCTCTCTCTCTCTCTCTCTCTCTCTCTCTCTCTCTCTCTCTTCTAGATGCCAAGTTTGAACACAACGTTCACAACCTTGAATTATAACATGAAACAATCTTTAAATCTATATCTTAAATCTGTCGGAAAAGATCCCGATAAAATGTGGAACAAAATAGAAGAAGCCATTGCTATGGTTTACAAAGAGAAGGAAGAATTTATGAGTCGAGCGGCTGCAATGTCCTTCAAGACAACAAGGTGAGATTCAGTTTGTCAGTAACTAGTTAGTTATTCCAATGATTCTAATTGACTGGTAATCTACTTTCCATTCTTAAACAGAAATTTCTTCGAAATGGTTCGATTCGATTTTCTAGTCGATGAAGATCTGAACGTCTACTTAATGGAAGCCAATATGTCTCCGAATCTTTCATCGCTTCACTTTGCACCCAACAAGCTTCTATATGAACAAGTCATTTTCAATCTTCTCTCTTTGGTTGGCTTAACGAGAATAGATGGAATAACTGATTGGCCTAATTATGAAGCTGATAAATGGGATTTAAGAATTAGTGATAAAGATCTTGCCATAAATGAAGAAGTTTGCTCATCCGAAGAATGCTATCTATCCTGTAAGAGTACCAAGTGTCGATCGTGCTACATGTGTTTGTCCGATTCAATGAAACTTCACCTTAAAGATGCATTTTTGGAACAAAAATCAATCTGGTCATCAAAAAGGCTGATACCATCCACTATCTACGAGCATTTTAACTCAAAAAGCACCAATAATTTAGTTCAAAACGATTGGTTCAAAGCTAAATGCTCCTCTGACCCGAACTGGTGTTCAAGATGAAATTCAACAGTAGCCGTGTTAATCATCAATAGTTCTGAAAATTTTATAAACTTTCGAGCATCAGTTTCGTTGCTCCTCGATCTAGTCTCGAGCTTGCCGATACTCTGTTGATGTTGGAAACATTCGATGAACTGCAAATCAATACTCATCAATTAACAATGTCACGTCCTATTCCCTGTGTGTACCATGAAAAAAATTTGGAAATCGAATGAAAATATCAGCATTTGCTGAGAAAAAGAGTGTTTTTTTTCACAATTTTATCAAGTGATGAGGAAAAAAATTTTCTATGCGACGAGATGGGTTTACACGAATCGATCGAGTTACATTTTTCAATGATCATCAGCTCAGATCTATTCCATAATCTAGACATTCCTCTCTGAACTTAGTCCAAAACCACTGGCGATGATATTGATGCATGTGATGAGAAACACTATTACTGTGGCTATATTGTTAGCAATATTGATTTTGGTATGATGTTTCCTCTTATTCATATTGGTCATTCCGATGAAAATGAAGATACATCCAACTAAGACCTAAAAAATGGGAAACATATGAGATCTTTGATCATTTTTTTGTTACAATTTTTGCAATTCTCAAGATCAATAAAGATCAATAAAGATTATTAAAGATTAATAAAGACAAGGGAGATAGTATTTTTTTAGTTTGACACATTTTTGATACCTCACTCAAAAAGATTTCAACAAGAGATCAATAAAATGAACTGTCAACATGGTATTTTTTTAGATAGAAGAATTCTTCGTCTGACTAGTTTTCAGAGGAATTAGTTGGGTTTGGTGAACTCATAGAGTCTTTTGGAACAGGAATTGCGGTCGATGCCATACTAGTATCACTACCAATGCTGTCGATTTCGGATGCTCGCTGTAATTTCCGTTCTGAATATCCTGGATCAATACCAAAAGCTGATATGAACACGTTAATCGTGGTGACACCGAATATGAACCATAATATCAGATTATTCATTTTGACCGCTTTCTTGTATTGGCTCATTTCATTCAAATTGAAACGCGACTTGATCAGTATTAAGCATCCTATGGCAATCTGAGTAAGGATTTGATTGAACATACAATAAAAATGACCGTTTTGTTAGAACGAATCTCAGAAACAAAACATTTTACTACATCTAACTGACCAGTTAATTTAATCTAGTTATGTGTGTCTGACATAAATGAATGTGTGTATGTGTGTATGTGTGTGTGTGGGCATATGAATTAATACTGAACTCAATTATTATAACGGAAAGTAGGGAGAAACGATAAGATGGAGTATAAAAATTTTCAATCGAATAACTAACCTGTAATATGAGTGATAAACTGATCAATGTGACCATGAGATAGTAGAAATCGTGATCTTTTCCCAGTTGCAATAGATACTTGAGTTGACTTGCATTTGCCGTTAGAAGGGCTACATCCAGCATGCCTTGTGCAATCGTTTTCTTGGTAGCATATGCATTGGGATCCAATCCTGATGAGCCTGAACCACCGAACTTGGATGGTTCGACTTCAGTTTCCTGAATAGTTGATAGAGAAGAAAAAGGAGAAGAGAAAGAGAAAGAAAGAAAGAATTAAGGAGAGAGAATTAAAAGAATAAGAAGAAGAAAAGTTCGCAAGGTGAGAGGTATAATATATGGCTAAAGGGTGACGGATGATGGACAGGACCAAGGAATTAGGTTGTAAGTGGGTTGAAAGAAGGAGAGAGAGAGAGAGAAAACTATTGCAATAGAGATAGAAGATAAAAGAATGGTTTTGCGAGAAAAAGATGGCTCATTTGGGCTTGATTTCATTTTCACTTTCAAATCGAACAAGACAAAGAAGAAAGAGAAGAGAAAGTAGAGAGAAGGTAGAGAGAAAGAGAAGGGAAACAAAAACTCATAAAATTGGCCAACTTTATCCTTTTCTTCCGGTCCAGTATTGCGCTCATCCAGCATGTCCATTCTTCTTTCCATCTCAATAGACATACTTTCTTGAACTAAATTAGATTAACTGACGTTTGGATGGCAAAGTGATCGTTTAAAACGTAATACGATGTGCTGTTGATAGTCACTTGGAGATGAATAGGAAGTGATGATTTTGATCACACTGATTAACTTTCACTCACATCAATTGGATGACCTCAGCTATTACTACTATTCGATCAACTTGAATATTCAGGAAATTTTTCTCCACAAAACTAAACTATTTCTAGAAAAATTGAGTCACACTCTATTTTGGAATGAAATGCGTTTTTTTTCAACACCAAAAAAGATCAACTTGGAATGAAAATGATAATTATCGTTGCTTAACACTAGTCTCAGGAAAAGGATGAACATGAAAGCATAAATTTTTCACTGATCAAAAAACACAGGTAGTTTGAGCTTTGATTGTAATTATAATTAAATTAGGGCTTGTAAAAAAAAGAGATCTTCATTTAAATAAAAAATGTATAAAGACCAAAAGTTGAGAAACTGTTTGATCATTCTTCAACTATTCTCACAGAGGAAAGGAATAAGATGAAGACAAGAGGCAATCCAGGCATCTTTACGCACGAAAGAATTCAATAAAAAAGAGCAAAAATCACAATTCCGAAGTAACATCTGAACAACTCTGGTTTTGGCTTGCTGATTCGTGATTCTTTCAATCGTTTTTTATCCTCTCTCTCTCTCACTTTCTTTCTCTCATCCACGTTTTAACTGGATTTCTGGAAAAAGTAAGAGGAAGAGGAGAGAAAGGAAGAGGATGAACAACCATGCATGGGTCATTGAGATCCACAATGGTATCGCCCTCGTTCGCCCAATCTGTATCGTGGAAACAGCAAGAATTGAATCAAGTCGAGCATGTTGGCGGACATACAAGTTAAATTTTCAAACTGAAGAGGTGGCTCATGTGAATCTCATGAGTCAGAGAATCCAACTTTCTTTAACAGAAATTTTGATCAAAAAAGTGAAGGAAAAGAATTCTTTGACGCAAGATTCATCCCACAACACAGATCGATTGCCAAAAATTGTGAAATGATCAATTAATTTTCACTGGAATACATATGCAATCTATTCGTCTCTCTATTAAAGATCTTGATTCTGATTCAGGGTTATTGTGTACAAGGAAGGAATCTTACCTGATTAGCTGGTTGTACTTGGGAAGTCATTTTGAGAAATCGAGTGAAAATGGACACAAAATAGATCCACTTTCGACGTAATCTGGAATGAGAACAGCTAACAGCTTCTTGAGATCGGTCAATACCGTCTCCTTCCGATTGTTCCTCTTGTAACTTGGCCACTTTTGATTCCTTCTTGATTCAATATTCGTGATCAATTCACTTTGATTTACCCAAATGGATTTGTTTCGGCTTCGAAAAAAAATTTAGCAAATTAAAATTGTTCCCTTCGAATTAGATAAGAGTCAGAAGGATTGATTGGTAATCCTTTCGTTCACAAAACACACACTCTTACACTCAATGTATAAACTGTTCGCATGATTCAAGTCTAAATCAGATCAATATTAAACAACCCAATGTGGTAGGTCAAATCCTGGCGAGTTAAGATCAACAAGTTACTGCTGATAGCAACAGGTTAATCTGGTGAAGTCAATCAGGTCAGCTTTGGCTACTATACGAAACAGTAATTCTTTTCTCATAAATCGAAAATGACCACAAACTGTCAGACAAGAAGACCGATGGTCTCTCTCAACTCAAATCCCACAGATCTAGGAAGGCAGCAAGAGAATCTACCTCTCCTCTTGGTCACTTTTTTTCCAGCCAAGAAAGTGGACACACTTGTTGTTCATGATAATAAACAACAAATATTCACCTAGGAGACTAGTGACTAGAACTGGACATCGAACTATTCCAACTTTTGTCGAATCTTCACATGGGAAGAAGAAAGAGAGTGAGTGAGAGAGAGAGAGAAGTGAAAAAAGGTTGAATCAAAGGAAAAAGAAAAAAACGGTCGATGAATCGACATGTTATTAGTAAGTAGTGAAAAAAAATGGTGCGAATGAGAACAGTAACTCTATTCAAATGTGTTGTCAATATGATTGATTTCTTGTTACTTTCTACTTGAACCTATCATGGAAACGATGAACGATAAAATGTTCACGCTATATTTTTCTGGACAAAATTAGCAAAAACGGAGAGAGAGCACCAAAAATCGAATTTTTTTCCCTAGAATTTCAACACGACTCAGATGTTTTTCTAGCTTGAAAATATTTTTTTTCATCATTTAATTGAGTAAGAACTTGGATATGAAATAAAAAGTACATCTAAGAGAGAGAGGGGTTAAAAAAGTAATTTGTTGATGACTTTTTTATTCATTAAACTGATAGGATCCTATATATTACGTTAGATCATCCGATATCCTTCAAAGTGAGGTAGAAATGTACAAATGGAATAATGTTTCTAGTAGGTAGAAGATAGTTGATTGAATTAGTTCGAGAATTCCGAATACACACATCAAAAACTTGATTGCAAATGCTGTTCCGCTCGAAGCTTAAATGAAAAGTAGTATCAGGGTCAGAGGTAAGCTTACAGTGGCCATACTTTGCCAAAGGGTATGGGATGAGTCACGAATTTTGATTCCAAATCGGTATTTTTGGGGGTATGTTGTGAGCTTCTCAAGTATTTACCGTAAGCATAATGAGGGAATTTTTCATCGAAAAATATGCCAGACGAATTTATTTAAGTAATCAAATGACAAAGGTGTTGGAAAAGACTAATAATGGATATTATCATGATGAGAAGCTTGAAATCAAAATTTAAATGCTTCCGGAAGAAACAGAAGCATTTTCTTCCCAATATGTATGAATGTTGAGGAAGTGATATTCATGGTTCCACTTGGATTTGAGATTGCACATCAAAAATTTATTGATGATATTAAACAATGAGGTTACTCTATACGTTAGTAAGATGTTCAAAATGATGTCTATTCCACGCTTATTTTCATTTGAGGATATCTTCATTCTACCTGATATCTTCATTTTCCAGCCAAATACAAAGAACAGTAATCTGATTGATTTCAAGACGAAAGTCTTATTCATTCTATGCAAATTATCTGTCTTCATTCATTTAAGAGGATTTTTGAAAGAGTGGAAGAAGTTCACGGGAAGATACCTCTCATCAAGTTAATTCTAGCGTAAGGTATGCCAAGAATATTGGGAAATATAACATCCATTAAAAATGGGATCAAAACTTTTTATCGCTTTCCTGAAATTTGGAAAAAGTAGGCAAATTCAATTCCAGTTCCATTCAAGTAGAATTATTATACAACTGAAACAGACTCGAGGCGCGCGAAAAGAAAACTTTCGCTTATATTGAATTAAAAAAAATTATATAAATCCATGTACTGAGCTCATCTTCCATAAAGTGAAGATTGAAAGAGAAAGAGAGAGAGAGAGAGAGAGAGAGAGAGAGAGAGAGAGAGAGAGAGAGAGAGAGAGAGAGAGAGAGAGAGAGAGAGTAGAAAGTTCACTTTCGCTTTCGAAATGATAATTTTTCGAAACTGGTTCTACATTACGCGATATATTTTAGGTCAACATCACTACTTCGAAAATGCGAATAAGAATTTAAGTAGAATGAAAGTAAAAGTAAAAGTAAAAAGAGCTCTCCATACGAAAGAAAAGGTACGCTTTCAACCGGCGAGGAGGAGGAGGAGGAGGAGAAGAAGAAGAGAGAAAGAGAGCTCTCAAGTTGGGGGAGGAAATACTTTTTACTTCTTTTTTTTCATCATCCAATCTAACCTGGATTCAGCATGCTGCTTCATCCATCAATTCCGGTCAAAAATTCTCACGCCCGCGATATGGCGGACTCTTCTTCTTCCATTCCATGGAAGATTGGCTGATTCGAAAAATGTTTCTCTCTCTCTCCATTCTTCTTTCTCATGATGAAATAAGATTCATATTGCCTCTATTCATGTGTGTATCTCATGAACCAGGTACCAAAACTGATACTGTTATATGAATTCTCTCTCTCTCTCTCTCTCTCTCTCTCTCTCTCTCTCTCTCTCTCTTTATCTATTCATGAGAGTTTTCTTCTCAATATCTCCAATCGATTTCCAGCAGCCACTGTTCGTAGCTGCCTTGAAACGGCCTTCTGATCCTGGAATGGACCCAGGGAGGAGGGGAGGATGTGTCGTTGAATCGAAATGATGATGATAGTGTCGCTTCCGAGAATGGACTGGATGAACGAAGAAGCGTCCAAAAGGAGCTCAATGAAGAGGGAAACAAGAATGAGTGGGCCAACAAGGGATGATCATAAATACAGTAATATTGTGTGTGTTTGTGTATGTGTGTGTGTAGAGTAACAAACGAAGAAGAGCAAGTGAGTAATAAATGGAAGAACAATTCTCTTCCGGGAGAAGCGAATTTAAAGAAGAAGCGATAATTCATTCTCTTCATCATCTTCTTCTTCTAGTTATTGTGGCTGATAATATCGGTTACTTTTTGATGTGGTTTGCATAAGGAAAAGTTTTGACCTGGAATGATGAATAAAATTCTCATATTCAGACACAATTCCAATTGAGATCAAGTCCGGAAATATTCATCTCTCTCTCTCTCTCTCTCTCTCTCTCTCTCTCTCTCTTTCTCTCTCTCTCTCTCTCTTTCTCTCTCTCTCTCTCTCTCTCCTACACCTGAGCGCAGATGGTCTGAAACTTTCACTCATGATTCGCATTGATTTGAGTGTGGTAGGTATATATCAGGATGACCTCGATCTAGCGAGAATAGAATTCATCTGTTTCCATTCAGACTTTTCCAAACTCTTTCATGATATCAAGTTCTCGATATTCGTGGAGGTTTTTGTAAGTGAAAGTAGAGGGAAGAAAAAAAAGATGATCCACGCGATCGTTTGATTTCTAGTTGTCAGATGATTAAATCTTGTTTAGAGTGTTAGGAAGAGGAAAAAAATGTCTGATTCACAATTTGCTAACATTTTTTTCATTCTCCTCCTTTCATCCACTTTTATTCGCTCATATAGTTAATCAATCAATAGACACGAACGTTCAATGCTGTTAAGTCGAAAAAATTAGCATTTTTTTCATTCACCAATTGCCACAATTAGAAAACTACACACACACACACACACACACACACACACACACACATACACACATTTGATAAGAACAATCGTAAGATAAACTCACCTCACGCTATCAAAGTCTTTTGGGTAGCAATAAAAGCATTCAGGAAACACTAATTTTCGTATCGATTAGTATACTAACTAATTTTTCATCTATTGATCATCTAATAGACCTTGTTCTCACTTATAAACATTTATGATTCTAAAACAAGATATTCTCCAAAATTCTTCAGAGCAGCAACAACATAGATTTGATTTTATTCCATCGAACTAGATCAGATCTTACCTGCAACGGAGTAGGAGAGCTCAGTGAGGAAGTAGTCTGATGGTGCAGAAAAAACCACTGTATCGAAAAGTTTCCGCCAAAAAGGCTCTACCTAAGTTTCCAGAACTTCCAGCATCAATACAATACTTGTCAAAATTTCGATGAAAAATTTTGTTAGGGGTCTCGAGACTGGGAGAGAGAGAGAGGGAAAGAAAGAAATATACGACAACGATGACCATCGAACGAATATCCCAGACACGGTGGGCCAAGACGATGGGTCTGGGTCATGGGCCTTCGTCCAATGTATTCTTTCTCCATAAAGAAGAGGCTAGACCATAGGTGTTAGAGAAGAGGAGGCGGAGGAGGTGGAAGAAAGAGAGCGAGCGAGCGAGAGAGAGAGAGAGAGAGAGAGAGAGAGAAAACACCGTAAGTATGGGGAGCAGGTCGAGGGAGGATGAAAAATTTTTCTCCCTCAACGACTCACTTTTGGCCTCATCACAACGGCCGCGCTTGCTGCGTTCGAAAACTTTCTCTCTCTTTCTTTCTCTCTTTCTCTTTTGCTCTCTCTCTTCAAGTCATCTGCAAGTCTTTTTGATATCAAAGTTAGATATTTACTAATTATCTGTGTGAAAAATTTTTCTACTTTCTATGTGTATGCATGTGTATAGTTCCACGTGAATTTTCATCATATCAAGTCCTTCTTTTTATCACAAATACTCAAGAGTGTTAACTCGTCCATAAGTATTCTATTCCGTTCGTGCGTGAGTGTGTGTGTATGTGTATGAGTGTGATACAACGTTCGCATCGAATGTGTTTCTAACGAAAAAATATTTTTTCGCAACAGCCAAAGTTAGTTTATGCAAATTACCAAAATTGGATTATATATTCGTCTAGACCATCCTTATCATCTTCACCCACATCATCATTTTCATATCAAGCCCCTCGACTCACTTCCCCTGTTATTCCATTGAAAAATTTCCATTCAATTTCCACAGATTATTTTTTTGCCGCTCCATTCTATGTTGTATCCTTCTGCCACGTTGATGAGTGTGCGGATTAATTTAATTTTGCAAGAGGATAAATCAAAGTCATCGACCTCGTCAATTTAAAAATTGAATTGTTCAAATTTAACCCCATTTTATAACCAAAGTGAGTAATTTTATTTCTCTCTCTATCTCGCTCTTCCTCTCTTCCAATGATCGAATGTGATGAAAATTGATCAAAATGTTTCCAGGATGGATAAGCTTGTAAACCAGTGTTTTCAGGTAACCTTTTTGATGTGCGATCAATCGGAAGAGATGTGATCGATCAAAATCAGCTTTCTGGATTATTCATCACTGAATTTTTGGTCGAAAAAATTCTTCCGCAGATCAATCATCTTTCCCGTTACTTATTGAGTTATTGTTGTGCATCATCTCTCGATCGAGTGTCGTATGGGAATGAGTGAAAGAGTTCATAAATTTTCGGGATATCTTTGTGTCTTGGGCCAGATCAGAATCATCATCAAGTTATCATCATAGCTTATGGCTTGTTGAAATGCGTTCATATTGATAAAAGTGCTAATCTTACTCTCGCATGTAAAGCGGCTTCCATGCTTCCGGTGCTGATCATTTGTTTTGGAAGCGAATAAGAAAAGCAAAGTGGATTTTGGCTCCTAAAATGATCGGAAGTAAGAGAGTCGAGAAGAAATCATTTGCTTGATTCTTGTCCTATTTCGAGAGAGAGAGAGAGAGAGAGAGAGAGAGAGAGAGAGAGAGAGTTGCCCATATTCCTCATGAAATTCGAATTGTCCTGGATCTTCCGCCACCTCCCTGCACCTTTCTCTCTTTCTCTCTTTCCCTCTCTCTCTCTCTCTCTCTCTCACTCTCACTCTCACTTGGCTCTCATCAACCAGTCCACCCCCTCGCTTTTATTGACAAACATTTAAGAAAAATTACGGAAGTAGAAAGTAAGTACGGGGGAGGGGGAGGCAAGCGATGCTTTTCCGGCTCTCTCTCTCTTTCTCTCTCTCTCTATCTTTTCATTCGAGCTTTCGGGCTAGAGAGAGAGAGAGAGAGACCGTATGAGAGTGAAAGTGAGAGTTAGTTCGAGTGAGCGAAAGATAATTGGAATGAAACTAGTTTCAATTTCAATATACATGATGACTGAGAGAAGAGAATGAGAAATCAGGTCTCTCTCTCTCTCTCTCTCTCTCTCTCTCTCTCTCTCTCTCTCTCTCTCTCTCGCTTCGTCCTCTTTCTTATTACGGCCACATTACAGGTAAAAGCGGCCGTAATAACACAACGCCATCAGAGTAGATGTTCGTTACATGAATTCACTTTCGTGTTAACCTTATTTCAGTTCTCAATACATACACACACAATACACCAGCCACAACTGCACGGCCCAAGATGCAAATATTCGACTGTCTTTCTTTTTTTCTCTCTCTCTCTCGCTTCTTCTCTCCATTTTTTGGCCTCAAATATGACCACACTGAACGAAACATACTGAGATACTATCGTTACTGTACAGGCATTTCCCACCTTTTCCCTGTTTGGTTTGCTCGTTTTTGACCATCATAGAAAAAGAAGATAGATACTTACGAAGAAAGCGAGAGAGAGAGAGAAAGAAGTTCTATTTTCTTCATTTTATGACTTACTAACCCTTCATATGTCCTAAAAATTGCCTCTCACCGTGGGCCAAATCCAAGAAGAGTGAGAAACATTTTGGAACTAGAGAATTTAGCTAGTCTCAGAGCAGATGGAAGGAAGTAATATTGGGGCCAATAAAAAGTAGAGATTGTTCCCCGTAAAAAAGAGCACATTTTAGCCTTTGAACACTGACTCTGTTCTTGTATTTCGATTGGAGAGGACAATATTTTTAGCTTGTTTTAGCACTCTACTATTTATTGGCCTGTATGAGAGCTGATTTTTTTCGGAAGAGATTTTTTTCTCTTCTCTTCCTCTTCTCTTCCTTCTTTTCGCTCACTATTTTGTTGGGCCAACAACAGTCCACTTGAACAAACACCTTGGCCCATGTATCATGCGATAAAAGGCTCAGTATCAAAAAGCATCTATCCATGGGTTTTGAAGTAGAAAGCATAAACGTAAACGACTTTTTAGCTTTTTCTTCATTCACGCTATTCTGAGCGTGAATTTTCTCTTTCTTTCTCTCTCTCTCTCTCTCTCTCTCTCTCTCTCTTGAACATAGTCTTTTTTTGAAAAGCATTTCGCTTGATTGTGGGTGAATGCTGGATGTTGTGTTTTTTCGTTGAGAGTAAAAAATGACATCAGTCTCAGACTTCAAGTATTCTACTAGAAACTCTAGGCTTGGCTAGTTCATTTTTATTTCATTGAGTTCATTTTCAATGAAAGAAAGAAACTTTTGCCATGAAACCAGGTAAAGTTTGTGTGTGTATGTATGTGAAAAAGAGAGGCATAGAAAAGGTGCAAATGTTGATGCCCGAATCTAAGTATCGGTCAATGTTTGCCTCATCTAAACGGCTATGTATGTAGCATATCGAGGTCAGCTAATTTTACTCCATGGTCAGAGCGGTACAGTAGAAAGAGAGAGAGAGAGAGAGAGAGAGAGAGAGAGAGAAATTGTGGGAGTAGTTGAGGGTGGCTATGGTCCTCGTTCTCACCATAGGTCTATCCCACTATAGAACCGCTCCTAAACGTCTCTTTTCAAGTGGCCTACTTTATCATTTGAAAAAGAAACATTCAGACATTCAGTTCTGTGCGATTCTTTCGAATTTTTCAGTGTTACAGATAGACGATTGATTCGAGCACGCGTTAGACTAAAAAACATGCATCCGGATAGGCAGTTCACATAGGATAGGTCTTTTCTTCATGGGTCCTCTCCAGAGCAATAGTAGTGGTAGTTTCTTTGTTCAGCCTCCAAGAGTGTGCCCTTGTCCATTCAGATGTACTCCAAGAGAATGTTTTAATGATTAAGTTTGTTGCGTGGGAGTGTAAGTGCAACAATTCACTTCATTTATCCTCTTCAAAACCTCATCAGTTGGTGGAGAGGATGTGGTCTATGTTGATCACCTGGTGACCCATCAGTCCTGCTGATACCATGAAGTGATCTCCCTCATAGCCTATGTGAATGCTGGAGGACAAACAATCCTTGTATTCCTTCTCTTATGATGTAATATTTGAGCTATAGAATATGGAATATTTTCGAGAATTAGTTGCCACAAAGTTTCGTATGTGTGTATGAGTGTGTGCATAACTCTTGATGGAAGCTTGAAAAGAATCATGGAAATCGAAGAGAAGATATTTTCTCCTAAAACTGAGGAAGAAAGTCGTTTAATACAGCAGAATTATAGCAGAATTAATGATTGAAGTGACACACTTTTGCTACTGCTGTTTCTGTCGTCAAAACTGGAAATCGCAAATCACAGCTGATAATGGGCCACTTTTAAGCTTGTAATAAAATGAAAAAATGAGATGAAAAAAAAGTTATACAAGATCGAGAGTCGTATTTCCCAATCGGAAGTGAAAGCGCGCCAGCACGAAGCGTCAATTGTAAGCACGCTGGGTGGGTGGCAGGGGGAGGAGGTGCCATAGAGAAAGTTGAAGTGAGAGCCCATCGGCTGTTTACGTCCGTCTAAGCACCCTGTAAACAATTTTTCGATGCAAAATGATCGACTTTTGGCCGGAAAGCTCCTACCGCTGGTCATTGGCCTGCAATCCATGGTACTGTTGCCCAGTCTGAAAGAGAGAGAGAGAGAAAAAAAATGTGTTGTTGCTTGGATGTTGTCGAGTTCGCCAGTCCCTTTTGTTGTCCGCCCCCACCACCCACAATTTCTCGTGCTCCATATGAAAGAGGCGCAGAGTTGATATGACGTGGTAGCGTCCTTTCATGAACTCATAGAGAAAAAGATGACAGACGTGCCATGGATTTATTGAAAACGGTGAATTCGAAAGAAAATCGAGAAAATCCGAAGATGGGTCAATCGTTTGGCCGGAAAAGCAAGCATGTGAGTGTGTGGCCACTCCTGAGCCCAAGAGAGAGAGAAAGAAAGAGAGAGAGAGACCAAGAGAATCGATTTTTTAGCTGCTTGTTTGTGAGAAAAAACGATGCTTTCACCCGCTCCTGTGTATGATCGCTCTCTCCTCTCTCGCACTCTCATGTCCACTCTCTTTCGGACACCAAAGGTATGGGCCCGGCCACGAGGAAAGGAGTTGAATATAATAAAGGATGAAAAACAGCTTCAGGCTTTTGGCCGGCAATCTTTTTCGCTCAAACATACACACTCACAGAGAGACTGACCCACTTCCACATCCTTCTCACTAGCCCTTGCTTACCCCGCTCTTTTCTTACCTGTGTTCTTCTCTCTTCTCTCTCCTCTCTCTCCTCTCTCTTTCGCTCTCTCACCAGGTCCAAAGGCCAAAACGACAACGCTGGAAGATCTCTCAGGCCATTCGCTCCTTATTTAATCTTCGCTCTCTCTCTCCCTGAACCCTCTCTCTTCTTTCTCTCTCTCTTTTCTCTCTCTCCTGCGTGGACTTTGGTGGACTCTGTTGGCTCGTCAGACTGTCCTTTCGTGTAATTGAACGGGACTCTGTGTTGCAGTAAAAAAGTAAAGCCCCAGTGGAGACCATAGAGTGGTCATTTTCGCTTCCTCTTCCTAGCTCTTGCGTTTTTATTATGGCTAGCGGCAAAATGACAGAGTTTCAGCAATCTAATGACCTTTCCAAATGGTTCATCTTACCACTATATCGATGCCAATTCGTCAACACACAAGAGTGGCAAGTTCGACTCGGCAAACTCTCGGAATGACGTGCTTCACCCTTCCTTGCTCTTCTCGCTCTTCTTCAAGTCGCGCTCGTTCAGACGCGCTCTCGTTAAGCCAAGTCAATTTGATCGCATTTTGTATTCCTCATCTTCATCCATTTCCATCACCATCACCATCATCTTCCCTGTGTGAATAGTGATATTTTTTTTATAAATTCATCTGTTCTGTTCACTTTATCACCATCTGGATTGCATCGCTTTTGTCCATTCCATCATCATCACTAATTTATATTTATGAAGCAGTCATCATTAGTTTCACTGCCATACCGTGAAAACTTTTGGATACTTCTTTAAAGTTTTGTTATCAAAATCATAGTGATCATCAATTAACGAAATAATTACTACTACTACTACTATCATGAAGCCCAAAACGCGACTCTATCCGGACGAGGATCTCGCCATGATGCGTTATCATGGTGAGATTCTGGCTGAAAATGAGGGTCCAATTGATTTGAGTGTAAAAAGATCTTCACCAGACACTTCAGCCTCACAGAAGCGCTCATCACCTGACACTTCTGTTCCTCTTAATTTAACTAATCATAGTGCTGTGAAAAGTAAACTGATCTATCAATCAATGATGAGTAACGGGTCAGTCCAATTGACCAGTCCATCAGCCAACGGTCACTACCATCCTCACCTTCATCCTCATCTTTTAGCACCACATCCTTCGTTCCTTTTCGAACACTATGGACCAAGTCATAGTCCTCATCGATTACTGGCATCACCCAGAATTCATCATCATGACTCGATGGCTGCTCGTCTACATCGAGATGTGATTCGATCTTCACCTTCTCGTGGCCATCGTGAAGGGTCCAATGAAGATGAGGATGAAAATGATGAGGAAGATGAAGCCGATGGTATAGTTTCATTATCTCCTCCTCGAACACCATCTCAATCTCATCATCGACACTTGATTCCATCATCTACACATCGTAGTTTGCATAATCATCATAATCATCATAACAGCAACCATCATCACCATCCATCTCCCCATCATCCACTGATCAATGGATGTTCATTTAATTTATTGAATAATTTAATGAATCTACCTGTTTGCCTGGAAATATCTTCTTCTTCTCCTGATCATCCCGATGGCCGTCATCTCAATGGCCACAGTCATCACCATTCCAGCTACAGCACCAGCAACGGTATTGGTGGTCATCACAGTAACGGACATCCGAGAAATTCATCACATTCCATAGGCTCACCAGCAGCAGCCGCTGCAATGGCCGCAGCGATGGCTGATGTTCAAGGTGATGAGAATCATAATCACCATCTTATGGGCCGTAATAGTGACCATCGTCACCATTCGATCTCAAGTAATCGAGAACAAGCAGTGGTCAGCGAAGCTACTCCGACAAGCTCGCCCACCACATCGCCAACGTCCAGTTCAACGGGTGTCGCTTTTCCAGCCTCATCTACCGATAAGAAGCGACTTAATCGACCTTTGACTGGTCGTCATGTGAGACATGGAACGGGTGCCAGTGCTCAAACATTGGTCAAATTAAAGATTATGCTGCAAAAACGTCGTCGAGATGTTACTACTCGCGGAACTCATGCAACTTCCTATCGACGTAAGCCCAAATGATGGAGACGATGGTGCTGATTTCATTATAGATGATGATTAAATTAATATTAATATGGTATCCTGAGGATATCGTGTAAATCTAGAAAAAGAGTTCGATTTTGATTATAAATTCAAATGATTGTTGATCATTTGAACTCTTTTTTTTCTACTCTTCTTCCTGTCTCTTTTTATCTCTCCCAATCTTCAACCTCCCAAAAAAAGTGTGATGGTCTAGTGATAATAGGTAATAGTTTGGTGAAAGTTACTACTACTACACTGATGCTTCTCCTCCCTTACTTAGACTAAATTAAATTTTATTAACTTAAATTAAAAAGATGATGATGATGATGAGCACGATTGGTCAAGAATTTTTGATTGATAATTTAACTTAATTCGCAGTTCATCTCGCTCAATCATTAATTCTCGATTATCCTCTGAACTTACAAACACACCTGAACACTAATGTTGATTTCAGAGTGTCTTTTCTCTATCTCTCTCAACTTTTTTTTCAAGAGAGCGAAATTTTCTTCTTGTACACTTGGATCTTTCTGTGAGCTTTTTTGCTCGAGCTTCGTTTTTAGGTCAAGTAACTACCAATACCATTAAAATTGTGAATTTTATCTCTTTGGCTATCATTTTACTTTTCGATCGAGCGAACCGAGATTCGGGAAGTTTTAATTTCGCTAAATTACGTTTCTCTTCCAAGTTTCCAATTTTGAGCTCAAAAATCAAC
>QZCP01000035.1:205377-216968 GCA_003956705.1 Brevipalpus yothersi | reverse complement strand
TTCTTACATCAACTATGAAAAATAACAATAGATTTAAATAAACAACACAGTCCAATGTCCATGGTAATAGCAATCCTCATCCATCGTGATAAAATTAATTCATGAGATTATTGTCGGTATCTTCTCTAAACCAGAACTTTTGATAGATCGCTACTCTAGACGGCGCATGATGAGGAGCACGTGTAAAGCTTGCTTCTGTTGGGTAAGCAGTGTTGAATGTAAACATTATTAATTCGATCACCTTTTCAATCAATTTTCTATCATCTTTTTAATAATTAATGAATAGTCTCGAAACTAGTGAATGTGTTTAATGTTTCAAATTCCTTAGTTAGGTGACTGTGATCTGAGAGTACTAATTTCTCCCGGGTATATTGAGAGTGACGATGTTTTCGTGATAAAACTTGGTATCGTGATTATTATTGTTGTCAACAATAATTTTGATCTGGTCAGAGTATATCGTGTTCATCATGTCTAAGGCTAGAGGTTTCAAGAAGACAGCAGAGAAAGTTTTACATACAACACCTTTTCAAACATGGATTCAAGCTGGTCTCGCCAATCCCGGTCCTCCTTTGGGTCCTCAGTTGGGACAGCGGGGTATAAACATCGCTCAATTTTGTAAAGAGTTTAATGATAAAACAGCACACATAAAGAAAGGAGTTCCCATTCCTACATTCATATCTGTCAATGTAAGTTACTTGACTGGTGACTGAATTTTCTATCATTCTGCTCAATATGAATTCAAAAAATTTAAAAAATTTAAAAAACCCTTCCTTTATTCCAGCCTGATCGATCACATGAAATGGTCCTCAGTGCACCGCCAATATCTTACTTTCTTAGACAAGCCTCTGGAGTATGGAAAGGAGCCATGAAGCCTAATCAGATCGCTGGAATGGTAACTGTTAAGCATGCTTACGAAATAGCTCTCATCAAGAGTAAGGATCCCTATTTTGAGAACATACCGATTCAAAAAGTGTTTCAAGAAGTGGTAGCGATTGCCATCAAAATGGGTATAAAAGTAGTCCATAGGTTAGATGCTAAGCAGTATGGTGAATTTTTGGACAAAAGATATGAAGAACTTGAAATAGAAACAAAGGAACTTGAGGAAATTCGCCAACAAAGACTACTTCGTGCTGGATGATCAAGCGAACGTGTGGTGAGGAAATGAGCTAAATGTATTTCAACTCAAGCTGATTCCATCTTATCGTTTTCATCCAAAATTTGAGCTCAGCGAGTGTACTTTGAGGAAGAAAAGTATGAGTGAAGACGAACCGTTTATTGGTTGTATATTATTAAGTCGTAGCAATAAACAAAAGGTTGGAAATTAGAAATTAATACATTTTTCCCTTTAACTATATAAATCATCATCTCCATCATCTGCAAAACCGCCTCGATCACCACCTGAGGGACCAGTGTTTGATGGTTGATTGCCAGATGGAAATCTGTTGAAGATTAGAAGATATTATATGATTGTTAAATAGAATAAAACAAGTCAATAAGGCAGAAATGAGTGTGCAGGTAAAGTCTCGAAAAACTCTTTTTTCTGGATAGTTCAACTCAACTAATGAGGATTTACCTAATGAGCGTTGGCTTTAAGAATGATTTTTTACCAATTCAATGAGTAAATTATAAATAGAACCGTTATCAACTAATAAAAAGCCAAATAGAAGCAAAATGAGACAGTCTTCCCCGCTACCTTTGACCTTTGTCTTTATCTTTTTTAGACTTACGACTTTCACGCTTACCAGAATTACTCGGGGAGGTGACAAGACAAACTTGTTCATTGAGTCCAGATATTTTACTTTTCGAACCGGGAACGTTCTTAGAACTGGATACTCTACTACTGGGAGATGCTTCTCTAGTACGTGGTTTATTAGTTTCTGATTTAGGAGGGGGTATAGTATCGGAATATAAGGAGTCTAAAGAGTTTCCTTTCTTCATTGACCTCCTATCGCTAGTTTTAATAATTGATACAGTCTTCCCAGCGACTTTTGACCTAGACTTTTCCCTTTCACTGGCTAGTTCAGGCAAACGACTTGAACTACCTTTTTCTTTTTCATTCGAAATATCTGGCGGAGTTCGCGTTATTTTTAAAACCTTAACAACTGGCTCAGGACTTGAACTAGCTTCTTCTTTTTCTCTCGAAGTATCAGGAGGAGTTCTCGGAAGCTTCAAGGCCTTAACAATTGGTGCTGGCACAGGAGTTGTACTGCCTTTCTCCTGTTCTGCAGAAGTATCTGCTTTGACTGGAGGACTTCTCGCGAATTTCAAAGCCTTAGCAAGTGAATCAGCGGTAGTTGTGCTTGTCTGGGCAGTAGCTGCACTTGGAGGAGCAGAGCTTCCAGAAAGAATTCTACTAGTATTTTGGACTGAACTTTGATTCGGTCCAGATTTAGTACCCTCAGATATTTTAGACTGAGATTCTTTACTGCTACTACGGTCTGGAAACCTGTTGGGAATCCATTATGAATGCTTTGCTAGGATTTTTTGACTTTGAAAACCTGGCAAAGATAAGGGAAAGGGGAGAGTACTGACCTGAAGTTGGTGCCGAAGCCACGACTTTGCTGTAGAGTTTGTGAGAACATTTCATATTTTCGGATATCGTTATCACTAACTGAACGACGAGCAAACTTCATCGCTTCCTCGAAATGTTCTCTTCGTATTTCGGGAACCGGGTCTTCTTCCACTTCCTGATATAAATCATAACAACGTGCGTTAGAAACAACATTTTTGAGTCAATAGTGTTAACGTACCATAGCAGTTCCTTCAGGCTGATTGGCTCGCTCTTTTTCTCTTCGAATCTCAGCTTCAATTGATTCTCGAATAGCCATCTTACAAGCTCGCTGACAGATTTCCGTGAGATCAGCTCCACTGAATCCGTTGGCAATCTTGGCGAGATAACTGAGGTCAACATCCTTAGCTATTGGTGACTTACGTAAGTTTGCTTTCAAAATAGCTTCGCGAGACTTTTCATCAGGTAGAGGGATATAAATGAGCTGATCTAATCTGCCTGGACGAAGGATTGCAGGATCTATGATATCAGGTCGATTGGTGGCTCCAATGATGAAGACATTCTTCTTGCTACCCATTCCGTCCATTTCGGTAAGGATCTGATTAATAACTCGATCGGCAGCTCCGCCAGCGTCTCCAACAGATCCACCTCGAGCTTTGGCAATCGAATCCAATTCGTCGAAGAATAGCACACAAGGGGCAGCAGCTCTTGCCTAAAATAAAATGATAAAATGTTTGAGAGTCTGAAATCTTCTTCTCCTACCACCACTAGCATACCTTATCAAAGACATCTCTGACGTTCGCTTCTGATTCACCGAACCACATAGTTAATAACTCAGGACCTTTGATGGAGATGAAATTGGCCTGACACTCATTGGCTATAGCCTTAGCAAGAAGAGTTTTACCACAACCTGGTGGGCCATAGAAAAGGACACCACGAGACGGGGTCATACCAAACTTAAGGAATTTATCGGGATACTCGACAGGATATTGAATCATCTCCTGGAGCTCGTGTTTCACATTGCTTAGGCCACCAATATCTTCCCAGGTAACATTGGGCACCTCAACGACAGCCTCACGGAGAGCACTTGGACTGCTCTTGCCTAGAGCCCATCTAAAGTTGTCCATTGAGACAGCCAGAGAGTTAAGGACCTCAGCATCGATTTGTTCATCCTCCAGATCAATGAGATCCATTTTTTCACGGATTTGTTGCAAAGCAGCTTCAGAGCAAAGAGCAGCGAGATCAGCACCGACGAAACCGTGAGTTTCTGCAGCAATTTTCTCTAAATCTACATCATCGGCTAGTTTCATATTTTTAGTGTGAATACGAAGAATCTCCAATCTACCAGTAGCATCGGGTATGCCAATGTCTACTTCTCGGTCAAATCTACCGAAACGACGAAGTGCAGGATCAATACTATTTGGACGATTTGTAGCGGCCATCACTATGACATGTGAACGTTGCTTGAGGCCATCCATGAGAGTGAGCAATTGAGAAACAATACGACGTTCAACTTCACCATGAGTCTATTTAGAAAAAAAGAAGAATTTTCATCGCATTAATAGGGCATAAATACAAACATTGTCAACAAATATTGTCAAACAATCCGGAGTAAATACCTTCTCTCGTTTGGGTGCGATAGCATCGAGTTCATCGATGAATATGATAGCTGGAGAATTTTTTTCAGCCTCTTCGAAAGCTTTTCGTAAATTGCTTTCAGATTCACCTGCCAGTTTACTCATAATTTCGGGACCATTGATTAGGAAGAAGAATGCACCGGTCTCATTTGCTACCGCTCGGGCAATTAAAGTTTTACCAGTTCCTGGTGGGCCATACAAGAGGATACCTCGCGGAGGCTTGACTCCTATGGCTTTGAAGAGACTGGGATGGCGGAGAGGTAGTTCAACCATTTCTTTGATTTGAGCTAATTGTTTACGACAGCCTCCAATATCATCATATCCAACAGCAGTTAAGATGTCATCTTCCTCTTCTCGCTTAACAGGTTCACCTTCGTGATGAATAACAGTATCCGGAGCAACAATACAGTACGGAGAGGGGTCAGTTTCGACTACTTTGAACTCGACTCCTCTCATTCCACCACGAACCATGAAGAGATCACCCTTATGAATGGGTCGATAGGCTTCCAAGAAATATGGTTTGAGGTATACATCGAACAGACTACCAGTTAGACCTTCAATAGTGTCATCGATTGGTAGAACGTGGATTCGTTTACCATACTTGACATCAGGACAAGGTTGAATGCTGACGATATCGCTAGTTCTTACTCTCAAGTTATTTCTCACACATCTATTCATACGTATTTTATCATTGGAACATGTGTCATCCTGCAATACGATGCATACGGTTTCGCGTCGCTTTTTGCCTTTGAGGAGGACAGTATCACCTCTGAACAGCTCCAATTCATCCATCTTGGCCTGAAAATGATAATTTGAGCATAAATTTCATGTAAACATGCCTAGTCAAGGAACCCTTGGTCAGAATTCAAAGCAGATCCAGTGCAATCCTTCGGTAGAGGCAAGGATGAGATGGAAGATGTAGAGATCCATCAACTAACCTGAGAAAGAGAGACAACCGAGTTGTCATCATTTGCGGCCTCTTCAACAATCAATCTATTAGGCTTGTTCTTGGTCTTAAGAATTGCAGTAGAGAGATCATCGACACTGTGAAAAGAGAGGACAAATAATTAAATTTATGAACACACACATAAAAGAGTAAGACAAAGCAATAATAGAAAAAAAGAATGCTTCAAAACCAAGTAATATCTGGTTTTCAAGTATAGTGGTCCAATTACTAATCAATATAGATCAATGAACTGATGATAATGAATCACACCATTACGTATGACTTTTGAGGCTCAATAATCACATAGATCCATACATATAGTGATAAATCTTCAACATTAATATTACAAGAATTAAACTTCTCCTCAAGCTCATTAAGCCAGCAACAAAAGAAAGAAAGAAAGAGATTTTCGGCTACTCACGTTGGTTTTCTATCACCCATGATGATTGTTTAACCCGATAAAGGATCAAAGAGCAGCTTGTATAGTGGACAAGGAAACAAAATGAATTATAATTCTCAATGAACTAGTATCGAAATTATATCGATGAACACACACAGATCACTATTGAAAGCAGCAATAAGTATCAACTACTCTAAAGATGATAATAATAATATTAAATCACCAAAAGCTCGGACAATCACTTTTGTTGCACAGAGAAAGAGAAGAGAAGAAGATGAAATAGACACAGAATCCTGAGGCTTGCATTCATCCAGCATCAGCATAAAATTCAACTTATTTTCTTGCTTGGTCATTTGAACTTCACCAGCTTCAACGCCACCTTCATACATACAAGCAGCGCTCAAATAAAAATCTTTTTTCTTTCTTCTTCTTCTTTCAACTTTTGACGCCAACTTTTTTTTTGATTCGAAAAACTTTTTTCACTAATTGTGATCATAATCAAGTGCTTTTGTTGATTTGATTTCGTCTGTGTTGATTAGCGGTGAAAGTGTTTGACTGGAGATGGTTCAACGGCCCAGTGATCAGTCGACCAATTTGCCATGGGTTGAAAAGTATCGTCCTAATACTTTCCAGGAAATAATATCACATGAAGATATTATCAATACGATTGATAAGTTTGTTGGAGAGAAAAGGATTCCTCATTTATTGTTGTATGGACCACCGGGTACTGGTAAGACGACCACTATATTGGCTATCGCTAAGCGGCTGTATGAACCGAAAGAATTGAATACAATGGTTTTGGAACTCAATGCTTCCGATGATCGTGGTATTGGTATTGTTCGTGGTCCAATATTGAGTTTTGCTAGTACCAAATCGATTTTCAATTCTGGTCTCAAGCTTATCATTCTCGATGAAGCTGATGCGATGACCAATGATGCCCAAGATGCTCTCCGAAGAATAATGGAAAAGTACACCAATAATGCAAGATTTTGTTTAATTTGTAATTATCTATCGAAAATTAAGCCCGCCATACAGTCTCGATGCACTCGATTCCGTTTCGGTCCTCTCAGTGAATCTCAAATATTTCCACGCCTAGATCATATTGTTGCTGCTGAAGGTGTCCGTATAACTGAAGATGGTAAACAAGCATTGATCGACATTGCTCAAGGAGATATGCGAAAGATCATCAATGTGCTACAAAGCACGCACATGGCATCTGGTTTGGTGGATCGAAACAATGTGTACGCCTGTTGTGGTCAGCCATTGGCTACAGATATTGCCAAAATTTTCAAATGGCTAAAGGAATGTTCATTCCATAAAGCCCATGCCAACCTTGTAGAATATCAAAAAGAAAATGGTATCGCTCTGCATGATATTATAACCCACCTTCATGAGCGACACATTCACACGATCGATGTTCCTGACCGTTTGGATATCATTCGCAGTCTGGCCAGTATCGAATATAGACTCTCCTCTGGTGCCAATGAAAATCTTCAACTATCTGCTCTGGTAGCTGCTTTTCAAAGCATGCAAGTTAGCTAGAGTGCTAATATTTTTTTAAATAAATAAAAATCAATAAAATTCTGTCCAACCATCAGAAATCTTCTCAATGTTGATCCTCAAAATCCTTTCATACTTTGGCGGGTACAATTGCGGCATCCAAGTGTGTGATTGGGTGGAACTTGATGATTGGCTATGTTTAAATCGCTTGGAAAATGATTCGGCAAACAAGCTTGTTGCGAGGGAAAATTCAAATCACTTCATGTTCAACGTTTAACTTTCATTATCGTTCTGATAATGATACATCATTGAAGTGATAAAGCTCAGCATAGTCAACGGAAATGAGATTAAATAGCTTTTAACAATGATGATGATTAAAAGCGAAATGTGTTTAAGGTTACTCTATCTTTTTTCCTCTCAATGCTGTGTGTACTGTGTGTGTGTCTCATCATCACTACTAAAGTCAGTTTGGATAGCTTGCTTGAAATATGAATTTAAATTTCAAATTAAATGGTAGATGATTAAAGCTGACTTTTTAAATGTTACTACTCTTGTGGTGTTTATGATTGCTTATAATTGATCATGCTTGGAATGTTAATTAATTGTGCGAATATTTCTTTTTCCCGCTCAAAAGAATTTTAATTAAAGTTCTTTTTTCTATTCTTTCATCATCATTTGTGTTTACATTTCCAATTGATTAGTTATCGTGAATTGATAAATGTTGTGTGTTTGTGAGATTAATTGTGATCAAAGGTGATAGATGAAGTGAAATTTTGTCACAAAGTTGACACCAATATTTGCTTCCAATTTTGAGAGTTAAAGAGAGAGAAAGAGCTTCCATCATCATTAGCAACGATATGTCCAGTGATTCTTGTGGCAAGCTTAACACTTTGATGATGATCTCCAGCTGCCCATCAGATTTCGTTCATGATGTGGCTTATGAAAGTGTCTTTGATGATACCGATAATTGTGCCAATAATAATAACATGTGCCTACTTGATCATGATGAAATTATTCGTCAACTTGAATTCGAGAAAAATAAGTTGAATAAATATAATAAGAGTCTTATGGACGAGATCAGTCAACTAGAGGAGAAACTTCATAAATTGGAAAAGGAAAAAGATTCACGGGAATCAGATTATTGCAGATTAAAACGCGAATGCTCTATACTAAAACAAAGTAAGTTGAGTGATGGAAGTTTAACACAACATATGAATTTTCTAAATTCCATCTCTTTCTTTTCGTAGATTTGACTGCTGAAATGGATCGATCACGAGAAATTGCTGAAGAAATCAGTGTCGAGCCCATAATTGTGAAAAGGCCAGAGGATAAGAACCACCCTTATGAAGCTAAATTGCTGGTGATGAGAGATAGCTTGAAATCTCTGTCTGCTGATGTAGAAGCCGGAAAGAAGCGAGAAAATGCTCTTAAAGCCACTGTAGTTTCACTCGGTCTAGCTTTAGAAATACAGGAAAGAAAAAACGTTGATCTCAACGAAGCTCATCTTCAATGCCAGGCCAAAATACGTGCATTACAAGAAAGAGTTGAGAGTTTGAATATAGAGTTGGAGTCTGCAAATCGACGAAAAGTAACGCAAGAACAACGCTATGAAGACATGAAAACAATTCTCAGCTACGGCGGAATGGAATCTGACTTATCTCAAAGTGGAGTTTCCCAAATGGATGTTACTTTCGACAAAGACTTCTTGACCGAATCGAGGCTTGCAGAGGTAAACATGCTTCATCCATTCGATTCATCTTTTGAGCATGAAGGGATTTCGATGTCCATCTCACAACAGCCATCATCAGATTCCAAAGACATTGCCACTGAAGGAAATATTGAAGTCCTTAAGACCCAAAAAGTTAAGGAGGATTCATTCCAAACGAAAGATGAAAATCAAAATAATTATATTACAACTGTTTCAAAATCAGAATTAAGGGATAGCTTCACCAATGATTCTTGGGCTTTCCACTTCTTTGCCTTTGTATTCAGTCTTTTGGCTTCAGTTACACTATTAATTCTAATTCCAAAGAACTCTATTCGATTTTCCTTTTTCAGTCCAATCATCAATAGTCTAATTTTTGAGCGTACAAGCTCCTGCCAGTGACAATTATTGAGTTTTACATCACATTGTAATATTCTATTCCCGTTATGATTGTATATTCTTCGAAAACACTAATTATTGATTCCATCAGTAAAATCAGATTATTTGTTATACATCACTAAAATGTTCGGGTCCGGCATTATCGACCACTTTGTCTGAATATAACCGAACCAAATCTCTTACATTTCCGTTGGATTAATATCTTTCCAGCCTCTCGATTTGTATAGGTTGCAATCACGCGATATCCTTTCAACAAGAAGTTTGAAAGAGAAAAAAGAGAAAATTTGAGATACTTCGATTTTCGATATAGCTTCAAATGGACAGAATGCTCATTGATCAGAAGTGATACGATGGAACGATAAGCTGTTCAGACAATTTTCTGACACTTATTTCTGCTATAGCAAGTAATCTGATATAATTTGTAAATGGCTGATTCTGCCAAATTGGTCAACGAAATAGACTTTAGACGTGAACTACTCGTTGAACATCCATTATATTTTGTTCTGAATCATAGTCGATCTCTGATGATAGTTTCGCTGATTTTGGATGGTAAGTTTATCTTGGGGACAAAAGTTCTCCATAAATCAGCAAGCGATACTTTACTCGTAAAGTGTGTTCAACTCTTTCGATGGTGTCTGCTTTTTTTGTAAGGGTTTAATCGAATCAGTATATCAAAAATCTTACAGGTGTTTATGGACTGATCACTATCGCTCAGATGACTCCATATGGCGACTGGGTACCCTTATTATATATTGGCACACCGGCAGCAATCGTTGCACTGAACAATGCCAGTTTCTGTATGATTTCATCGACTCTACTTCATATTCTCGGACTGAAAATTCGAATTACGGACATTCAAAGTGGAGTCCAGCGGTTGGTTTCAATTCATTTTGATCCAAATCTACGAGGCATGATGAAAAAGGCTCGGCGTCAAGCTTGGTCTCGCTTGATTCGATTGATGGGTCTATCTCTGTTGACCACCATTCCAGGCTCATTCATTCGCGTTTATTTGAAGCCGAACATGAATCATGCTTTCATGTGCTTTCTCACCATGTTTTTAGCCTTTCGAAATGCTCTAGTCCAAGGAATATTTTTCTATATGCTTTCGATGAATTGTTTCATGATCAGAATGCTTTTTATCATCGTTTGCTGGGAGCTCCATCATGCATTGGAAGATGAACATCTAAATGTTAATTTCATTCAAGATCAAAGACATAATCATCATTTGGCTATTCAGTTGGTTAAAAAGAGTAACAAAATTTGGAAATTTTGGATTCCTATTTATTCAACATTCGCATCATTAGTGTGCATCGTTTACATGTACAGTCTTTTTTTCCTCAACAGGCCAGCACACGTTAATGCCTTCAGTGTGATTAATATCGTAGCGAACATTCATATCATGTCAATAATAATCACTGAAGTGACTTCTCTCAATCGATCAGCTTCGAAACCTTACCATGATCTCTACAAAACAACATTTGGCAATCGATCCAGTCGACTCAAAACTGAGGCTCAATTATTCCTACATCGAATCAATCGACGAGATATTGGCTTCACTTTTTTGGACCTATTCGTTATTACTCCAGAAATTCTTTGGACATTTTTCACAGTAATTAGTACATCAATTGTGGCCATTCCTTCGTTGAAAAAGCCAGTATCTAATTCAACTGCATTTGAGGTGATTGATTTCAATGACACTCTCATCGAATTTGATAGTGAGGAAGAAAATTCGACCACTGTTCAAATATGAGCTTCAATATCAAAAATCAATTGGAATCAAATTGAATCCATTTATTTATTTAAAGTTTTGAAAGTACAAAATTATGATCTTATTCAAACTTTTCTCCCTCCAATCAAGGACAGAACTTAAGAATTTTGAACTTGCAATGGATAGTAAATATCATGAGTATTCCTACATCACTGTAGCTAATGGATAAATACCATCTTCTTATTGATGTCAACCTCGTTCGAATGCTTGAGTTCAAACAATTAGCGGCCGAAAACATTACTCAAGTGAATTGTAAGTTGAATCTAGCCAGTTCTTCAATTTCAGAGACCATGAGAGGTCAGAATGTTAACTTGAGATGATATGAGGAATTTCAGTTTTTTTCTGAGCTTACAGCTGGGAAAATAAGTAGTTAGTTCTAAGCGAACTTGACTGAACTCTCTTTCTACTTCTCTTTCTCTAGCTCAACCAAATGGAACATAAGGTAATGTCAGTTTGAAATGTCACGTTGCAAAGTTTATGGAGGTTGTAATAATGATTGCATACACATGAGGCTTGGAAATTTTGAAAAAGATGGCTACATTCTCATGCTACTGTACCTTGATGCCGGTTTGCTTGAGATGAGCCAAGTTATCAGATCATAAGAAATGATCTGAATGAAAAAAGAGCGAGAAAGAAAGAAAGAAAGAGAGAGAGAGAGAGAGAGAGAGAGAGAGAGAGAGAGAGAGAGAGAGAGAGAGAGAGAGAGAGAGAGAGAGAGAGAGAGAGA
>QZCP01000035.1:152936-205187 GCA_003956705.1 Brevipalpus yothersi | reverse complement strand
GAGAGAGAGAGAGAGAGAGAGAGAGAGAGAGAGAGAGAGAGAGAGGAAGATACAAGTCAGGTTCACAGAGAACGTTGCTCCTAAAAAAACAGGATCAAATTCGCAGATAAATAAGAAAAATCTAAATCGATTGATAAAACTTTTCTAGAGGGTTGAGAGAGAGAGAGAGAAAATCTTTTCCGGCAAAATATGTGGTGACAAAGTATGAAAAAGTGAAGAATGCTGCCAGTATGGTGGGTTTCATCCATGGAGGGAGAGAGAACACATACCTCTTCAACAGTCGAGGGCATGACCTTTTAATAGTATCTGATGCGAGCATCCAACCGGCTTGAGCATGAGAATCATGAGAAAAATTGATAACTACCCGAAGCGGTTCCAGCGGTTCCAGTCCCGGCAAGTCGACAGCTTCGAGGTGCCAAATGATTTTCATTCATTCCAATCATCCCTCTGATCTGGGAAGCTGCAAGATATTATGATGAAAGAATCTTTTTCACTCATACATAAATGTGATCTTGATGGGCTCAACGATGAATCAACTTCCCTCTTCTCTCTCTCTCTCTCTCTTCCATTTACACACACTAAAGTTAACAAGAAATATCCTTGCGTAACCAGTAAATGGATGCTTTGCATAAAAAATATAGTGACATATTTTGCATTAACTAGTTACGTGATAGAAAGAGGATGAAGAGGATGAAGAGGATGAAGGAGAAGGGAAGAGGATGGAAGAGACTGAAGATGAGGCCAAAGAATGCTCAGAATTCATCAAGTGACCAATCCAGAGAGGGAAAAGAGAGGGAAAAGAGAGGGAGAGAATGTGCCGCTCAATATGGTCCAAAATGTTTGAAGAGAGTTCAGAGCACTGATTAGGCTTGATTAAAGAGGAGTTTAGAGAGAGAGAGAGAGAGAGAGAGAGAGAGAGAGAGAGAGAGAGAGAGAGAGAGAGGAAGGAAAATGATTAGATTGTCCTTGCATGCCACTTCTCATGGTACATTCTCTCCTAGACTCTCAATTGCGAAAGATGATGATGATAATATTCTATTCGGAAATATATACACTCACACATACACACACATGTATTAGCCGTACAAGGTTGAGATGGAGAGAGGAAGAATTTTTTTCATCAGTTACTGTCAAGCGTTCATTCAGTGAGTATCAGACAGCTTATTCAAGTCCAACCAGTTTGTGGCAATTTGCTGGATGTATCTTCATCGTGTATCCTCATCGTGAAGGGTAGAGAGAGAGAGAGAGAAGTATTAGGTATTAGTATTAGTAATAGAAAAAGTGGAAAAGATAGAGAAAGAGAAAGAGAAAGAGAAAGAGAAAGAGAGGGCAAATCCACTCAATGAAGCCCTCAGCCAACATGATGATGAGTTTAAGAATTTCAAGAATTTCTTGATGCCCCCAACAGCAGGTCACTTACAAGTATCATACTCTCTCTCTCTCTTTTTCTCTCTCTTTTTCTCTCTCTTTTTCTCTCTCTATTTGCGAGTTTAGATGCTTGATTTTTGAAACTGGTTTCTAATTTTCAGCTTGAAACCTGCTCTCAACTTCCGCCATTCTTCTTTGTACCCATCCACGTTTACATGTCCAATAGAGTTAGAGTAAGAGCAAAGAGTAAGAGAGAGAGAGAGAAAAAAAAAGAGAGAGAGCAAAAGAGAGAGAAAAATGCTTAGGCAAAAATTTTTCAGTGTGGCCTGAGTCTAAAGGAATGCCTAGACTTTGATACGTAATATTGGTGGTTAATGGTTTTCCTCAATTATTTCGTTTATATGAAATGTGACAATGTTTTATTTAAATTGAATCATCTACAGCTCGACTTTCTTATTCTGGTGATGTACAACATGGTTGGTGATTGTGTGTGTTTCTGGTCGATGATTGTGATGAAGGGTTTAGACTGACTGCAAAGTCACCGAAAAAATGGCGTGTTCGTATGAGTATAGTTTCCCATTCTGCGTTTGGTATCTCTTTGGTCTTGAAATTTTTCTCAATTTTTCTACTCATTTTGAGTTTTTCCATTATTTTTTTTTCTTTTCCATTTTTACTGTTGAGCGTGAATGAAAGTCAATGTGTCCGCCATCTTTTACTTTCTTTTTCCCATCCCTACTATGTCTCCCTCTTTAGCTTTAGCCAGTCTCACTGGCAAAACCATCAATAAATATCAACAGATCCGTAAAGAGAAAGGTAGAAAGAGGCGTTTGCTGCTGGTGGTGGTGATACTGATGATGGGGTTTGGTGGACTTCAATACTTTTGGATCACTTGTGTGTACCTGATTGTTGGTGGATATACATGGACGGTTTTCTCAATGATTTACAGAGTGTAATTTGAATTTCTGAGATCATTGTGAAAGCTGTTTCTGTTCAATCCTCACTGTTATTCTTCATGGTTCCAATTTGTATGTGTGTGTTCGCCTATCTGCCTATCGGGAGCGTCCACTAAAGACTCAAGGCCTACCCAAAGATAATGCTTTTTGGGAGGTAATGCTTTCCCAAATCCATTTCTTAAGTCACACTTTTTCAAATTTTATCATCTCTCTGTTTGAGATGAAGATATTTCCCATGTTCAATGTTTAGATTGATTTGTTTGAAAAATAAATATCATCTCCTGTGTTTATCAAGCAACAGTTTTCGTCAGGCGCTTTTGGACGCCTCTTCCTCTCTCTCACAAAACGGAATCAATTTATCGAGTCATGAAGATTTATCAAAAACACCATTTTAATTCAATATTGGAGATAAGAAATTGATGAGTTGATTGTTATTCTTTTTTGACAAATTTTTTCCTTCTAAATGCTAGCTAAGTAATCCCTGACTTCCGATGGTGAAAGACGACGGAATCCCTTCTTATCACTGACACCGATCTCAATATTGTCTGCCGTCATCTGACCTTCGAAACCTTCTTTTAGAGTAAGAATTGCCGTATGAATCGCATCCTCCAGCTCCAAATCATCACTATACCTGTTTTCAAGAGTCAGAATTGGTAGAAAAATTAGTAACTCAGTCATATTATGGAGACAACGAATTAGTATTACCTTTTCTCTAGAAAAGACTTCCCATTAACGTGGTTCTTGCCCAAAGCAGTAGCTTTCCAAGCAAAATATGCTCCCTAAAATATTGATAATGCAAATGTTAATTGGTTGTTCAATATCCTAAGATCACAATTTCCTTACAGATGGATCACATTGAAATAAGGATGGTTTATCTTGATCCCATCCAGCAATTAGCAAAGAAACTCCAAACGGCCTTACACCACCGGATTGAGTGTACTCTTGCATAATGTAGGCCACTCTCTGAACTAATTGAGGTGTCGGTATAGGCTCATCGTGCATCAAAAAATATTTTTGCGCTATTTTTCGAGCTTTTCGCAATAAAAGTCTATAATCCGGACCCATTCCACTGTACACCATTCCAATATGATCGGTGATAGGTTCCACTTTGTGTATGCTGTGTTCCTCATACAGGATAGATTTTTGTTTTTTTTCAGTGGCCAATACTACACCATTTGAAGCTAAATAAATTATGACAAAATTAAAATCATCATCAACATTTGCCTCTCCACTTAAAACTCAACAGTTGGAACCAAACTTTAAATCACTTACCTTTAATAGCGGTTGAGTTTGCACCAGAAGCAACAGCAGCCAAGGCATATTCGATCTGGACCAATTTGCCGGATGGGCTGAATGTTGTCAACGAAAAGCTATACTTTTCCGATGTTGTCATGATAAATCAAATCCCCTTGTCCAAATGACACACACAATCACACAATCAGAAACAACCGTAATCAAATTAAACAAGATCAAACTCTTAACACACACAATTAATGTGACCAAGCAGAAAATGTTTGGCCAATGTTGCCAAGACTGTCAACGCCATCTTCAAACAGAGTAAAACAAAATCCTCAAGATTCTGACAAGCTCAAATTTTTTTATAAAATTCTGTTCTGAACTTGAGCGACTTTATGTCCTGAGGCATAAACTTCTTGAGCAAAATCTGCTCATGTAAAAAATCTCTGTGCTTTCGTACAGATAGGTCATCCAGTCCTTACAACATTATGACTATCTTAAATAAATAATCAAGAAGCGAAAATATTTTTGCACTTGAGAAAAGTTTTTCAAAAGTTTCTCGATTAGAACATTTGAAACTTTCAGATACTCTAATTCAAATTTCCATGAAAAATGTCGAATATTTATTGGACTAGATAAGTACCTGATATTCAGATCGGGTTAAGATTTATGGAGTCGATCAAGTGGGGAAAATCAGAGAGTCAAACCAAAACCTTGATCGCCATAAATGGTCTACAAATTTTTCGTTCGGACAAAAAACTTCATTTGATTAGAGAAAAACACAGAAAAATGTTTAAAAAATGCTGAGGAATGATACCGGATGATTCTTGTGATTGTTTTAATGCACTTTCTTGCTTCATTCATGGATCGATGATTGCTCTTTAGTTATGAGAAGAACGTTGACTTAATCCAATTAATTTTCAGTTCTCCAAGTCATTTTCTACCTTATCCACCATGATTTGCATATCCTTCAATATTGCTTCTCTCTCCTCTCGAACTCGTCTCAAAACATCTGCTGGATCTGATTTGGGTTTGGTGATGCTGCTTGTGACTCCGTTCACAATTGTATTCAGATTGGAAGAGGAAGATGAACGGCCCATAAAATCATATTTCAAAGAATACACATTGGCATGATGATCTGGCACTGGTGAAGATGTTCGATCAATCAGCAGATTGTGTAAAGTTTCCAATTTTTGATATCTTGATTCCAACAATTTGTGCTGCTCCTGTTGACTCTTGATTTGTTTCTCCATAATTTCGATCCTTTCAACACATTCTCGACTACATTGGGTGATTGCACTTCTTTCATTGGATGACTGATTGGCTTCATCGACACTGTCATCCTCCCAACTTTCCTTAATTATTCCATTTACACACGTCCCAATACATTCATCCAGGCTTTTCTGGAGTAAAATTTTCTCATTTTTGAGATTCTCTAATTTTTGCTCATACTCTTGTAGCTTTAAATTGATCGATCTATCAACTATTGCTTGTTTTTCCATATTCTTCACTGTCTCTTGGGCCTCAGATAATTCTCTGGTCAATTTTTCAATATACTTGGTAACCTCCACTGGAATGCTTTCCGAGCGAATTAATGACAAGTTTTCTTCAAATAATGCTGATGATGATGAAGATTCTAGCGATTTTTCAACATGATCGAAGACTTGGATCATTTTATCCTTTGGGTCGACTACCTGATCTTTTCGCGCTAAGGAACTCTCTCCTTGTGCTCGATCAGATTTTCGGTTCAAAATTGTCAGAGGATCAATAGTAGATGGTAAAATACCACTTTCTGATCTGTTAGTATCAATAGGCTCATGGTGATTTGGCATTGAGACGATTCTCGAGTTATTCGGAGTAATATTTGGCATAGATTGTTGATAATTAGTCAAAAGTTCTCGTAGCTTGATGATTTCTTGTTGCGATTCTTTGAATAATTGCAAAATAAAATTGTCCACTGGATTATTGTTTCCTGAGCTAGCTTGAGAGGCTCGTTTTCCCGTACATGGTCTCTGAGGTTTTTTGGATTTTTTGGACACTGTTTTAGAATTTTCAGCCTCAAGTTGCTTGGTTGACGTGTGTGAAAAATCTCTTCGAACTCGAGGTGAATCTCTATCGTGATCATCTTGATCATCTTTCTCCGTTGATGCTGCAGTAGTTGTGAATGTGACTCGATTGAGAGAAATTGATGACATAGATCTATTATGAGGACCCAGTCTTCGACCATGGATCGTGGAAAAGTGATCACCAAGACCACTGTCTGTACGAGATTTTACATGTGCATAAGGTGATCGTTGCATTTGAAGATGATGGTTATGATCAAGCTTGGTTCGGAGTAGCAATTCTCGTTCACGTAATCGTTGATTTTCACACACAAGAGTACTAATTTTCATTTCCAAATCTTTAATGGTCTCCTCAAGGTTTACTTCTTTTTTTGTCTTCTCTTTCTTCAAAAGACGTTTCTTTTCTTCCAACAATCGACCTAGCTTACTGGTTAAAATTTTTACATTATTACCAGCAGAAGAGGCTTGCTTTTTTAGGGCATAATTTTCCTCCCTTAGTCGATATAGTCGCTCCTCTGTATCTTCCTCCTTCAAAGCCATATGGATTATTCGGTGGACATGATTATTCACAGAGAATATCACCCATAATAAAATATGAACTATTGCACCTGTTTCATTCACGGAACATTACAGAACATTATCGTACGAATTTTTCTGGGGAATATTACTAAATTTAATACCTGGATTACTAAAGTAGCATTTTCGATCGATTTGCTCAGAACTTTGAAAAATAAATGAAAATCAACTAGCCACTAGTAATTAAAATCACTTTTCAGATTAATTATTAGATTTTACACCTTTTTTATGCATTGTTTTTTCACAGATTGGCAGTGGTTACCAGTGGCTACCAAAAACCAAATCAAACAAAAATGGTCAAGATGGACTGAAAAAGTTGAAGTTTCCTCAATACATTATATTCAACAATCAAATAGTTTTGTCATGAATCAAGCTAAACAAGTAGAACTCATGAGAAATGATTCTTTGTGGCAAGATCGTGATCTTCGATTTGACGCTTCAATCAAAGAGCTGCAAGCTCGATGTGGTGAAAAGTGTTTGTATTCTTGGGACAAAATAGAGGATACAAAAGGTAACAGTGGTGATGAGGGACGATTAAGTATCACTACTCTTCGAATTATATGGCAATCAAAATCTAAACCTCGAATCAATCTGACCATTGGCTTGAATTGTGTTATCAGTTTGACGAGTAGAAATCTCCACAATAAACTGCGAGGTAGATGCAATGCTCTCCATATCATGTGTAAATGTAACGGTACACGCTATGAATTTATATTCACACCATTAGATCAAGATGAATCGACAGCAAATGATCCTGTCTATTCGAGAGGCATCCAAATAACTCAACAAGTGAGCCGAATTTGTAAGGCATATTTTTGCACCAAATTATTTCGAGATCTTAAATTGCGATCAGCAATCTTCACTCCTCAAGGGAAACAATTGAAAATTCTTGCTGGTGAACAGATTTATAATAAGTTTCAAGGAGTTTGGAATCTATCCTCTGATCAAGGAAATTTAGGAACTATGCATGTGACCAATTTGCGGATAATTTGGCATGCAAACGTGAATGAACTGTTCAATTTGAGTTTACCGTACATCCAAGTGTCAGGTATAAAAGTTCGTGAAAGTAAATTTGGACCAGCACTTGTAATCGAATCAAGTGAAAGTTCAGGTGCCTATGTTCTTGGGTTTCGTATTGATCCTCTACAGCGATTGAATTCAGTGTTCGCAGAGCTTTGTAATCTGTACAATGTTCACATTACTAACCCCAACTATGGTGTTGAGGCGTATCTCGGATTAGAATCGTCTTTGGTCGATGGCTCAACCGATAATGTACTAACATACGGTGCTAATCTTGGCCCTTCTAATGCAATTGGAACTTCTTCAGATGAATCAGATTATGTCGAAAAGAATAGGGAGAATAATCCAGATATAATCGCCTCGTATCTTGAGGATGATGGTCAAAATATAGGTAGCGATAGCAAGCCAGTTTACTGTCCAAAACTAGGCTTAGCAATCGAAAAAATTAAGGATGGATACACTTTGGAATCATTGTGGAATGTTATTCCATCTGATTGAATCAATCAAAGAAAATTTTTCTAATTCTGGATCCTTCAAAGTAAACTTATTATTTGATGAACTGAAAATTGTATAACTTTTTCACCTATTTCATCCTCCCAAAAGCCCTACAATCTGAAATCGAGATACATGATGTTTCGATATTTTGAGACATACATCTTATTCATTCAACGGTGTGGGTATTCTTTGTAGTCTTGAAGGAGAGAAAGTTGAATGGGCAGAAAGTTTGAAAAATTCCTCCTATCCAATTGAGTCAAGACCATGTAATCATTTTATATCGTTCGAGTTCTTACTACTCCTCTCCGATTTTCTCATCCAATATTGATCTCATTCGATGAGACATTGAAAAAACCTATTTTTTAGAAAAATGATACTGATGAGATGGACTTGACACTTGCAATCTTTCGATTCAACTATGCATATCGCAAGAGTTCATGGGCTGAAGGCAAAAATGGAGCATATTTTCGATTCGATTAGTTTTGGTTCAATCCAATCTGAGTCTTAAAGGATGAGCTTTGTACAGATTTCCAAATGAAATACTGTAATGATCAGCTAATTTTAACAGACGATTTAAGCCCTCTCAATGGGGAAGCTACATTTTCGAAGCTTGATCAGATCTAAGTTCTTACATTCGATCCGCTAGATCGATTAAAGGGGAGTCAAAAGGAATGAAATTCGATAAAACATGCGCTCTTGATTTATTTTATCGTGTTCATTCTTCCATATTTTTCTTAACATCTGCTGACTTCATGATAATTGCTAAACAAAGTCAGGAAGTCTATTGAAAGGAATTCTTTGTTAGATGATAAATTTATTCATTTGATTACATCAAACAGCTCAAAGCCACTAATTTTTCTCGAGTGCGCTTAGATTATATTCCACAAGAACGGGTTAAAATTGTTTTTTCATTTAATATAACCCTCCAGTGCTCTGATTCTGATGGAGATGAGCCTTCTTCTCAAAACTCGAGATCATTTTAATGATATGTTTAGTGAATTTCGCCGATATATAGCACCGGCATACTATCACGATAGGTGTGAGAGGTGAGTCATAGTTAATGACATTCAGTTGTTTTTCTGATTTTGTCCTCAAAATTAATGCATATCACATACAACAGATCTCTTCATATGAACATTTATGCTCTCCATAAGCGTGAAATTCTTCTGAGCTTGGCTGGATTCCTGTCCACTTTCATACTCCTATTATTCATCGGACTTGCAGGGCCAAATGCGATCAAGCTTGATGTCCTGGAAGCAAGTCGTATTTTCGAAAAAAATTCAATCTCAAATGTCACGGTCCAAAAAAGTCTGTTAATATCGGGTCCATTTAAAGTCAAGGTTCCTGAGATGTCCTCATTTTCCAATCGACTTTGTCTATGGATTACCTTCTTCATCAACGGTGAACGAGATTCGGGCGCATTTCAGAAGCAATTTACGATAACTATCAATATAAGAGGAAAAGTGAACAATGAAACTTCTGAGGTTCTTCACAATCCATTTCCATTTGTATCTTCACGAGGGGTCAGTCGTCATCATCATCTGAATTGTATTGAAAATTCATGTGAGCCCATACAAGCTTTACACTTGGAATATTTAGATTTTACAAATTATGAGATTGAAATACGATTCAGTGAACTGGAACATTTTAATCAGAAAAATCCTATAACAGATATTCAATTCACATTCCAATCCGTCAATCCATCATTTACGAGCTTGACAATATGGTTTCGATTCATATTTCTTGTGATAACATTCTCTATTGCGGTAAGTGGAATGATAAATTCGATAATTATCCAACTATAGCTGATACAATTGAATTTTCATCACAGTGTTGGTTCATGCACTCACTAGTCCGTTACAGTATCATCGATTGGTCAATGGAACAAAAGTGGACCTGCTTCTTACTGATCTGCCTAATACTCTATGATAGTAGGTTTACTCTTTGATTCAGATTCAATATTGGATTCCATGGATGATTCCAAGTCCTAGAATTCTAAAATAAATTTTCTACTCATCATTTCAGATCCTCTCTATCCATTGATGTACATCTGTGATTCGAGCTTCCCTCATATATTGGAAATATTTTCTCAAACTACATTCTTCTGTTCACTTCTATTATTCTATTTGGTCTTCTTTCATGGAATTCGACAGAACAATCGTTCCTTCATGAAATTTTACTTCCCCAAGCTGGTGATTATTGGTACATTGTGGTTGATCATTTTCTATGGAGCAAGCTGGTCACAAACACAAGGAATGGAACATCCTACATTGGATGAGAGTGAAGCATATGAAGCTTCTTCAACGTTGAAAGTAAGACAGAGAAAGGGAAAATTCCTCCAATTTCTAGGCTAATTATTTATTCTCTCTCTTCTTTTAGATGTTAAATTTCTTTTTTCATGTCTTCTTCATAATTTACTGGATTTATTTGGCTCTACTGTTTTTAACTGCATTCACAGAACTACGAGCCATGCCATACTTCGATTTGAGGCTGAAATTGCAAGCATTTTTTCTTGTTTTCACCTTGACAATATCAGCTCTCGTGGTGGTCCTATCACGTCCATCTTTTTCAAACATATCTGACAATATTATTAGCGAATTTGACATCACAAGAGTACCATATCTACAGCTTATTCCAATGACCTATCAAAATTCATCATCAACAGCGTTTCTATCATTATTTTCTGTGGCTAATTTATACGTCTATTCATCGGCTTGCTTCTACTACCCTTCATCAACTTCTTTGAAAGGTATTTAAACTCGAAAGAAGATCAATACTCAATTCCAACTCTATGATGATAATTATGCCTTTGATTTTGCTTAGATTCTAGAGTGATACGAGATAATCCAACACTTTCAATGCTGAATGATTCCGATGAGGATGTGATCTATGGGTAAGTAGAGTAGAATATTGGAAAATCTAGAGTTCAAAAAAGCACTTCACAAGAAAAAGAAGAATTATAAAATCATTGATTCAAGTTTAGTAAAACATAGATACATTATTCTATGCAATTTCATAATATATATTCATGTAATAGGGCGGTTAATTAGATAATTATCGTTATTTCTCTTGTGAGATTATAAGCAAAATTCCTGAGAACTAAATGAATTGTATTTGTAATTATAAAAATTGTAATTTTCATGTTACAGATCGGATGTGGAACACTTGAGCCAGTCCAAATTGATTGAAATGCAGGACGATGAAGATGAAAGCGACTGAAAAGAGGCTGATAAAGCTAAAAACAAACCTTCATTCATTGTGATGAAGAGTGTGGAGAAAAAATATTGTGAAAAAAGGATATCTGACTTGATCAGAGTAGAAAATTTCTTTTCTTAAATAAAGCTTATTCCCAAGAATTGTTAATGATGATTTCCCTGAACATTTACTGGCTTCTTACTCGCACTCCTAGTTATTATTCCGTTGATCATATTAGAACACTCCATACTTCGACAATTAGTAGTGATTTTGGTGGACGAGTTTGGTTTTACGGCAGGTTTAAGGTGATTCGATTTGACTTTAGATGATTTCTTTACGATTTTCTCCTTCAATGAGCCATCAACTACTACAAATTCTTTTGTATTGTTGATTCTTAACCCTGATCGAAGATTATTACCCTTTTTGATTCCATATATTGCACTATCAGAATCTTCTAGTGGGAGTTTTCGTAAATTTTTTCTCGATTCAATTCTTTTGAGATCTAAATTAGACTTACTCATTTGAAGATTCAGTTCTGAGCGATTTGAGCGTGAACGATGAGAAGATCGAAGAACACGATCAGATTCTAATGAATATCGATTTCCATTAGTAGTTAAATTCTTATCTACATTTTCTAGCTTAAAAATAGGAGCTGCTACCACTTTAGCAAGACGAGATGGAGAAGAAGAAGAAGAAGACGAGGAGGAGAGGGAAGAATGAAGAAGAGATTGGCGAGTTTTTCTCGGAGAAGTTGAGGTGAAAGTATTCACTTTGATGATTCTTCGTTTCATCGAATCAGATGACTCTTGCTTTGGAGGAGAGATAACAGTTTGTCTGGTACTAATTGTTCTAATAGATTGAACTTTACAATGTGACTTATTGGGTGTTGTAGAAGTTGTACTAGATGTGGTAATAGATGAAACTTTGCTGCTGGATTTGAGACTCTCTTTGACAATTCGCTTACTTTTCGGCCTTTGGTGGTCTCGCTCATTTCGATTCACTGATTTTCCAGGAGAATTGGTCACAGATGATTCTCTATTTCTGCTTGACTTATTATTACTATTATTGTGTTGACTTTCTGATTGATTTTCGATTTGATGTGTCTTCTTCGATTTGCTTACCACAACACCCATCCGTTTCAATTTTCCTGGATTTGCAAGGGTTCGTCGGGAAACATTGAGATCAGTTGTAAGGTCTTTATCATCATCAATTGGACTGGTTTCACACTTTGGCTCACTTATGCCATTTAGAGCATAAAAATCTAGATGTGGCGGTAAAAGGCCACTTCCTCGGAAGCATATGAAGGTTAAAAAATCCTCTGTCAATGGCTTAAATTTGGGGAAAATTTCTGTTACACTCGAGAAATCCGTATCTTGTGGCTTTAAGAGTGTACAACAACTGGCGAAAGATGCAAACTTTCGCTGTGCACGAGGCTTTGGTGATGTGCCTAGAGAGAGAGTAAAAGTAAACAGGAAAAAGTATGCAAATAAGATTCATTATGGAAGACTGATGAAGTGAATTCAAAATTTTCATCATCAATAAATTCTCACCATTATCTCCACTCTTAACTATACTCGATTCGGTTGAGCATACATTCGATGGAACACTTGTGAGTTCTCCACTATTGTTGTTAACTCTCGCTTTCAAAGTTAATGTAGGTGGATCTCTGATTGCTTTGGTAGTAGGCTAGATGATGATCATCATCATGGTGATGTTGATGAGCAAGTGTGTGAGTGTGAGAGAGAATCAATTCAGAGAATTAGTGAAATTTTCCAGATAGTTTGAAAGAGTATGCAAAAAAACTTTCACTGAATGCATAAGAATGAATGAATTTTTCTTACCATTGTAATAAATGATTTTTGGCAGTGAATTTTGGGCTGGAGAAAGTGCTTTAATGTGATACTTAGGTCATCTTGGTGTAGTCTAAGCAAACATTTAATGGAACCTTTATTAACATCACTAATATTATGGTAATATTTACTGTGTATGTTGTGTACTCCCTAGTTGGAGCTAGCAATCACAGTTAAAGTGATGATTTAAATGGAAAAAATATTGTACACATAATTCATAAACACTTGGTGATGCCCAATGATGACCATAAAATGATCATCTTGATGTAAAATTATTTTGACATCTTTCTCCGATAAAAAGTGAGGGACACAAGAGAGAGAGAGAGAGAGATTGCTGTGACAATCAGATGAGAATTGAATCATCACAACAACTGCACATGGGCTGGTGAAGAGGATTTAAATTGCAATTGGCTTACTGCTGCTGCTGTGTATGCCTCACCGCTAGAGGCACATATACATTCATTGAGGCCATTTTCCGTTCAGAACTTTTATTATGGCATTTTGGCGAGACAAGAGAGAGATATCATTTTTACCCTCCATCTACCTGTCTGATAAATCATGTTATCGGTATATAAATCGATTGGATATCTTAATGGAGAGGCCTCGCGGTGTAATGTTTTTTGACGATTATTTGTGGAGGGAGAAAAATTGATTTTGTTCGTGCGGAAACCTCTAAAATGATGATCAAAATTTTTCGAATATTTTCTCGAATTTTTGGAGTCAATTTTAATTGTCAAAAATTTTAGGCCATGGTCAAAAATTTGAACTTAACAGACGAATTATAATTTAATCACACTTTCTCTCCGACAATGGCAATGGCTAATTTTTGTAAGTGCTGACTGAATTTTGATCAACAATGAAAATCGAGGAATATGAAAGTTTTCTCTTCCCAATTATGGAATCTACTGTTGAAAAGCTGTACTTTATTACGCTGAAATGGCAACATTATCACATACACTGATCGAAATCCCTCGAGCTGACATTTTTAGCGATGAATTTTCAGTTTTTTTTTCTTTCTTCCTCTCTCTTTCTTTCTCTTTCTCTTTCTCTCTTTTTCTCTCTCATCTTCCAAGAACATGTTGAATGTTGTTGATTTTTCCTGATTTCATTAAATGATTTCATGATCAACTTGAAATCAGTTCAAACCAGATGCGCAGCAGTTCGAATTGAGTGCGCAAATTCTTTTTCTCACTCTTGATCAAAAAAAAAATCTGACAGAAGCAGACAAGCCTTGGATCAAGCAGGAGGATTTTTGATTCAGTTGTTTCAGATAAATTTAATCTATTTAAATTTGTCATCATATCAACTTGAGTTTACCAACTTGTGTGTTCAATTTGGATCCGAATTGGTTAATTGAAGCCTGTCCTGCTTGAAACGGTGTCTGTCTGTCTCTTCTGGTTCATATCTTTCTCTCTCTCTCTCAAATCTTGTTCTCTGTCCAGTTGTGATTCTTTCTCTCTCTCTCTCTTGTCTGGGGAAGCCATCTTCTCTTAACCGTTCTACTGTCGAGCTTGACCTGACATTTTGGCCTTTCATTATCTCTGTCTTGTGTTTGTGTCTGACTTGCTTTTCATCAACCACCAGCCAACATCCATCTAAATGCCAAGCTTGGATCCAGGTAAAGAAAAGTCTCATGGTGGACCAATTCAAGAAGTTCCAACCATCGAAACTCTGCGCAATGTATACAATTCATGCTTCACGTGAGTACAATCGAAAGTGATCCTCTTCTTCGTATGTTTTTTTCCTCCGCCCTAATTTATTTTCCCTCTCTCTATCTTTCTCTCTCTTTCGTTAACTAACTATCTCTCCATCCACGAATATATACTACGTCTAAAATGACGCATCGTGATTTGAGGAAACTCTTTTATTTCATTCATTTTCTGCAACCGTCATCACCACTGTATCATACTTTCTCTTTTTGTCTCTCTTCTCTCTCTCTCTCTCTCTCTCTCTCTCTCTCTCTCTCTCTCTCTCTCTTCCCATCTCGCTCTTGTACTTGCCAATGTCCCCGCAATCAGAGCTTTCAATCTGATGGTGGCTTGTGCGATCTTCTTTCGTTTTCATTCCCTAGAAGATGGAAAAATCTAGGTTTCCTCTCGCCTCTGTCAATACATATCTTTCCCTCTTTCGACTAGTCGCTCTCTTAATGAAAAGTGGTGAAGAGAGAGAGAGAGGGAAAAAAACTTGGTTCTTTTCGTTTGAACTGGTTTCTTTCTTTCGCTAGGTTATACGTAAAAATAGCGGAAGAAGAAGAGAAAGAAGAAGAGAAAGAAGAAGATGAAGATGAGGATGTCTAACCAAAGAGTATGTGTGAGTTTAGTTCAAAAAACTCCGTCTGATTGGCTGTTGTGACAGAGAAAGCGAACTTTGGGCTGATTTGATTGAGCTGAGCTGATTCAGCTGACTGATTAGATAGCATATTCAAATAACCCTTCCTGTAAAATCAGGGCTTTTCGTTTTTGTTATTTTTGCTTGGCTATGCTAGTATCCTCATTTTTTTGTGGAACAGTTAGCGAGAAAGCGGTGATTTTCATCGAGTTCATTAGTTATTTAGAGCTGCCTTGAGCGAGTATGTTTATGTATATGTACCCAAGCAGATGGCAAGGTTGATCGAGTTTCATAAAATGGAGTGTACAGTTAAACTCTAACAAACGATCATATACATATTCCGATATTTCACCCCCTCCTCTCCTATCAGCTGATCGAATGATGATGAAAACAACCTCTATCTAACTGCTCTCGCAGTTGGATCGAAATTTCAAAACCATTGGGTCCTCCCACTGAAACGGTCAATGTTCGATGTTCTCTAGATCCTACTTGCACATGATTGCTTGCCAGGACATCCTTTCTATCTCTCAGCAATCAGCTTTCCAAATATCAGGGTCGGTTTTTTGTTTAGCTCTTGCTATCTATACTTTTCAATAGTTAAGCCAGCTTTTAGAAAGCCTTTTCATCATCCTCAGCTCAACTTGATCTCTCTCTCTCTCTTTCCCTCTCTTCTTGCTTGATTTCTCTCTCCAACAAAAAGAAAGTGCTCCCAGTTTTGGCATTATGAACCCGGAAACGAACTGTCACCATTCTAGGAAATGAGCGAGCGCATGAGGAATGGCAAGCCAATGTCTAGTCGCCGGATGTGTCATGATATAAGAAATCGATGAGTTTCATTGAGCTGTTTCATAGCCTTGTTTTTTACTGCTTTCACTACGTTTCCAGCCTATCTTTATTCACTTCCTTTGGTTTTTACTTCTTTCTTTGTGTATGCGCGAGTGTTTTTAGTTGATTGATGATGGATTCGTTCCATTAGTCTGTCGTTCTTGCCCTAGAAAAATTTTCTTACTTAACCTTACTTCATCCACCTATCACAAGTGTGTCTAATAAAAAATTTTTTCTCCTCCATAGGTGCGGCGTAAGTTGGCATGAAGCACACATCTCACTCGACTGCAAAGAGTGCGGAGGTTACGCACTTCAGAGGCCATGTCCAGAGTGTGATGGAAAATGTTCGAGCTATTGGAAGAGGAATATCTCCAATGTGGGTTATACTTTTTCGCTTTGCTAGAGTGAATTGTAATAACACACCACAAAATTGTGTTTCTATTTTCTCTCCATTATTATAGAGCCATGACAAGCGCAAAGCCATTTGGGAAGGCAAATGTAATGGCAGCACGAAAGACACCGTTAATCCTGCAACATATGTATTTTCTTAACGACAGTTTTGCTTAACGACAAATCATCAATTAGTGAATTTTGACTAATCGTCAGTCTTTATTGTTCTCTCTAAATTTGTAAATACCCACTGAAGCTTTGATTGATTGTTAGGGATGAGAATTATGCTAAGACTTCCAACCTTGGATGAAATTGAAGCACTTTCAAAATATCACATCAAGGGCTTTACAGGCTTTACATCTACGCTACATTTCGTGACTCCTCCTCATGCACATTCGACTAATATTTGAGAGCTTGGTATGTTAACAAGGCCTGTTTAATTGTAAAGATGAACGAAAACCTAATGGAAGACGCATTAAGGACCACAAGTCATGCACAAATTAGCAGTGGAAAAAATCAGAACGAGTCTACGGTTTTTCTTGCTTTTTTTATTGAGCGGATAGCCTTCAGGTTTCGAGGAAAAATGAATAAACATTCATCTTTATAGTCAAAATTGTCTCTAACAGTCTTTTTTGATTTTCCCAGGTCTAGAAAATTTTCGAATTCTAGCCATTTTGCTTCCGCATCGATAGTGGATTTTCATTGTATCACAGTGTGGATTTTTATACATTTTATATTAGTGAAAAAAAGATTTAGAAAATAATGCTGAGAAGATTTGAGTTGCTCAAGAGCCTGGAAGCAGCTGAGCACCGTTGATTCCTCTTAAGAATACACGCTTTGGACGGACCAGCAGCCCATGATTAGGTTTGCATGTGAAATAGCGTTTTCCTTGAACAGAACCGTCATTTTTTCCGGTGGCACTTTTCAACTCAACTCCAAGCCAAATACCGTCTGCAAAATCAACAGATCCTACATACCGGACGATACCAATTTCACCGTTCACGAATACGTGAACTCCTGGAGTGAGCCAGGAAGAGCCATCAAATTTGGCTGATAAGGGAGGAAAAACGGTGGATGGTGGTGATGCAGATGATTTTAACGATGAACGAGATTTGAGTCTTCGCAGAGAGATCGGACTTTTTGCTCTATCTGAAGAGCTTCTACTTAATGTTAGACTACATTCTGAATCGTCGTCACCGAATTTTTCATTCGAACATTTTGTGACTCGAAATATTCTATTAGGTTGAACAAAGAGCCCATGATTGGGCTTACATTCGAAATATCGAACACCATTAACAGAGCCATCATTCCTTCCGATAGGCTTACTCAATTCAATACCGTACCATGTACCAGAGGCAAATTGAGTGTCACCAACATATCGAACTATACCACACCTCTTGTCAGCAAGAATAACTCTATCCTCTACATCAGCTATCTGAGTAGCCCGACATTTGAGAGAGCTCAATCCTGAAATGAAAACAGACCAATAAGACACGAATGAAATGGGAACAGAATTTCAAAATTTTTACCTGTCTCAACTTTAGGTGATATTCGTGAAACATCGATCCCAGGATAATTAACAACTTTAGTTTGATTGCCTTTCCGCCAATATACAGAATCATATCGACAAATTCTGCTAATGGGAGCGAATATTCCATGATTTGGCTTGCATCTATAAGAATGAATAGAATATCGTTAAAATGATTTTCGAAATGTTTTCATATCGAATGGCAATAATCGTGATAAAGGTTCAAAAGTCAAAAGTTTTGATGGTAATGTCCGTTGATCAATAAAATGTCTTAATGGTTCATGAAAATGGCTTCAGTTTATTGGTCGAAAATGTATCGAAGCGGATACCAAATGCTCTACATGATATATATATATAAATCTGATGACATCATGAAGACTTTCCACAACAATAAAACGACTCTTTTATCATCGTTCATTGAGATGGTGAGAATAGAGCCACGTCAATAACGAATTAAGCTACAATTCGCTTTAATGACTCTGTTTTGGAAATAATCGCTGCCACCTCTACTGTGAATGAAGAGAAAGATAGCTAAATGTTCAAAAAATCTTTTGTTAAGCTAGCCTATGATCATGATCAAATTGAAATTGCAAACAATAATTTGGAGGGTCAGGAGGTGAGAATGAGGTCAGTGATTGAATTAGAGTTCAGCGAAGCAATTCGAGAACTTGATTATAGAGAGAAATCTTGGAGTTGGATTTATCCCTTTTTTTCCCAACAAAATAATGACAGCAAAAGAGGGTGTTTATGGAAAGTATCAATTTCTATTTCAGTATTCAATTAAAGTTGGAACAAATTCGACAAGAGTGATGGTGAAGGAAAAAATTAGAAAGAAGAAACCTGCGTGGGGAGGCTGTTTTACAGATTTTAATAACCGTTAATCATAGAAGATCACGCTAAAGAACAAAAAAAAAATGGATGAAAAATTATGCTTCCTGGATATACAACAGACTATCAATATTGAGTTTAGTTTCCAAAAGTTGTAGGGCATGAGTTCTGTTATCCAGTCAACGTCAAACATAGCGCACATGTCGAATAATTCAAAGAACTAGTATTTCCTGAGAGTTTAGCATAGAAAAGAAATCGCTTGTTGAGAAACTAATCGGATAGAGAAACTATTGATAATTATCAATAAGGGTTCAGCCAGAAATGGTCAACGATGATGTTTGAAAATCAACGGAAATTTTTCAGCATTTAGCAAGGTTTCCATAATCAATCTTATAATAAGACTTATTATCTGTTATCTAAGTCCATATAATAATCTAGATGATCGAAAATCGTTGTTCTTATCTAAAATTTCGCTTAATGAAGATGGTCAAATAGATTCATTCGAGATTAAAACGTTTGCTTATTAGTCCAAGACTTTTGAAAGCTTATAGAAATACATGTATGATAGTCTGAACATTTTGAAAGGTAGGATTTCATCTTTTCACAATTATCTTGATTTGTTCAATACGCAAAGAAAAAAATTTTCTAATACATCAAGTAGGCGTTCTTTCTGATGAATGAGCAATTCTTCATATCATTCATCAATAAGCTTTTGCTGCTAGAAACTGACTTGTTTGAATTTCAATCTCTACAGAGATAAGAAATTAGATTAATGAGTTTGAGCATGAATATCTTCAAGTTGATCTTTCCATAAGAAGAAGGAAAGGAAAGTATGCCTCAGATTTACAGGGTTGAGCAGTTGAAAAATTGCCTCATCAACTTGTTAGAAGAAGGATTGTTTGGATGAGAGAAAAACCAACCATGAGGAAACTTTAAAGTTCCTCAAAATAGTTTCGACATTTATCTATGAGCAATAGGATCCTATACTCAGCAGGAAGAGGATAAATACTCTGATAGACCAGTAGAAAAATATCAAAGAGGTATTCCAGAGAGTATTTTTTAAATTGGAAATATTCCATTCAATATTCATATGGGTCTAGGCAGGTTCGACTAACGAAACAAAAACATAAGCACTTTATCATCAAACTAGATTCCCATGTGAAACTCTCACTCTAAACAAATAATTTATGCATCATAAATTTAGAGAAATTGAACAAACAAACCCTGTAGCTATCAGTTGGATCGACTGAGGCGAGATTTCATGCTTCACATCATTATCAAGAAAGATTTGCCAGAAATAACTACTCGAAGCAATCAACTATTGAAACAATCCTTCTTGAGAGAGTAATCAAGTTAATTTGAAGAAATTGCGCCACTTTTTAGCCCTAGTAAGAGAATCAAGGAAGCGAAAGCCCCGGGAATCCCAAGGCTGGAGAGATGGGTTTGTGCTGGAACCTGACCATTTCATGAGTGGGAAAGAGAGATGAAAGATTGAAAAAAAAGCTCAGCACTTGCCTAAAATAAGTCACACTTTGATAGGTTCCATCATGCTTGCCCTCGGGTTCTTCCAACTCAATCCCAGCCCATATACCGGAAGCGAATTCAACAGCTCCGCAATACCTGAGAACACCGGATTTGTTACCACTGAACACAACTTTATCCCCCAATTGTAATCCAAGAGCTTGGAGGACTACTTTGCCGGTAACTGGTCCCTCAAAAGTGAATGTTTCGCCTGGAATGGTTGAAAGTGTAGCTCGTTCTAGTAGAGCTCTCAGCTCAGTGGCTACTTCGACAGCACCCTGCTTGGAAAGTATACATGAATTGAGAAGAGTGGTGGGATCAGGTACACAATCCAATGCTGTACGATCAAGATCATCTTTCAGGAGTACATTTACTCCGTGTTTAAGTAAAATTTTAACCGAATCAATACACAGATTCGCAGCAGCAATGTGGAGAGGTGTTCCTCCGTCAAAATCATGAGATGTATCATCAAGGCATCTTCGGTTGGAGATTGTCAGCAGATAATCCACTATTTCGGATACATCAAAGTAAACAGCATAGTGGATGGCAGCCATGTCAGTCCAGCGACATCGAATCGAGATATCTGCTCCTTTAGAAATAAGTAGATGAACAGTTCGAAGGGCAGTCTTTACATCACCCACACCACTTGATCCGGCTTTACATGCATAGTGGAGTAGTGTCATGTCAGAAAGACCATCTTTATCGTCAACATTTGCTCCTCGTTTAAGTATTTCTTTGACCAAAAGTTCAACACAAAATTGTATCTGGGGAACCCATTGTCTTAGGATGGCAAACAATTGTGAAATACTGGTGTTGGGATCAGTCAATATTTGTCTACAACTGTGACAATTTATATTGAAGAAAGTCATATCCAATTGTTCACATGTTCTACAGACTGGAGCATCCGATGGCACATGAACTTTCGGTGTACTCCATTTCGATTCAAGAGACATAATTTCCAAACCATTTTGTACTTCTATGGCTAGATTGTCTAAACCATTTAAAGTAGTGGGAGATTCTGTGTCTTCTTTTTTTGGAAGTCCGTTGCTCTGATGATGATGATCATTTCCTTCATCAACGGAATTCTCACCAATTTTATCACACTCATCGTTGACTAGAGTATTTTGATTTTGAGTTCCACTGATTGTGTGATCACTCCCAGTGATCATGGAATGATTTTCACTATTCTCCTGCTCAATACTCATGGTGATACGAATTGAATTAAATGAATACAGATGAAAGTTCTGGCAAAAATAGACAAGATATTTTTTTCGATAAGGAAGCATGACAAAAAAACGATGATAAATATGATGGAACGGAAAGAGGAGCTCCGTTATCTATCAATTATCACATACCCATGATGATGATTATCATTGGTCTTTGAAGAGATTTAAAACTATTATCATTAATTATCAGCATTCACAATCAATTTTTGATTTAAATAGAAAAAAAGGAGAGAGCAAAAAGACAAACAGACTTGGGGAATGGTCCAAATGATCGATGGAATAACATAAATGTTTTCTTAATCAACAACTGTTTTTTCCATTGATTGTTGATTTTAACCGGTCACAAGTGAGATCAAAGATTTTTGGCCAAAAAGCACGATTACAAAAAGTGAGAACATATATATATATATAATATGATCTGGAAATGTTGATCTTCAATTCAATTCAATTTGAGAGAGGATGCTGTAAATGATGCTGGAAAGATGCGAACTTGCTTGTATTCATCATCGCATGAACACACACACACAGTCAGTCAGTTAGTCAGTGAAGCCAGCTGGCTGACTGAGTGAAGGGGGAGAGATGAGAGAGGAGAGGAGTGGACTTCATTCTTGAGTAATTTTTACCTCAGCTGAAAATAAAATGAAACAATTATCATTCGCTAGCGTGATCAGGCCCAAGAAAAATAATGTTCAAGGTGGATATGTATGTAATTCAGTCTTTCCATTTGGGTTTAAATTACAAACTTCTCAATACTCAAGAGTGAATGTTTTTGCAAAACTTTGTGTGATGAGAAACTTCACTTTTCGTAACAAACGATGAAAGTGAGTACGTTTAGAATCTTCCAGGAGAAGTGAATTTTTTCCGATTTCCAATTCTAATTATGCCTTTGATTCCGAGATTGATTGAATTTGATTCGGAATGATTGATGTGTATGGGAGTGGGAGGTTTTTTTCGATTCACGGAAATCGCGATTATTTCGTAACTTGATTCACAATCATTGATAGGCGAAAAAAATAAACTGTTCAATAAATCAAAATTCATAATATACATTCTAGTTAAAGGGGAATAATTGATCAGATCCATGAATTTTGTACATATACGATATTATGTCTAAAAAGGCAGCCCAAAAGTTGACTCTCTTTTTTTGAAGAGCATAATAATATTACAAATAACAACTCTCATCATCATTCCTGTGCAAATCCTTCGGTCTCTTCAATGGCATATGTTAGTTTTTCTACCAGCTGTTCATAGGATTTGTAGGGAGGCAAGTCAAGTCTATTGAAGCATGTGTGACTTTTGGGCAACCATGTTTCTTTACCAACTTTTTCAATACAAAAACGCTGAGGACCATTTGATCCCATCAATTCTGCGAATCCACCAACAGGAACTCTACAAGTTCCGGTGACAAATTGGAGTAGGCGAGCTCGTTTTTCATTGTCCATACCTTCTTTTATAAATGTCCAGAACCACTGGATTTGTTTACTACCTCTGTTATAATGGCGATAAATGGTATTCTTTTGCCAATCTTCGATATCAATTTCTTGCATACCACATAAAAGTAACTCAAGCTCACGTTCATCAAAATAGTGTAGCCATTCCAAGGGTAACACTTCACTGAAACCATCCAACAACGCCTTAGTTTGCTCTTCTTGACCTCGACTAAATCTCCAATCACTAATGAGTCGCAAATATTCATCTTTGTTCTCATCTGTTACCCGGATATCGGCACCACCTTCTTTGAGCTCGGTACTTTTCAGTTGGCCAAGAATTTCGTAGTCAACAGTGAAATATAATTCCATTCCATCTTCAATGTCTTTGAGACTGTTTTCTTTAATCCAAACCAAACTATTGTAGAATTGCGGATCTATAGATTCAATATCCTTCATATCCAATTTTTTACTTAACATTCGCTTGTAGAAAGGAAGGGTGAAACCAGAATAAATGAATTTGCCATGGAATAAAGCCATTGCAATAAACCGTCCAATGAATCGGAAATACAATAAATGATCAGGATTAACAGATGATGCTGGATTGATCTGGAGGGAGTAATTATTTTTGCCTGCATACTCGAACAAACAGTACATTGGATTGAGAACTTGATGCGATAGCAGGAAGAACCATTCACGAGCGATGCCACCATAATCGAGGCCTTCTTCACCTTTAAAAGTGATGAACAATCGACGCCTCAGTTCATGTGGTGGTACTCTCATAATTTGATGAAAAGATTCTTCAAAAATATTCTTTCTAGAAACACAAATTTTGATGTGTGAAGGCAGCGCGTTTATGTGACAAAGATATCGGAATTGATGAAGTTTGAAGCGAAAACATCGCTCATAAGCGATAGCCGTTAGTCCAGCACCGTTATCACCACCCGGAACTCGCGGATCAGCGTATGTGGTGGTCTTACGATTGTGGTCTACAAAGTATCGTTCACCATCTTTTGTATACTTCATCTCCCATCCGGGAGGTAAGGGTCCATCACGAATGTTGGAACCGTTTATTGCCTGGAGAGGTATAATTTTTCCTTGAGTACGGGGATCTTCCCACTGTGTTGTTTTGTTTTTATGATTGACGAAGTAAACACGATTACTTGGATCGAGACGCTTTTCCCAACCTTCAGGCAATGGCTCTTCTTCAACTGAGCCTACTTTATTATTACTTTCACCGAGGCCACCACCAATGGCTCCGGTTACATCTCCACTGGCAGCCGGTGAAGAGGATGAATTTTTGGAACCAGCAAGCGTTGGTGTAGAATACATGTATCGCTGACCACATTGCTGCATCACCTGTCCTTGGGATGATTGCCATTCATTGAATATTCTCAGGGTATTCTCTGTAGGCCTCTGCCAAGTCGTTGTCTTGGTATTGTGATCTACATAATAGACTCTTCCAACTGGATCAATTCTCATTTCCCAGCCAGGAGGCAATGGTTTAGGCTTTTCCCAGTGTGTACTTCGTGTATTGTGGTCAACGTAATATTTCCTATTGTATTGATCGTAACGTATTTCCCATCCAGCGGGCAAATTATTGGATGACACATCTCGCGGTGAAGATGATGAAGGCCCAGGATCAGCCATCATATATATATATTATATTATATATATATACCAATAACAATTGCAATGAATCTAAAAGGAGAATCTCCTTCCAAACGCTAGTCTGAACGGATAACTCCTAATACAAACAGAGGAGCAACAATCAAATTCACCAAATGATGATCAAATTTGATCATCTAATCCAAATCATCACCCAGGATATTATTTTAAATTTATCAATTGAACAGAAAAGCAATCACAACACAAACTGTAAAAAGGAGGAAATGATTTTCGCATCAATCAAAGCCATTTGGTTAGGACTGATCAAATTTTGATCATCAAAATTGCAAAACAAAAAAAAGTAAAAATCAAAATAAAACAGAGGGCGCTTGTATGGCCTAGTAGCGCTGCTGTTCAATACAGTTTTAGCGTAGAAAGTGGCGCTTCTCTTTTAGTATCTTACTAGAAAGTTTTCAAACTCTTCCAATCACAAGAAAAGGCGCCACAATTTGAAATGTATTCCCTTTAATTGAACATCTCGTGTAGAGCTGCTCTTTGACTTGTACACAATCATCATAAACAAATGTGTTTGACAACACTGTGTTTTTTTTCTTGATAATGATAAATGATGTTCAGTAGATTGTGTATGTAGTGTTTAGTTTTATTTGGAGAAGTTGTCCAACTTTTTTGATTGTACAAGTTGGCTCAAGTGTTGCCCTGGTCAGTCTAAATGTCTGAAGATTCGGAAGAGGATTCTGTTCCTGTAGTTTCATTTGATCTCGAAGAAACTTTTCTGGGTGAAAAGAGGTATCAATTGGGCTTAATATTGGCCGTCATGTCAACCATCTTCATTGGATCTAGTTTTATTATCAAAAAGATGGGATTAATAAGGCTCTCAAGTCGTGGACTTCTTCGAGCTGGCGATGGCGGCTTTGGATATTTAAAGTAAGGTTCCATGGATTCCTATCCACTCTCGATGATCACATGTATGACCATATGCGAGGATTAGCCGTCTTTCTTTCTCTCTTTTACGAATAATTGTCGACAATGATTGATAAATTTTTGTATTTGATTTGATTTCAGAGAGTGGATCTGGTGGGGTGGTTTTCTTTGCAGTAAGTTACTCTCTACTGGTGATCTTATGTAATATGTTCTGATCTACTTTACTTTCTATCGACAGTGGGATTCGGTGAAATTTTTAATTTTGTAGCTTATGCATTCGCTCCAGCTGCTCTTGTAACTCCTCTGGGTGCTCTTTCAGGTAAAATTCTCGCCAATTATCAATCTGATATAGTTTCTCATTTTACTTTCCCTGATTTCTCCCACTACTATGTTTCCCATTATCTTGGATTGGTTGTTATAGTTCTAGTCACCGCATTGTTAGCTCGAAAATTTTTGAAAGAAAAACTAGGCATACTTGGCATCATTGGCTGCATAAACTGCATATTCGGATCAACGATAATTGTTTTGCATGCTCCAAAAGAAGGACAAGTGAAGAGTTTGGGTCAACTAAGGCTCATGATGTCTGAGCCCATTTTTGTGATATACCTCCTGATTGTGATGGTTCTTTGCTTTCTTCTGATCGCTTTCATATCACCTAAATATGGGAACAGAAATATTCTGGTACACATCACTATCTGCTCCTTGATTGGATCGCTCTCAGTGATATCTTGCAAAGGGATTGGCATAGCCTTAACAGAAACCATTGCAGGAACTGAAAATGACTTGCGAGATGGTCTATTCTGGTTCTTGCTTATTTCCACACTGATCACTATTGCGGTCCAAATGAACTACTTGAACAAATCGCTAGATGTTTTTGATGCATCTCTTGTCACACCAATTTACTATGTCATGTTCACATCCTTAGTGTTACTGGGTTCTGCTATACTTTTCAAAGAATGGAAACACATCGAATTCGAAGATTATCTTGGATCTTTTTCAGGTTTTATAATTGTTGTCACAGGCATATCATTAATCAACTTTTTTAAGGATACAAAAGTCAAATACTCTCGGCTCAACCATCCTTACTCGACTGGTTCGAAGCTGAATCCATACCGATCATTGAGGAATCGATCTGATTCCATGATTTTGAATGCTGATGGAAGCACAAGTGCACCCAAGCAAACAAGAAAAAAGCGTAAAAGAAATTCCATTAAAAACAATATTCGTCGACAAAACTCGGATGGAGCCTCATCAGAAACCTCCAGTGACGAAACTTTCACCCTTGTTAAGCCTTAACATTCTTCTTGGTAGTGACCTTGTTCATTCTTTTCAAAATTTTTTCCGTTGATATATATTTATAGAATATTATTACAAATATAGATTCATTTTTTTATAACTAATGAGCTCCGTTTTCCATGAGCTCAAGCCAAGCAATTTGACTCAAATAAAGAGCTCAATAATCATATGAAAATGATTTTTTTGTATGGCATAAGTGATTATTGAGATTGATTGGGCCAATCATACTGATATTTGCCAATTCTACACTCTCACAGCTGAGTAATGTTTGGCGAAAGTCTAGGTTCAGATCTGCTTTATAAATCTTCAAATTTCTGGAAATTGTTGAACAGCGTTGCATGCTCTGTAGATGAAATTTCCAAGTTTCTCATATTTTCTGATCGATGTTGAGTGGTAAATTTTCTTCTTTATAAAAAGTGCTTCCATAAATGTCAAATGAAGCAACGTTCCCCAAAAAAAAAACGAGAAGAGGAAAAACAGATCCTGATAGTGAAAAAAATTTTCTAGCTATGATTGATGAACGAGATGACATCGGCTTCTGGGAGAACTTCTATGGATACTTAATTTGGAGTAGACCAAATCGTAAATCCATTCAGTGTTGATGACAAAATTCTATAATTACGATGTCAAATGATAGTAATAAAATTCCTGGTTTTCATACATTCTTGGCTCCTAGATTGGAAACAGAACAAACAGTCTATTATGATCTTGATAATCAGTCGAGTCATCTTGAACCCAATTTCACTTGGGCTCATGATGATAATCAGTTTTTTTCTTTACATCTTGACCAACAACCATCTTCATCTCAACCCCATCACCAACACCGTGAAGTGGCCAACAATCGGGAGCGCAATCGAACTCAGAATCTGAATCAAGCTCTAGCTCATCTACGAACTCTCATCCCAACTAAACCAGTGGATCGAAAACTTTCTAAAATTGAAACTTTGAGATTAGCTTCATCATACATTCTTCATTTGAGCAATTTACGTCTCGCAAGGTGAGTATAACAGTTTTAGATGATATTCATAGCATGCTTTAAATTTTTTCCAATTCAAAATTAAATGTTTAGAGTAAATGGCTATTTGGGTGATGATCCATGCTCGGAAATTAACCAAAAATTCAATAACTCCAACTCAGAGGTAGATCCATCACCAAATTTGAGATGGTCTGATCAGCAAGATCAGAATGAAGAAGAGAACAATCAAAGTGTTTCGAATTATGATGTCCAAATTCCGTTGAAAGAATGTGAAAGTTTCAAAGTTAGAAAGAAAAGACGAGCTGCTGCTCATGGAAATGAAAAAGTCAACTGTTCATCTTTTAATGTTTGCACATTTTGCATAGCCAATAAGAAGCGCAGATCAAGTTAACTTCCATCTCTGTTAGCCGGATGAATCATATGATTGAAGATCGCTCATGGATGCTATTTTTCCAGATGTTGGAATGCATAGGAAAGAGTCAGAAAATGTGTGAAAGACCAAGAATTCTGCTGGCGAAAGCGTCCAAGTTGAGCTTCAAAATGAATTTCCTTTGGAAAAGAGGTCAAAAAAATAAAACTCAAATAGAACTACTAAGATAGCTAGAACAATCTCTTATTATTGGTTAGATTTCATTAATAATCGATAATTTTTTATTGGTTTTAGGAATTTTCGAGAACATGTAATCGTTACCCAAGTGTCTCGTCATTTCGAGTTTTATACACTCTCAAATAAAATAAAATAAATCCATTGAGAAAGATAGATCAAATCTGTATTCTTGAATAAAACGACGAACAAAATTATAGTGAAAAGTTTTTCCTCCTTGATTCTTCTTCTCTGGAATTCGTTCATTTTCGATCAAAAAAAAATTAGTCACCAACTTGTTTAAGTGAATTGGGTGGGGGGAGGCCTTGTGATGTTGTTTCGAGGTGAATTAGTGATGAATCCAAGCCACTTTACCACCTTGTAAGCGAACTCGTCCAGTGGCTAAATGTTCTAAAGCTAGTGGAAATATTCGATGTTCAGCTTGCTTCACACGCTCTTGTAACACTGACGGTGTATCGTCCACAAAAACAGGAACAGCTTCTTGCAATATGATTGCACCACAATCTACTTCCGGTTCAACAAAATGTACCGAACAACCATGAACGCGAACTCCAGCCTCAAGTGCTCGCTCATGGGTGTTCATTCCTTTGAAAAGTGGCAGTAAAGATGGATGGACATTGATCAGTTGTCCTTTCCACATTTGAACAAATTCTTCAGACAATATTCTCATGAAGCCAGCCAGGCAAATTATATCTATTCCTGTTTCACGGAGAACTTTATGGATTGCCATATCATAATCTTCTCGTTTCTTGTATGTCTTGCTTGGAATGACCATCGTTTTGATGCCAGCTTTTTTAGCTCGCTGCAATCCGAAAGCTTTCTCCTTGTTTGATATTACCAGCACAATTTCAGCACAACTTTCATGTTTCCGGTCTGTTGTGTGATCTATTAGAGCTTGAAGATTAGTCCCAGATCCTGATATGAGGACAGCCACACGTTTTCGAGAATGAAGGGGTGGCTCCGGAGGTGCGAACAGGGATTCAAAATTTTTAACAATCACTGGCTCACCAGCTCTTGGAATCACTCTGCCCACTACATAGGCATCAGGTTGACCGTTTTCTCGAATCAATTTAAGTGTACTTCTCAAGTTGGCTTCTTTCACCACACACACTAGCCCGAGTCCACAGTTGAAGGTTCGCATCATTTCCGCTTGCTGTATTCCTCCTTCTTCCTGTAGCCACTTGAAAATTGGTGGCATCTTCCAGCGATCGGCAAACATTTCAACCGCTAAATGATCGGGCATCATGCGAGGAATATTTTCCACAAGACCACCACCCGTTATGTGAGAGGCAGCTACGACAAATCCCAATCGAATAGCGGTTAGAAGACTTTTTACATAAATTCGAGTTGGTGCCAATAAGATTTCACCCAAAGTGTGCACCTCGTCGAATGGAGCTGGATCATTGGGACTCAAGCCTTTTAGGTGCATGATCCTTCTTACCAAACTGAAACCATTACTGTGGACACCTGAGGAGGCTAAACCAATGACTAGATCACCTTCTTCGATAAGATCGTGTCGGGGAAGTAAGCCTTTCCAGCTAGCAGCTCCGACAGCAAAGCCAGCAAGATCAAAATCATCTTTTCGATACATTCCTGGCATTTCTGCTGTCTCTCCTCCTGTAGAAGTGAAGAGCATTTCAAGTTAGGAGTGACAAGAATTCATTGTAAAATCAATTGATCACTATCTACGCTGACTGATTGAGCCAAGATCTCAAGCTCAACAAATGTGAAACTATGTAATCTCTTGTGGATTAACGTTGAGTGAATAAGTTTCAAAACGACAGTAACAATTATGATATCTTATCAGATATCATGGCTGATGTAGTTTCTTGTTGATTTTCCGATTTCCCTATCTCGTCTACATCCATATGATCCAGCTGATTTCCTGAGAATTCCGTTCTGGATGGAAAAACAAGCGAATCTGATCTAATCGCAATCATGTAAAGGGCCTCTTGCCTCAATCTTATCAATTCTGCAGGCTAACTGTATGAAATTCATTGAAGATATCACATTGTAGGAATTTCTTCTACTCTGAGACCTCGAATGATTCTGGTTGCTCATCTAAACCATTAATTGTTCAGCAACATATCCCAAACGAATTTCTTCATCCTCCATGTGAGTGGACAGTCTCACAAATCAACTCACCAATCAGGGCACATCCTGCTTGCTGACATCCTCGAGCAATTCCAGAGATGACTTCAGCCGCTTTATCAACATCTAATTGACCGCATGCAAAATAATCCAGGAAAAACAGTGGTTCAGCTCCTTGACAAAGAATATCGTTCACACACATTGCAACCAAATCTATTCCAACTGTGTGGAATATTCTGCTTTCAATCGCCACTTTCAGCTTAGTTCCTACTCCATCAGTTCCGGCCACAAGAGCAAGATCATTCATGTAGCCAGCCCTCGCCGGATCGAATAGGCCACCGAAGCCTCCGATTGAGCCAACCACTCCAGGTCTCATAGTTTCATGGGCCATCTTCTTGATTCTGTCCACCAATTTGTTGCCTGCATCTATATCAACTCCACTAGATTTGTAACTCACATGCTTAGCGATACTGGAGAAGAGACAATATGGAGAGACAGATTGTTAGATTCTCATTTGATCGAATAAGAAAAGTTCAATGACCAAAATTCTTTGTTCAAGTGCTACAGTTCTGATATGGAAAAATTTTGCTCTATCTTCAGAAATGACTCAACTTTTTAAGTGCTCTTTTGCCAATATCTCGACGATAGAATGAATCCTCAATCCGAACCATAGATGCAGCTTTCTGAGACAATTGGACAACTTTCTCAGGATTGTTGCCACAGGCAACCACAGTTAACACACGACCACCACTTGTAATAAGTTCATTTGATTCGGTGTGTTTAGTACCTCCATGGAAAATGGAAACTTCATACGGTTCCTCAAAAAGAGAAGCACATGAAACAGCTTCATCTAGACCTTCGATTGCTTTCCCCAACGATGCAGTCGCTGGATAGCCACCGCTTGCAATGACCACACCGCAAGTGAATTTTCGTTCATTAAATTTTACCGGAACTCGTGAAAGTTTCCCCTCAATACATGATAGACAAATGGTATATAAATCGGATTCCAGCAGAGGTAGTACAGATTGAGTTTCAGGATCACCAAAACGTGCATTAAATTCTAGCACTCGAGGCCCTTCTTCCGTTAACATGAATCCAGCGAAAAGTGTACCCACAAACATAGCTCCTTCTCCTCTCAATCCATCAATTGCTCGTTTAATAATGTAATTAATCTCTTCCATTGTGTGAGGTGAAACGAAAAATGGACAAAATGCACCCATACCACCGGTATTTGGTCCTTCATCATTTTCATGAGCTCTCTTGTGATCCTGAGCTGGTGGCATCAGAGCAATACTGTAGCCATCGCTAAAAGCCATTACTGAAACTTCATCCCCTTCCAGAAGCTCTTCGACCACAATAGTTTCTCCAGCAGGTCCAAAAATATTACCATCAAGTACTCGTTCAATATTGTGACATGTTTCCTCTACACTGGATCCCACCAAAACTCCTTTGCCACCAGCAAGTCCGGTAGCCTTAATAACCCAGGCCTTGTGAGCAACACTTTCCACATAATTTTTAGCATCATTACTATTGTTGAATAACTTGTAACGAGCTGTTGGAATGTCATGACGAATCATAAAATCTTTCGACCATGCTTTATCACACTCGATTTGAGCTGCTTTTTGAGATGGACCAAAACATGGGATTCCATGAGCTGATAATTGGTCAGATAGTCCTTGATTCAGTGGATCTTCCGGTCCAACGATCACTAGTGATGGCCGTTCTCGAAGACACCAATGCACGATGGAACTCAAATCTTTGATGTTCAAGGCTTTGGAGAGATAATAGTGTTCGATATTAGTCTTTCCGTTTCATACTTACGTAGTTATAGTGGAAACGATGAAGACAGCAAAATTTTCATCATGGTGCCTTACCTAAATTATATATTTTACTCTCCTGTCCGTTGTGTGTGCCTCCATTACCAGGACAAACCCATACTTTTTTCACTCTCTTCGATTGAGATATCTTCCAGGCTAGAGTATGTTCACGCGATCCACTGCCAATAATTAGCACTACTTCATCACCTATTGAAGACATGACTTTCTTTTATCCCAAAAAGTGAAAAAATCAAACTCAGCAGAAAAACGGAACGAAAAAAACAAGTGATAAGCCAGAAAGAAGTCACCGAATGACTTTTGAGCGAGGAGAAAAAAAATAACGATGAAAAATTTGTTAATATTATGATAAAACTAATGAGTGAATTTGGTCAGAAAAACAAGTCACAATCAAGCAGAATAGACCTTTGCAATCTCGAGTATACTTGATTTAAACGATAACCGAGATGATCACTATGATCATCTAATCGAAAACCAAGCAATCTTGCCAACAAATCATGATAGCTGGTAGACTTTTTGCTGCAAGCGAATACCCTCATAAAGAGTGCCGGCGATAAGTTAGCAAGTAGTCAACATCAGAAAAAGAGAGAGCTTTACAAATGAGATTAATTCACCAAGCAATGTCAATGGAGCATAATTTCTCTGGGCTCACTTTGTTTTCGCTGCTTGGCATGCTGATCAAAAGAGAAGAATCATATTTCGTTTCTTTTTCGACTGACTAAGCTTCATTTATCGCTCTCCCATTCAGAATGTTCCGTTACGATAGCAAATCAACTTGTGCTATGCGATTGAAAAGTTCAATTTAATGCTTACAACTGTTTTGTTATTTCTCTCTCTGTTTGACAATAAATTCAAAAAATATCACGATGAGTAGTCTTTTGATGAGCTTCCAGCGGGAAAATTGTTTGAATTTAGTTTTTCAGAACATGATTGAATCAATATTGAGTAGCTGAATTTTTGAATCTGTCAAGCTTGACAAAATCAAGACATCCTCATAAAACTGATGAAAGATCGTCCTCTGATCGATATTTTCGTGTTTAGTGACAAAGTACTCATGATGTATCTGATTCAATCTCTCAGATGTAGGAAAAATGCACCATTATGGATTACAACTCGTCTTTCAGAGAGATGATTGATTGACATCAGTTCTAGGAACACCGTTTCCAGACTTGAGGGAGGCCAATATCTCTGAATTTTCTTCAAAATTGATTGGAAGATTGTATCCCATGTTTTTCGCTCCCAAATATGCTGCACCAATGGCTGCAGGTTTACAGAGCTTAACAAGGACCATAGGAACATCACAATTCATCAGAACAGATCGAAATCCTGGTTTTATGAGATAGAGAGCTTTTGTTGAATAATCTCTCCATTTGCAAAGTCCTGAAAGCTGAGCTGAAATACCAAGACAAAAGCCTACCTTTTTCCATGAGAGACCAACTCTTGAACACAGACCCAGTACAAACAACTGAAATGGGTCCAGAATTGAGGAGTTCCTGGAAAAAAGTATTGGGCATCATTATGAACATTAGAGAAGAGCAGATCCCAAATCATATCAGAAATACCTGACTAATATGAGGTAAGAGAGCTTTGACGTGAAGAGCTAGTTCAGCACCGGCCATCTCGAAAACTTTTCTCAGGAATACATCTCCCTTCTCAGCCTCTGGAATTCAAGTTGAAAATAATTTCAATGTACTCAAAACTAAGGCATACTTACCTTGGGCCAGACGAACACAAACTCCAGCAATATGAGACTTCTCAAAATTTACATAGGCATGCTTTATGAATTCTGAACACTTTTTTACCTGGAACAAGGAAAGATAATTGTGAGAAATGGTCAATTCTAGTGATGGATTTTTGAATGAGGAGTGAAAATAAAATCATGTCTAAGAAAATGTGATCAGATACCTGGAAGTAATCAAAGATTATTTGTTTGGCTCGAGTTATCGGTTTTACCGATTTATGTAGACCATCTATATCGTCTATTATTGATTTTATAACTTTATGAGCGATCCAATAAGCTGATCCCTCATCTCCCAGTAAGTATCCCCAGCCACCACAGTTGAAACGTTCACCATCAGGGTTCATCTAAACATGAGAATTGCATGACATTATACTGATTCCAGAAGTTTGATGAACTTACCAGGAGACAATTTGATCCAGTGCCCGCTATTAGAACGATTCCTCCTGGAATTCATGAACAGTTTGAGATTGTTAAAATATTTTTTCTCAACCTACCAGTTGGAGCAGCTGTCAGGATGGATCCTATTGTATCACTTTCGATTGAATAGGAACGAGAAAAGTTAGGATAATTTTCCATTAATGAATATTTGAATTGATCGTTTAGAGCAGTGTCCTCACAGCCACTGAGACTGAGTCCCTGAAATGGATAATTTTGCGAAAAATTGTCAGTCTATCTGATTCTTCCATGGAGATACATGTTTCTACTCACTACACCATCGAGGACCAGATTTTTAGGCAAATTTGCAGAATGTTTTGCCTGTTCAATGAAATTGACAATTCTCTTTTGACATTCTCTCTGACCAACAAGCTTTTTGAAAAGACAATAAGGAGTAAAGAATGTAAGAATATTCATACTTAAGACCAATATCGGGTGAATGAAGTTGCATTACAAATAGAAAATTCATTGAAAAACTAACCAGCATATTTGTAGACGATAATCCATCCTCAATTAAACTCATGATTTTACCATCACCACGAATTAAAGCCACTTTTGATGAAGAGCCGCCTCTGGAAGGAAACTTTACAATTAAGCAATCTGATGTGGCCCTCTCAATTGAAGCGAGTTCTGATAGAATAAAGATTACAAATTGCAATCCTCAAGCTAGCTGAAAAGCCATTATTCAGGAATGTAGGGTCATAAACATATCGAATTCGTTAGAAAATAATTGGATTTATACAGTAGTATATCGTAGTGATCTCATTTATCATGGTTCCTCTCTCTTTCCGAATCATATGAATTTTGGCGCCGAATTATTCAAATCTCAATGTGTTTTGTTTACATCTGATTTCATAACAGAATCTCATATGTTGGTACCATATCGGTCTAACAATTAATTGTCATCAAATTTTCATTTTTTGGAAGATTTTAGTTTCAGTTCTAAACAAGAACCTCAATTCCTCTTAAGGGGGCTATTCCGAAAAATCGATCCACTTTGGACCAGAAAATATGGGTTACTCCAGTTTTCATGAAGACTTGGCTCAAGAATGTTAGTCTATTGTTTACACTTATGTTGAGTCGATTGAAATAGGTAATTTAATTAATTCAGCAACTATTTTCGATTTTACGACGGACAATCAAGACTCATTACAGATTTTGACATCTACTTTTTGCACTATTTGCTTCAATTATCCAAGGAAAAGCAATTTTTTGTTCAATTGAATCAAAATAGATAAGAGTTGATAATGTTCTGACTGATTGATCAAATAAGAATTTTTCGCTTGAAAATATCCAATTCTATTTTGTTTAATAGAATTTGATCAAATGATCTACGGAGAGGTTCACATAACACATGGAGAGCAAAATAGTCTACAATCAAACTTACCCTTCTACACCTGCATAATATCGCTGATTTGCTGGTCTATCTCCATCATCTGAATTCAGATAAGTTTTATCAGAAACAATATCACCGTTAGCCATTGTAGTCGACTGAATGGAAAGACTAATAATGAAAAATGATGATATATCACACAAATAAAGAAGTGGATGCCAATGAAGCCGGTAGTAGAGAAAGTGAACTGAATTATGATTCAAGTATGGATGAGAAAGAATAATTGATCAAAACTTGACATGAAATACAGGAACTTGGGTGTTGTTCTACCGATACTTCCCGATAAGGATACTTTCTGAATTATTGCTCAGAATATTGTATGAAAAATTTTTGTTTCCGTAGATGATCAGACTGAAAACTTTACTTGGTAACGGTAACTCTAATCTTTTTGAGAAGATTTTTTTTTCTCAATTACGGCTGACACTCTATTTCCATAATCAGCAAATCTTCATCAATTAAAGAAATGAGAACACTTTCGAGAGCATAAAAATTGCGCAAAGTCTAGGATATAATGCTACTTGAGCAAATGAACTGAAAACAAGCTGCTTAAAAATTAAATTAAATTATAGACTCGAAAGAATATGCTCAATTAATTGACCTTTTACTAAGAAAATTCTCTCTCACCATTTTTTCCATCAATTGAAAAAAAATTTTATTCAAATCTTGGATAAATATTTCGAATATTAACATTTTAGATGAAATCCGAGTCACATCACTTAACAAGGCAAATAGAATGGGATTTTATCTTCGTATTTCATTTTACATTGTTTTGAAAGAAGATGAAGCAACTGATAAAGCTGCCCCACTTAAGCTCATAAAGAAATAAACCTCGATAATACATATAATGTAAAAAAGAATGGATAAAAACATTGAGCTAAATAGATACAGTGTCTTGCAAATCACTCTTCAATTGATCTGAGTAAATCTGATTAGCCAAAAAGATGAACAGAATTTTGTATGACAACAATCGATTCGGGAAATTCTTTCATTCCTGGAGGAAGATATTCGCGTCTCGGAGATTCCTTCGAGTATTACCAAGAGAATCGAATCATAGAGGTGTATATGATCTATGCACCTCTTGTTTGACGAATTTCTATACACTTCACTTGGAGTATCCCTTTAGAACCTCAGCCGATACAAAATAAGATTTTTTGACTAAAGAATTTGAAGAATTCAATCGTTTTCAGTCGGAAAGCTTATCATTTTATTGTATCTTATAACATTGATCAATTAAACGGAATTTAAGGATTGGAATAAAATTCTGATGACAAGGAGAATATATCTTCACCGAACATTCCTTCGTTTTTAGAATATGGATTTATACCACACAGCCAAATCTGATAAAATCGGAGGCAAGGCACCAAATACATATCTCATTTTTTATCTGAGTTGGAACTTTCAGTTTTGCCGAAACTTGCCTTATCGTTAGTTTTTGATTCTTCTACTGATTTAGTTATTTCTTTCACCTCTTTGGGATCACTCGGACTACTTTGAACTGTATTTTTGGTTGTTTCTGAAACTTTTTTGTGATCTGTTGAGAAGAATATCGATTCTAATTTCTGAACAAATTCAGTAGAAACGAATAAGAGGGGGCAATTTCACTCACCCCAACCGCTATACTTCCCATGATGTCCTAGAGCGTAATAAAGAAAAATTACGAAATTACCACCAATTTTCATGCAGATGAATAAGTGATCATCTCTATTTACCCCATTCCTCGTGCTTCTATCAAAGAAAAGAGAAGAGCAAAAGTTCATTTTGATTCGATTGATGGCGATTTTCTTTCATCTAACTGATGTTGATTGAATCGTAAAAATTTTTCTGATTCTTGATTTTATATTTTGGAATTTCAAATCTAAAAGTATCAAAAACTCACATGTTTGTCTTCATGTTTGTGATGTTCGTGCTTATGATGCTCGTGCTTATGTTCATGCTTATCCTCCTGAACAAGAGTTTGGAATATTAACACCATTTTTGAAATATAGTTCTGATCTTTACTCACATGTTTCCAATGCTCATGATGATCATGATGGTGGTGATCATGGTGGTCATGGTGATGGTCATGATGATCATGATGATCCCAATGATGACCATGGTGATCATGATGGTCCCAATGATGAGGCTTCCAAGTGAATTCTAGTTTAGTATTGCCTGATAGAACTTTTTTCAATTCATGGAACTTACGTGGTGGTGATGATGGTGAGGGTGGTGATGTTCCCAATGCTCATGATGACCCCTGAAAAATTTAGTCTTGGAATTATAGTTCTTTCTCATATGTTAAAGCAAATTTCTGTAAGAACATCCAACTTTTTGAGAAGTTAAGAATTGCTCGAATTAAATTGTTTGTTCTCATCGCGTATCTTACCAGTGATGATGAGGTTCCCAATGATGCTCATGGCCCTAATAGTCAATAGAAAAAATCAATACTTGAAAACTTCCTATTATCAGAATTTTTATTATTGAATTTATTACATGGTGATGGTGATCATGATGCTCCTTGTGGCCCCAGCTATTTTTCTACAATATGATTAAATATATTAAATTATAAAATTCAATATTTTTTTCTAGAATAAAAACTCACCATATTCAAAGCTTCTTCCAAGGCGATATGATCCTCTGATATTGAAACTCATTGTTAGCCAGAAAATCCATGGATAAATCATCGACAATTAAGAAGTTCTTAGCACTTACCTAATTTATGGATATCCGGAACATTATATGGGCTGCTTATTTCTGACGGTAAAGTTCGGAGAAAATCCTCTCGAGCAATTTTGTTGTTCGGTTTTATTGCCTGCTATTGTGAATCATTGTGTATTTATTTAAGTTTGGGTTAATTTTTGAGTGCAGATTTGATAAAATTTTCAGAGTCAAAACTCACCGTTTCATTCAATTTTTCCACAGAACCAGAGCCCACAGACAAAACTGTCGCACTGACCAATATGATTGAAGTTAAAATCTGATGATTCGAAAAATTGTTTTGGAATGAAGATTAGAACCTATTGAAAGTATTTTGATGGAGAATTATTAAGTACCTCAATGCTTAGCATTATGGAAGCTCAGGAGAATACAAGCAGCACAATGTTCATCGACTGAAGAACTTTAGATGACTGATCTTGTTAGAAGTATTGGTCATCAACATATCACATCACGGTGACCAATCCTATGAATCGGATCGATGAACATCGATCAGCGTAAATTTTTTCAATTTTGTCCAATAAATCGCTGACTATCACTCTTAATCGTTCGAATTCTAAATCAATAATTGAGTGTAAAAAGAGCGGTTCTATTCTCTCTCAAGGAACAAGATCCTAATTTCTCATACTTCTCAAAATTTATCCATGTTGAGTGCAAAAAGTCAAAACAATATCGTGAAGACGGTGTCTTGCAATAATACTGGATTTAATTCTAATTCTGTCCATAAAATTGGTCAAAACCCAAAGAATTTCGGCCTTCTTATAGACCAATTTTAAAACAATCATTTTTCAATAATTTTTTTATCTCTTTTTTAATTAGCGCCTGAATGTGGGAAGTGTTTTTCCTAATTCGATAGTTATCTTTACACTTATCCTTCAGTCTATCAAAATTGGAATGCGGGTGGAGAGAATATTAAGATCCAAAAGGCCAAAATTTCGGAATTTGGATCAATTTTTGGAACGAAAATGATAAAAATGGCTGTGAACAAAATGATATTGATAGGATTCCTGAAATCGACTCAAAATCAAGGATTCCTTGATATTTTGCAGATATTATTACGAGTCAGTCTCTTCAAATAAATACCTATCTATGGCAAAAACCTTATACAGGAAAAATTTGTTAAATTGAAGACGATAATAGCACCGATGCTAGCACAATGATAGTTGGTGAAAAATGAGGCCATGACGATCCCATTTTTTTGCAATTCGTAGGAAGAAAAATAATGCCCAAGGGTTAAAAAATTAATAATTTTAATTAATTAATTAACTTATTCAAAAATAACAGGATTGAGTGTTTGAAAATAAATCAGATTTTTGACAATGCTCAATATTGATCAGTAACCCTTTTTCCAGTCTTATATGGATCAAATTCTGAAATGGATGATTTATTTGATTGGTTGCAGCATGAATTAGTGCTTGAGAGTGTTTCTTGACTATTGAAAGATTCTAGCCTCAGACCACCTGAATTTGAGAACGGAATTGATAATGAGGCAAATATAAGGACTAAATGTGTACCAAAATCCAAATAGGTGGGTGGCGAGCCATCAGCCTCCGTGGACATCATGAGTGTTTGCAGAACGATTAGAGGTCTCAGTATGAGCAGCCACATGAGGTTGAAATAGAGACTCAAAGAGATGGCAAAATCGCTGGAACAATCACAAGAGTCAACTGTGTGGTAAAAATTGTAAAGAAAAAAGAAGAGAGATCGATTTAATTTGAGCATCAATCGAGACCATCGATGAATATAGTAAATAATCAGATGGGTCAATAAAAAGGAGCCACTAAATCTATATATACCAATAAGCTTAATATCAGCTCTCAAACCGATATTTTGACAGCTCAAGCTAAAAAAGTTCCAAGTGATTGGTTAATCGTGATTGACGTTGATCACGAATTCAAACACTCACCGTGAATTATGACTCGGGATGCACGAAGAGCTCCAGCAATGGAGCACAAAAAAACAATTGTGGTCAAAGGAATAACCAGGACAACATAATGCCAAGAGAGTTGAGCAATGATTGGTGAAGCTAATCGCTGGATACACAACATGAAACCAATATTGTTATGATTAGATCCACCATGATGTATTATTCCGGATGGTGTGAAAAGTAAACGATCCAAAAATTGATGAGTACTTTTTTCATTATTCACAATATCGATCACATTCAAATAAACTGCTTGAGGAATGAGCCAGGCAATTATCAGTGAAAAAGTCATAAGACGAGCTTTTTTAGGTGAAAAGCAATCGTAAAGTTTTCGTACACTTAAAGCGGCTAACAAAATGGTCATCACTTGGCCTGTGATCGCATACTGAATGATACAATGTTCTTTTTGGCGAAGGAAAGGCCATTGTCCGTTACGATAGGATGAGAATAAGTATGGCAACCAGGTACACAGATATACAAGATTGGAACACAAAATAGTGGCAGTTGTAGCTCGGTGTATACAGAATGATGAGATGAAATTTTTTCTTGATGTGAAAATCAGCCGAATCAAGCTTATTAAATTGACCAGAAAAACACCACCGATCAGCACTAAGCGAACTATCGATGTAGCTTTGACAAGAGATTCGAGACTTCTTCCCATTTTTCAGGAGAACATGTCACAAAATTGTAATCAATTTTTTTCCAACTGCATTCACCAATACATTTGCTCAGCTCAATATAGTGGTCATGTTCCCGTGACCAGATCAGAACATTCACCAACACATACACATGTCATGGGATGTTTGAAGCGCAATTGAGCAACAATGAAAACTTGTAGCGATATCGCGAGACAAACTTTTTTCCGGACTTCTTGAAGATACTGGTATCATGAGGCTCACTCAGATCACTCTCACAGGTGAATTATAAGTAGGTAAAATAAAGGAATAATAATATTAATTGTTTGGAAAGAATGAGAATGAGAATATTCACGTCCTGCCCCACGGCTATCAGGGCAAAAGGGAGAAAAAGAGAGAAGCACGAGGAGGTCACAAATTTTCACTCGGAATCACAATAACAATAGATACAAGAAATTCATCCATTGAAACTTATGATAACAAGAAGATATTCCAGCTGCTTAGACAAACTATCATCGTCTGGATCCATGACAATATAGAGGACAAGAAGATTCACAAACGGACACGAATTCTATCTACTCCTCTCTCTCTCTCTCTCTCTCTCTCTCTCTCTCTCTCTCTCTCTCTCAACCCCTCTCTCTTTTCCTTCTTTCAGCCCTCGCTCTGACCGTTATTTCGGAAAGTTAACTCTCGCCATTATTTGAGGCCAACAGTTTTATTCCATGCTCTTTTCATGCCCTTCATGCGCTCAACTAGCTCAGCCAGGCTTACCTCTTCTTCATCTGAATTTGAGAGAAAAAAAAACTTGCTCACCTGAATATTATTGACTCAACCCCATTGCTCTGAACCCTATGATTAGATAGAATTTGAAGAGAAGGAGAAATGGCCTCACTTGTGGCTCATCTTTAATTAAAGACAACATTTTCGCTCTCTCTCTCCTCTCCTCTCCTCTTTTCACCCTCATTTGGATTTTTTTTGCATCCCACTGAACCGGTTCCAAAATCATCCTCATTTTATCCTCATCTTTTATCCTCCGAGCCTGGTTGAAGGGCTTGTTCTCTGGATTTTGCTAGAAGGGCCAACAGCACCTGTAAATGATTGAAAACTTTTTCAATCAAGACTGAGCACGAGTCGAAATGATAATGGCCGCAACTCATGTCCTCTTTTGGTGCTATCGCACTATCTTCTATTTTTTATTATTCATTATTATGAGTTTGTTCTTTTACTCGATTATGATCTGGGTAAATGTTTTTCTTTGTCCAAAAAAAAGATGGAATGAGATAGCAATTGATAACTAAGATTGTCATTGTGAGCATCTGATTTAGGGTGAAAGTCTGGCTCATCAATCAGAGCTCTTCATCTTCCATCCTCTAAATGACTACCATTAAGAGAGCGAGAGAGAGAGAGAGAGAGAGAGAGAGAGAGAGAGAGAGATCTAATGAAGAGAGTGGAAAATGATCATATTCAAATTTAGAACTTTCATCGTAACTGGAATGATCAAAGTTGATATTCATGACTCGCCTGGCTTACTGGAAATCAATCACTTTTGATGAAGTCAATTTTTTTTCTTATTCGGCTTCAGGGCTCACTGACCAAGCTTTCGATTGACCTCGAATGTTATTCTAGGGCGAAATCGACCCTCCACAAGGAGAAAGTCTGAGTTCACCATTAAATAATCAAGAATTTTTAACTATATCAGGACTAACTATATCTTGAAAAGAAGATAGATGAAATGCGCTGTTGGCAGTGACTGAGAAAAATACAGATTTATTGGACTCAAAGAGCCAGAAACATTTGCCTTTAAACTTTTGGTGCATGTTAGATATAAAGTACAATGGAAAAAACTTAGGAGGCATGAAAAATACAATGATTTTGGGTTAGAGACAGCTTAGAAATAAAGCGAATTAGGACTCTCTTTCCAAAAGAAAGAGTGAGGAGGGAAGACAAACAAGAAATGATTCAATCAATTTTCACACGATTTCAGAGGAAATTTAGCTACCTTCTTTGTTATTATGAGTAGATTACAAGAGACGACTGCCATCTTGAACACAAGTGAAATTTGCCATCTTATTAGATCAGCTCGATGAAGTATTTTTTGACCATGCATTGGAGGATTCAGTAACTGTTCTAATATCGTTAACAATTCTCTGAGCAACTCTATAAGCGTAGTCTTCTTGCATTTTTTCATCGACTGAATTGTTACGAAATATTTTCACTGCTTTGGAGAGGCTAAAAGAATTGGTTGACTCCTCTCCTCTAGGATCAGGTAGAAAGTGTGAAAAAACTTTTCCATATTGATCAACGGTTGCCATTTGAAGATCAGTGTCACAGTTCCTTTTCCAGATTACATCAATATCATCGTGTAAGTTTTTCTGATTAGATGATTTATCTGAATTGTCAGCAAATGAAGAGGAAGAAACTCGAGGGCTTGCACTAGAATGGTCACTTTTTCCACTATCATGGCGTTGACGGTGTGACGATTCTTCACTTGACAAGTGCAATGCTCTAATCGATTCATCCAAGAACGAGAAGAAGGTTTGACTCGATAAAAATTGCGGAAAGAATGTTTCACTTAAATATTGAATGAGAATAGACATTGCTTTATCGAAACACTTTTTATCACCTCTTTTGACAGCTTCCTCAGTATGACATCTCACCGAATCACTCATGTCCAGATAATGTTGAGATTCTGGATTGAAAAAACGCTGGAAAAGAATAAGTAAATCTTCTCTTGTACATTCACTTTTACGACAATTTTGACCCATCACAAGGAAGTCAACATAGTTGTTCATTGATTCGTGATCCATAAATTCCATGAAGTAGAATAAAGTTCTATCGTGATAAAGCACATCAGTAAGTCTGAGGTCACCACTTGTCAACAATGTCACTTGATATTTACAATGAAAATAACTTTTTGTGTAACCGGTAAAATATTTCTCTTCCATGTGCTTCACAAGCCACTTGGTGAGCTCACTGAAGATATTATTGTCAATCTTATTGGAATATGAGTTATTGAGTTTTCTATCGATAACACTGATGATCTTTTCATCTATACCCAGGGTTGAATAGCGTCCATTGGCAAGAAATTTTTCCCATATACCTTCGGCATCCGATTTGAATTGTTCTTGATCACAAGGCTGACATTCAACTGAAAATCTTTGGAAACAGTCTAACTGAACCCATAAGCGAATCAAGTGCTTCGAAATGGAACCACATGATTCCATGTATTGGACAAAGTAGGCAAGACTTTCCTGATCGGTGATAGTATCACAATAAGATTTGTCCAATCTTGATTTCAAGACAAGTGACTTACTCTCGTTATGAATAGCTTCAGCAATCAGCATCTGATGGCGACGATTAAGGCTTCTATGGGATAATACATCTGAGGAAGAATTGAGACTTGCTCGCAGGGCGATTGTGGAGAGACTTTGACCGGCCTCCTCGGTCGAATTTCGACTACAATTCTTGTCACATTCCGGCGATGAAATATCGTTCGGGCTATTGCCCATCGAGAGTAGAAGAGACCTAAGTCCATTCACTCGATTGTTAGCTAAAAGATAGAGACGAACGAAGATTAATTCAAGAGTATTGATGTAAGAGATGGATTAAGCAGCTGAGGAGAACAAACCTTTTTTTCTAAATGGATTCAAATTCATTGTCTTTACTAATGATCATTATCAATCGGAGAGAAAATTCACAGAATAATCACAGAAAAAAATGATCACATTATGGGACTATCCAACAGATCAACATAATTTATCCTGTGAAATTTTCAATGTAAGAAAATGTGGGTTTTGAATGTAAACAAAGTCAATGATGAAAGCAAAATAGTAGCAATGAGCACAAAATTATCCTTCGGATTATTGAAGATAGGAAACTAAAACTGAAACTCACCTCTCAGCTAGATAAACTGAAAAATTTTCACCAAATTGTGGCAAGAAATGAGTTGAATAGATGACTTAATTGTAACAATTCAGTTGGGAACATCATATACACACTGTGAATACACACACACTTACATCATCCATGACCCTAGTTCTTGGTAAATAAACAAAGTAAAAAGCGCATGGACGAAAGAGCCCAAACCGTTATTAATCTTGTGTGATTCTCTCTGTGATTTGATGAGTTATTTGTCTAAATTAAGGGAGAGAATAATTTCCGCTATTTGTGAAGAGAAATAAAATGAACACGATTTGTATTCATTTCTTTTAGGGAGTTTTTATGATAAGAAAACTAATTACCATCGGAAGAGCGCCAATCAGTGTTGACTCCCGAATCGGCGCCAAACCATCAAGGTGAATGAAATAATCAGAAATGCGATCCATGGTTGAAGCAGTATTTTTCTAATCTAGATTTGTTTTTATTCTTAGTCTCGCCAGATTCACAATTAATTAGCATTCTAGTAAATTTACAGTATGTCATCTTTTCTTTGAGAATGAGATAGCTGTAATTTCATCGATAAGAGAATCAAAATTTCGTTCTTAACATTCTTTTATCAATGATAGTAGAAATATAAAGTTTCGAATGAGAGAAAAATGAACGATCGAAAATGTGAAGAACTCATAAATTGGACTAAAAACAAAGCTAATTATATCTGACAAAAAGTAGTCTAGAAGCAAAATAAGGTCTAAAATTTCGTTTGAGAGATTTCAACATTCTAACAAAAGTTCACGCATATGTATTATAATTTCTCTGATTTGACAAACTATTCTGGAATATGATGAATTGCAAGTGATCATTTGGAGAAGTGAATGCTCAAATACTTCTTCTACAAATGCTCAAATAGTGATCTTAATTATTTTTTTAGTGGTCCTTCAATGGAGAGTTTTCATCAACTCTTGAACTTCAGAAAGCTTTCAATCAACTTCGACTAGCAGCGAAAAGACTTCCGGCAGGAGCGCTGCTTAAGCAGGATTGTTTTGATCGCAAAAATAAAAACGTTTTAAATGTTAACTTTCACGTGTTTTATTTATTGTTGTTCAATCAGTAATTACTTTTGATTGTTTTGAAATGAAGATTCGTAGATATAAGAAAGTGTCTAAATATTTATCATTCTATCGTACCCATTTTGGATTTCATCCACCTTATCAAGTTGTAATCGATGGATTCTTCTGTCAAAAAGCCTTGGAAAACAAAGTTAATCTTAATGAACAGATCCCAAAGTATCTTGGTGATCAAGTTAAAATGTTCACCACTCTGTGTGTAATTAATGAAACTCAAGAGCTCGGTAAGGTTTTGATACTTTCTTCGCGTGTCTGGCTAACAAGATGATTTGATTGCTCTCTTTCTTCTTCGTAGGAAAATCTGCATATGGAGCGCATTGTATTGTTAAGCAATTCTCAATCCGTAAATGTGATCATTCCAAAAACCCTATTCCTGCCAGTGAATGTATTCTTTCTCTTGTTGGTGAGAAAAACACTGATCATCTGATAATCGCAACCAATGACTTAACTCTAACTGAAAAACTAAGAGAAGTTCCTGGATGTCCAATTTTGTACATGAAATTATCTGCGATGAACCTCGAGCACCCCAGTGAGGCTAGCCTAAAAAGTGATTTAGAAATTAAGAGGAAACTTTTGGGTTCTGAATCTGTTCAGTTAGAACATTTGAAAGCAATTAAAGAGCGAGTTTTGGGGCCTCAAGAGAGTGCTAATCGTTCGAAAAAGAAAAGGAAAGGAGGGCCCAACCCCTTGTCTTGTAAAAAGAAGAAACCGAAAACTGAAGCATCTGATAATGCTGAAAAGGAAGCCGAAGACCACAATCCAATCAAACGAACTCGACGAAAGAAGAAGCTCAAAGTTGCCAAGCACATTAGGAAATTGCTCAAATCACATAATATTGATCCAGATTAAGAGTACCATTTTTTCGAAAACAGATTTTTGTTTTTATTGTGAATTCACTATTGTGAAACCAGTCCAATTGATGATGATAAAGGCTTTACAACTGATCTCAATGTATCCCGACGAACCCTTGCAAATCCAGGAAAATTGAAACGGATGGGTGTTGTGGTAAGCAAATCGAAGAAGACACATCAAATCGAAAATCAATCAGAAAGTCAACACAATAATAGTAATAATAAGTCAAGCAGAAATAGAGAATCATCTGCGACCAATTCTCCTGGAAAATCAGTGAATCGAAATGAGCGAGACTACCAAAGGCCGAAAAGTAAGCGAATTGTCAAAGAGAGTCTCAAATCCAGCAGCAAAGTTTCATCTATTACCACATCTAGTACACCTTCTACAACACCCAATAAGTCACATTGTAAAGTTCAATCTATTAGAACAATTAGCACCAGACAAACTGTTATCTCTCCTCCAAAGCAAGAGTCATCTGATTCGATGAAACGAAGAATCATCAAAGTGAATACTTTCACTTCAACTTCTCCGAGAAAAACTCGCCAATCTCTTCTTCATTCTTCCTTCTCCTCCTCGTCTTCTTCTTCTTCTCCTTCTCCATCTCGTCTTGCTAAAGTAGTAGCAACTCCTATTTTTAAGCTAGAAAATGTAGATAAGAATTTAACTACTAATGGAAATAGATATTCATTAGAATCTGATCGTGTTCTTCGATCTTCTCATCGTTCACGCTCAAATCGCTCAGAACTGAATCTTCAAATGAGTAAGTCTAATTTAGATCTCAAAAGAATTGAATCAAGAAAAAATTTACGAAAACTCCCACTAGAAGATTCTGATAGTGCAATATATGGAATCAAAAAGGGTAATAATCTTCGATCAAGGTTAAGAATCAACAATACAAAAGAATTTGTAGTAGTTGATGGCTCATTGAAGGAGAAAATCGTAAAGAAATCATCTAAAGTCAAATCGAATCACCTTAAACCTGCCGTAAAACCAAACTCGTCCACCAAAATCACTACTAATTGTCGAAGTATGGAATGTTCTAATATGATCAACGGAATAATAACTTGAAGTGCGAGTAAATGTTCAGGGAAATCATCATTAACAATTCTTGGGAATAAGCTTCATTTAAGAAAAAAATTTTGTACTCGAATCAAGTCAGATATTCTTCTTTCACAATGCAGATTGATGATTCATGCAGAGATGAAATGAAGAGGAGAAAAATAGCCAAAAATGAAGTCATTGTGATAAGATTGTGAGTAAAAATTCGTGATAAAGCCGAAGATTGTATCGATGGTTTAGATAAAACCAAAGTATACTGATCAAACTTTATAAAGACCACTGATTATTACAGTCGTGTATGCTTTTAAAAGGACAGCTTGTGAACTGAATCAGATTCTTTGACGATTACCAATCTTTGATCATTCCATCACATTCATTTTCATTTTCATCATAGAACCTGGAGAACCAACGGCGAAACTTGAGTAAATCTTTGTCTTCCTTGATAAAGAACGGTTTTTTCTTATGGATCTTGTTTTGCCAGAGAGAACAATCTCTCTCGATCTTAATTTAAGATGATAACGAGGAAAAATTCATCAGTTTTTGTAGGAAAAAAGGATGCCGAGGAGCATAAATAAGGAAAACCTCTATATTCTGAGAGAAGTGAGATGAAAATTTTACTCACTACTAAGAAGATTCCAACCAGAAGCCATCGTCCTAAAAGTCCAGAGATGAAACTTCTCTCCATGTAAAGTTGATGAATAATTCTCTGCTTATTGTAATGGATAGGAATAACATTCTGAATAAAGAAACCTCTGAGAGGGATTCCAAAGAGTTCGGCATCGATGGTAATATTCACGATAAATGGACCACACTGGATTGCTTCTGCATATAGCTTCAGCAATGGCATACCAGCAAAGTTGATATGGCTTTTCGTCACATTGACGGCACAATGGCTGTAAGGGGCATCCTTTGGGGTCCATGAACAGCTTAGAAAATCTTGATTGATCAAATCGTATAAATGATATGATGGACTTTTATCTAAGCTTCCACCAAATAAGTATGATTTATTATGTACCGCATTGAAATGAACCAAATCTGAACCATTTTCTGGGATTTCCTAAATACAGTAAAGGTATTGCCGATCGGTGACGATTTCCCTTTAACACGACTGTATGAATCACATCAGAGAGGATAAGTCTACTTACATCAATCTTACAGTTGACAGTGTGTTCTGTTCGTCCATGATAAATCCATTCACCGGACTCGACTTCCTTGATTGTTTCTGGAAACCAAACAGGGTCATCTCCTAATTGGAACAAGAAATTCATAAAACTGTCCACAATTCCAACGACAAATCTCACCTCTACTGTGATTCCAGACATAAATATAGTTATTAACTTCGACACACTGATAAGTTCTCACTCGACAACTTCTAGTTGGTTCTGAAGATGAAAAATTCTCAGATAAATGTAATCGAAACTTGCCTGAAAGCTGCTTACTTCGATCCTTTGCATACGGAATATCCACACATTCACCATCTTTGACACGGAATGACCAGTCGTGAAATGGGCACCGAATACAGTCTTCACCTTTAATTCTTACCATCTGACCTGTTCCTAGATCTGTACCATTATGAGGACAGTAAGTATCCATTGCATGAACTTTACCATCAGAATCACGTGTTACAATTATTTGTTTTCCCAGCATTTCGACTGTTTTCATGCTTCCAGGAGCCAATTGGTAAGATTCGGTAGCTGGAATCCATCCATTCGGATAAGGACCATTGCACTTTGCATCTCTCTTAGGCTCACTGTAATCCTATAAAAGCGATTTATATTACTCTAATCAAAGATTTTTTGTCATCGAAGCAGCGTTGATGAATTTTTAGCGAATATCCAGAACGAATTCTCACAATGGAAGGATTTTTTACCTTTCAGGACAATGATCAGACTCTCTCTAGCCTTTTGTGGCCCAGAAAATTTACATAACCTAATCGGTGGCTCATTTTTTGTCACAGAGGGGGCTTGGTTAGCGAATAAATCTATCCAGAATTCCCATGACAGGATCGATCAAAATGAATGATATTAATCACCGAAATGAGGAGCAGATTGAATACGGATTCGACTTGTGAAAGTTAAGCACAGTAGTGGATTTAGGTAATCAGCATCTGAGCTTGTTTTCTGAAAAGTATTTATATCATTAGGCGCTATTTGACCGTATATGACACTTTTCAAACACGAGCCTCGATTTTTGGAAACGTAGGATTTTCTCTAAAGAAATATCTCCATCTCAGATTCTGTTCAGGGAACGAATCGAGACTTACTGTTTCGGAAATTAATTTTCGAAAAAGTAAGCTCGAGTAAATTTTTTACCGGCCTGCTTACTTGTAAAAGATCGTCGAAGGCCAAAAAACGAACAACATAGTAGCTCTTGACCAAAAATTTCACCAGAAAATAAAGGACACAAAAGTGGATAGTTAGAATTAAAAAATCGATGTGATTCAAATTTGAGGCTCTTGTCAAAGAAAAGAATGCAACAAAAGAATTTGACAACATTTCAATGTTCATCGCCGGTCTCCACTCGGATTGCTATACATATGCTCATGAATATCTAGAAATCTAGATTTTATATGTTTTGCGCAATAAATATCAATCAGAAGGCTTCATAAAAGCTACCAGATCCAGAAAATCAAGTTGAAACCTGTTATCAAGGATTTTTGAGAACCATTGGACTAATTTGTATTTTGAAGCTTTTGGGTGATTATTATCAGAATGGAAATCTCGTGCATTTAGTTTTCTTCACCTAGTAATCAGCCAGAGAGTCTCATTAACCCGTTTGAAGTTGCGAAATCTTGAAAGCATGAGGAGCAATCCAGAAACTCAGGGCTATTCAGGAATGCCATGACGTACTACCAAGTATCCAGCAACTTATCATCAAAATTCGATCACTCCTGTGAAACTTAATAAATAAGCTTGAAGAAGAGCATGCTTTTTAGATAAATTAAGAATCAGTGGAAGAAAACCGAATCAGGTTTCGATTGAGCTTCATCAGAGTTGTTCATCAATATTTATTTTACTCTGAATCGATTGAAGTCGAGTCTTTCAAGAATTTGGTCACTTGCCTTCTTCCTTATCAAGTCGAAGATTGTATGTACTGTATATTTTTTATTTCGTTCAGTCAGTGTTGGTTAGAGCTTATCGAACACGAGTTTTACAACAAAATTTTCATTCATTTCGACATTTTTGATCGAAATAGTCGAAATCTTATAAAGTGAACGAATTAAAGTCGTCAAAAAATTCTGATTGTGTCATTTTTCAATTACACTTTGAATGAGGCTCTGTAAGGTAGAGATGGTGAGAATCCTACGATAATCCCCTCTTGAAAGCCTAATCTAATAGATTATGGAGGATGGAGGACTCTGCTTAGGACAAGTAAAAAACTTCTCCTTCTCGTTAAATATGACTTATATGAGGGCTTATTCTACTGAACTCTTGAACAATTGAATGAAAATAATTGTAATGCTGACATGATTAGTGGTAACAGATTTAATAACAATTCTATAAGTCAAGAAGGTTGAAGTTCGTTCAAAAAATTCAGTTATACTAATCAACATTTTAGCAGTCTTGACTTAGGCTCTTGCATGTGGAAATAGTGGAATTATTCATTCCTGACACACCAATTCATATAAAAGAGGAACTAATGGAGAATTTTGGCTTATCAAGAGCTACAGATATCTGTCTCATCCTAATGAACTTGGCTGTACATGCCTCAATGTTTCACCTGATAATCGAGGGTGATTGTTTTGCAATTTCGTAAGACAATAGCAAAGTTCGGAATGATTAGATTAAGGGGTAATTTCTCGAATATCTCAAATAGCAGATCGAATCGTGTGCAAACAACTGACAAACAGAGTTTGACCAATCTTTCTCTCACTTCATTCGCCCCAGAACTTCAACAAATTCTAAAGAGTAGTTCTGCAAGAGAGAGCACTTAATGGTAAAGTGAATCAATTCTTTGAACAATCTACAGACGACGCTCGAAGTTAATTTTTCAGTTTCCAGTTTTAGTGATAATTTTTGGCCACCAGATTAGGTCCAAAAGATAATTTTTGGCCACTTTATCGCGCCTGATATATGAAAATTTTCATCTATCAGACTCTTTGACCAGTTTTTTGTCTATGATAACGTGGCCAAAAATTACCACCTCAATTTTTGAACATCTATCAGATGGCCAAAAATTATCGAAAAAATACTAGTTAGTTGCCAGTACCCTAAAGTCCTCTATTAAGTTGACACAGTTCTGCATAGAAGTGCTCTCTCTTGTAAGCTACTCTTTGACAAATTCACTAGAAGAATTGTTTTATCTTTTCATCTCTCTCTTTCTCTCTCTCTCTC
>QZCP01000035.1:125378-152893 GCA_003956705.1 Brevipalpus yothersi | reverse complement strand
CTCTCTCTCTCTCTCTCTCTCTCTCTCTCTCTCTCTCTCTCTCTCTCTCTCTCTCTCTCTCTCTATTCCAACCCTCTCAAAACTAACCTTACACTGTGGAAGCTGATTTGCATTGTAGAAGACAGGATCTAAAAACGCGGAGATGCAATGTACTTGTAATTGCACTAATTAACAACTTAAAAATAGGAAAATAGGAAAATCGAGGTCTATAACCGAGCAAATATTTAGGTTAGAAACCTGTGTGTCTAGCTAGACATTTGACCGATTGCTCTCAATCATGTATGACAAAACTGGATTTTCTTATCCATTTTTGCATCATCTAGAATTTTTTTCTCCTGGAAAGCAAAGTCTAGTCAGGTCCTGTCCGATAAGTAATTTGAAACAAAATAACAAAAATCTATCATACCCTGAAAGTTCGAGGGAAATTTATTCCAGCCGAGTCTGGTGTCACTGGTGTCATGTTATTGCATTAGAGAAGTAAAAATTTGCTATTTTTCTGATCAGAAAGATCAAACTTGTCCAAATTGCTTATCTCAAAAGGAGAAAATTCACATCTTTTATCATAAATTTTGAACTAAGCTAGAATTATGGAATAATTAGAAAAGAAATCTTGTTTCCCTCGAAAAAATTTTGATGGACCGGCTGACTTTTATTCGACTCTTTTCGTTGACGGTATGATTTCAAATGACTTTCTATAGTATTGACTAATTATTGTATGCGAGTATTGACATTGAACATTATGATCTTATTATTATCTTAGGGTTGCGAATCTGTGGAAGAATTTGAATCTTAATATTAGTCGTCATCACCAATCTTTGATCATTCCATTTCATTCATTTTCATTTTCATCATAGAACCTGGAGAACCAACGGCGAAACTTGAGTAAATCTTTGTCTTCCTTGATCAAGAATGGTTTCTGCATATGAATCTTATTTTTCCATAGAGAACAATCTCTTTCAACCTTGATCCGAGACATAGGAAATTCAATTTTAGAAAATTGGAATGTTTTGTAACAATGTAAAAAATTTCAGTTTTTCCGAGAAGACTAAGGTTGGGGTTATACTCACTACTAAGAAGATTCCAACCAGAAGACATCGTCCAAACAAGCCGGAAACCAAACTTCTCTCCATGTAAAGTTGATGAATAATTCTTTGCTTATTATAATGGATAGGAATAACACCGTGGATATAGCAACCTTTGAGAGGGGTTCCGAGAAAATCGGCATCGTAAGTCATATTGACGATAGATGGTCCACATTGGTTTGCTGCAACATGTAACTTGATCACTGGTATGCCAGAAAAGTTAACATGGCTTTTCGTCACATTGACTGCACAATGGCTATGAGGTCCATCCTTGGGGGCCCATGTACAGCTCAGAAAATCTTGGTTGATCAAATTGTATAAATGATATGATGGACTTTTGTCCAAGCTTCCCCCGAATAAGAAAGATCTATTATGCACCGCATTGAAATGCACTCCATCTGAGCCATTTTCTGGGATTTCCTGAATGGAGTAAGGTGATGAGTCGTGAATCGTAACCCCTCCCTATCAAGATGATAGCAATTAAATGGAACCGTGTATTTACATCAATCTTACAGTTGACAATGTGTTCTGTTCGTCCATGATAAATCCATTCACCGGACTCGACTTCCTTGATTGTTTCTGGAAACCAAACAGGGTCATCTCCTAATTGGAACAAGAAATTCATAAAACTGTCCACAATTCCAACGGCAAATCTCACCTCTACTGTGATTCCAGACATAAATATAGTTATTAACTTCGACACACTGATAAGTTCCCACTCGACAACTTCTAGTTGGTTCTGAAGATGAAAAATTCTCAGATCAATTCAATTGAAACTTGCCTGATAGCTGCTTACTTCGGTCCTTTGCATACGGAATATCCACACATTCACCATCTTTAACTCGGAATGACCAGTCGTGAAATGGGCATCGAATACAGTCTTCACCTTTAATTCTTACCATCTGACCTGTTCCTAGATCTGTACCATTATGAGGACAGTAAGTATCCATTGCATGAACTTTACCATCAGAATCACGTGTTACAATTATTTGTTTTCCCAGCATTTCGACTGTTTTCATGCTTCCAGGAGCCAATTGGTAAGATTCGGTAGCTGGAATCCATCCATTCGGATAAGGACCATTGCACTTTGCATCTCTCTTAGGCTCACTGTAATCCTAGATTGAACAAATTCACTAAACTTGCAAAATTTACAAATCACTGTTTCATTTTCAGCCACCGAAGTGATATCAGCTAGCGATTAAGACTATTTAAAATTAAATTTTATAACAGAGATATCACCCACTATCTAAAATAATATCGGGAAATAGAATAAAATGATTAAAAAGTCCGAATCAGACTCAATATCATTCTGACTGATGATTATGATAAGCATGTGAAGTAAGTCCACTCCATCAGAATGAGTTTCATCCATATTGAAGCATAAGATTCCTCTTTAATCAACAAGTTGAGGTATCAAGGCAAATGAGACTCAGCCAAAATTTCCTAATGATATTAGTTTATCGAAAATCTCATCAGTAAATTCTTCGAAACAAACAAACAGAACGACGCACTACCAATACTTACGCGTGAGAGGTCGTCAAAGGCCAAGAAACGAACAACATTGTAACTTTTAATCAAAAACTTTACCAAAAAATACAGCACACAAAAGTAGGAAGTTAGAATAAGAAAATCGATGTGATTCAAATTTGAAGCTCTTGTAGAAGAAAAGAGTGCATCAAAAGTATTTGACAACATTGTGATATTCATCAATCCTGGTCACCACTCGAACTGTTATGTGCTCATAGGGACCATTAAACTAGTTCGTAATTCGAAGCTTTTGGCTGATTATTTCCGGAATGGAGCTTCCACACATTCAGTCTTTTTCACCTAGTAATCAGTCAGAGAGTCTCCTTAACCTGTTCGAAGTTGGAAAATCCTAAATGCACGAATAACAGTCAATAAACTCAGGGCTATCCAGGAATGTCTAGACTTACTATCGTGAACTCAACAACTTGTCATCGAGATTCGATCACTCTTTTGGAACTTGAGCTTGGAGCAGGCTTTTCAGATAAACATCAAGAATCAGTGGAAATAAACAGAATCAGGTTTCGATTGAGATCGTCAGAGTTGTTTATCAATATCTATTTAATTATAGATCAATTGGATAGCTAATGATATCTTTCAAGAATTTGGTCTCATACCTTCTTCTTCATCAAGTCGAAGATTGTATTGTATATTTTTTATTAATGTTCTGGCCAATCAGTGTTGGTTGTAGCTTATCGAGCCTGAGTTATGAGATAGAATTCGCATCGTTTTCCATTCTATAACTTTTGTTCATCCAGTTGGACATTTTCGATCGTTGAATAGTCAAAATATTATTAATTGAAAGAATTAAGTTATCAAACCAAAAAATAGTGGTCTTCTTAAATTTTTTTCACACTTTGAACGAGGCTCTGGAAGTGAAGGTCTGCTAATCGAAGTCATATGGTAACCGCCTCTTGTAGGGCTAATCCAATAGATTATAGATGACTCCTCTACTTAGCAAGAGTAAAATCTTCTCCCTCTCGTTAAATATGGTCTATAAGAGGGCTTATTCTACTGAACTCTTGAACAATTGAATGAAAATAATTGTAATGCTGACATGATTAGTGGTAACAGATTTAATAACAATTCTATAAGTCAAGAAGGTTGAAGTTCGTTCAAAAAATTCAGTTATACTAATTAACATTTTAGCAGTCTTGACTTAGGCTCTTGCATGTGGAAATAGTGGAATTATTCATTCCTGACACACCAATTCATATAAAAGAGGAACTAATGAAGAATTTTGGCTTATCAAGAGCTACATGCTTCAATGTTTCACATGATAATCGAGGGTGATTGTTTTGCAATTTTGTAAGACAATAGCAAAGTTCAGAATGATTAGAGTTAAGAGTAACTTATTTATCATTCGTTTATTCATTCTTTCCCAATTTATAGCATCTAACTGTCAAAATTTCTGAGCATGATAGCAGAGAAGATTGATTAAAAGATGTTTAAGTAAATTACATTTGTCATTATCTGAGTAAAGCAAATTGATTGATTAATTCCATAAGGGATGAGATCAATTCAAAAAATCAGATAAACGACACTCGATTGAATAAAAAATTGTAAATTGTAATTCAAAATTCTTCAAGAAATTGGTGTCAAATAGAACACCATAATAATCAAGGTGGGAGAGTTGCAAGCCTTCACGAAATTATGCAATCTTTCTTCCCTTCCTTACCCTTTCCTTCTTTACGCTTCCCTTTGAGCTTTTCTGTTGATCGACTTCCGGCGGAAGAGTTTCTCTCAGGATGCTCAAGATGCTCAATGGGCTCTACTGGAGGTAGAGAATTTCTGAAATCATCAAGAAACGATGTTGAGCTGGGCGATTTCTCAATGTGTCCATTGTTGATTCCAGTTTTAGGTTCAGTTGATTTGATCTTCGAGCGCTCTTGATTCTCGAGAAAAACTCTAAATTGTTCAACAAGTGAATCAGGAACGCTTTCTCTCGGATCAGGATTGAAGTCTGTCCCATCATTCACTACAGCTCCGGCAATACGAATGTGGGCTAAACTTCTTTGTTCATCTGATTCAAAGCCAAGAAAAGCTCCATTTGATTTGGTATCAATGAAGAGAGGCTTTGCCTTTATGTCTCCAAGGAGTTCCTGGATCTCTTTCCGATAGCAAGAAACAGCATCAGTCTTTCGAAAGTTAAGAACGAGAAAATATCCTTTCTTATATCTCTCATAATCGAATTTTCCTGACAACTTTCCTCTTGTAATCATAGTTTCGATGGAAGATCTGGAAGAAGAGGGCTTCAAAGTGGATTCATTTGATCGAGATTTCGACTTGATGTTTCCATTCTTCGAATTTTTTGCTTTCCTCTCGTGTCTCTCCACTCTAGATGATTCGCCACCTTTTCCAGTACCCTTTTGAAGCTCTTCTGGTACCACAGAATTAATGGCTGAAATCATCTTTCCATCGGATTGGGAAATTTTGGAGCCATCAGAAACATTTCCTTTTTTTCTATCTTTTTTGTGTCGAGTTTTAGTGGCTCTGTCACTTTTTCGATTTTTGTTATCAGTAGACTTTTCACTAGCTTCACTCACGTGTTTTATTTGCACGTTGTATTCTGTCAAGCCATTCAGAAACTTTTTCGCTCTCTTCAATTTATCAGAATCGATAACCAATATGCCATCACCATCATTAAGATGCTTTACTTTGCCATTAAAATCTTTCAAAGATGATCGCAAAACAGTATTGAGACGACCTTTAATCTGCTCACTGTAGGAGATCATCACAGTATGACGTTTAACAATTGGCTTAACATCACTGGGAACATTATTGGTAGATTCTCCAGTTGAAGAGACTTTTTTAGATTTCTTTTTTCGTTTTTTAGTTTTAGGCTGAGTAGATCCAGTCGCACTCTGATTCAGATTTGTTGATGGTGGAGACTCTTGGGTTCCATCGACAAATGTCAAAGTAAGACTCAGCTTCGTAGCCAAACCTTCCAATACTGGTTTCGCTTTAACCAAATCTTCACTTGAACTGAATTCTACTAAAACCACGTTATCTGAGAGATTAGGACGAGTTACCTTCCCTTCGAGAATATTCAATATTTTCAAAAGTCTCTCCTCCTCATCTCGACCATACTTCACTTCACACAGATAACGTGGATAAGTTTTATCATCTGTCTCACCACTATCATCTGAACTCTCCGAGCTCTCTGAGCTTTCTGAGCTTTCCGAGCTTCCCTCACTCGAGAGGCCGAGATCGAGAACAACGTTCGGGTTTATGGTACAGCAGTTTTCAGAATTTTTTTCGATAAAATTCTGAATTGGTTGAGGTAATTGGTTGAGAGAACAGATGAAAATAAACTTGACATCACTGTAATGCTCTCGATAAGCTACCAACATTTGACCAAGCAATTCATTTTCATTTTCACCTCTTCCAATATGCTTTGTTCGATGAATTTCAAATTCAGCATCTTTGAGCTCCTGTTCGAAAGATTCACTAACTTTCGGGGCGTGTAAAGGGTCCAAGAAGTAATAGAAATGACTTCTTTCCAACGATTCATTAGGGAACAGCCTCTTGATAGCACTTAATGTACGGTGGACAGATGGACTATTATCTAGAGAATCTTCACTACTAACCCAGAATATGGAATATTTCATCTTAATGGATGGTACTTGAGTGGAGAGAACTCAGCGTAGAATGATTTGCATGGGTCACAATTCTTTTCGAAAACCTTGGCGGTATCAAAAACTGATGGTAGCCTAAAAAATACACCTAGACTAAACTTCAGATAATACAGATGTAACAAAAGAAGAGCTGAAATGAATGAGAGAAGAGAGAAGAATCGTAGCCAACGAATCTAATCGCCATGATTGATTAGCAGTTGTGTGCAAAATCATTTGAGCAATATCCACTTCAAAAATGGAAGAGTTATTCTCTCTCTCTCTCTCTCTCTCTCTCTCTCTCTCTCTCTCTCTCTCTGCTTTTCTTTCTACTGCACTTAACTGATAGAATTCTGAAGGTTATTTTCTGCTTTTTGAATATCATCTCAGACCAGATCTATTGAACTTTTTGACTTTAAACAACATGAACAACACCAGAAAATCTTGGAAAAAATGAAATGACTGATCGCTATTGTGAATTATCAAGATTCAATTTGAAAACTCAAGAAGAAATTTTACCAAAGAACGATCTATGTTGCTCCTTGTATAGTTGAGTTATCGAATCAATCCAACAGATTTAATGGAAAGCAAGATTTTTTATTTTAGTCTTTTCTCTAGTCTAATCAAATCGTTCCCTCTCCTTTTGTATCTTGTTGGTGCACAATATCACAAAAATTGATAATTTTACGATCATAATTCTAATCACACCATTGAGGAGAGAGATTAGTACATAGTAAACTGTCAACAAAGGAGAGAATGTATCACAATTGTTCAGCAAAAGTTCGATTTCATCATAACTGAATGATAATTAATTAAATCGGAATTATTGATTCGGATTGAATACTTGTTCAAAAAGAGACATTGATGAACAGAAATTCATAATCTACAATTCTGAAGTTTAGTGAAGATTAGTAATTAGTAAATTTTCAGATTGATTTGCAACTCACTTCATGGCTCTTTAGTGAAATGAAATGAGAAGCATTTAAGAAACAGCACATTGTTCATCTGTTTGATTACGTTTTTCTTTAGCCTTCCCTTGTAAGAGACGTTTGTTATTGGAAATAAGGTTGGAAGCCATATTCAGAGAACTTTTGAGATCATCAAAAGAGAAAACTGAACAAGGAGGATTCCCAGGATTTTGTCCATTTGCGGCTTGAGCAACAGCTCCGTTCATATTTCTCTGAGCTTGGCTCTGTTGCTTTTCGTAGAAGGATTTCATCTGCTCTACATATGAATCTGGCAGACTTTCCACTGGCTTTGGATTTAAAGCCATGCCACCAATTAATCCTCCACCGACTAAGCGAATGTGAGCTGTCCTTCTTTGATCCTCTGAATAAAAGCCCAAAACGGCCCAATCTAGCTGAGCACTAATGAATAGAGGTTTTGCTCTGATATCCACGAGAAGTTTCTTGAACTCATTCAGATAGAAGCTGATGCTCTGATGTTTTTGAAGTCCCTTGATGAGTAGGAAGTATCCTTTCTTACATTTTTCGGGATCAAATTTATTCATGCTCTCATTTTTTGTTATTTGCCGCTGAGGAACTGCAACTAGCTTGGAGGAAGCAGTCGGTGGATTCATTGCCATGCTGGACGGATTGCTCTTGACCAGACCAGAAGGACCAGGATTATTTTTTTGTTCCCTGAATGCTGGTCTCTTTGCTTGGGACCCAAGAGGTATGGATGAGACTTGGTTACTTCCGGTATCACGGTCAGTCCCTTTAATCGAGATTATCTCCACGCTGTATTCGGTGAATTCTTTTGATAACAACTTCTTTCCCAGTCCCAATTTACGACCAGACTCAAAAATTATCATACCGATTCCATCCTTACAGGACCTAATTGATCCCAGATCTCTCAAAGTTGAGGATAATTTATTGTTTAGGTGACCCTTGATGGGTTCCTTATAAGATATGGTAACAACGTAACGTTTACCATAATTGGTCTGACTTCCAGGTTGTTCGGATCGATTTCTTCCTCCTCCCCTAGACCTAGATCTAGGCTTGTTGAAAGATGCCGATCCACCGGAAATAAGACCAGTAGACAGAGGAGATCTTCCATTATTCGAGGGAATATTTGCAGTATGATTAGTCTCATCATCATACGATATGGTAAGTCCCAGTGTCTTACCCAAACCCTCTAGAATTGGAGTCGCTTTTTTCAAATCCTCGCTAGAGCTGAATCCGATGACAGCGATTCCATTGATGCAAGAATTAAGGTGACCCTTGAAAACATCCAATATTTTCAGGCTTTCAAGGAGTTTCTCCTCTACATCTCGACCATATTTAATAATGGCTAAAAAGCGTGGATCCCGGGACGCTGGATGATTATCACCACCTGCATCACTACTCCCGTATGAAGCCTCTGAACCATCATCATCGTCAGAGAGATCCAAACTGAGAATGGGTTCCACAGCGGGCAAGGAAAAGCTCGAAGATTCAGTTTCTTCGAAAAAAGAAGCCTTGCCATGACCTGAAGAGGGGCTTGACCTCTCAGTTTCCGTCTTAGTGCGAACAATATGGCAATGTGTAGAATTTTTCTCGAGAAAATTGTGTATTGGACGAGGATAATCTTCAGCATTGGAAACGAGGATTAACTCCACTTCACTATTTTTTTCTCTGTAAACGCCCAATCTTCGAACCAGCTCCTCATTTTCTCGATTATCTTTGCCAATCAATCTCATCGGGACATCCTCAAAGCCAACATCGTGCAATTCGCGCTGGAAATTAGTGTCCACCTTGGACTTTTCACTAGGATCCAGGAAGAAGTAGAGATCTTTCCTTTCCACTTGATAGAAAGGAAAAAAATTCTCTTCGATGGCAGCCAAGAAGCGAGCAACAGACAATCCCTTCTCCAATGAGCCACTTGAGCCATCCCAAAAGATGGAATATTTCATTCCGTTCACCATCCTGATCGAAATCCAAATCGCACTAGCTAACCAATCAACCTTCTAGTATGTACACAACAAAGAAAAACAAATGACATTACACAGTGTCCATGATGAAGCAATCAAAAATAAACCAAAATGTGGTCAAAATCCAACCAAAATCAACAGAAAACATTTCACCTTATTCACTTGTCACCATCAAGTGTCGCTCCGAGCGTCGTAAGTCACCGCGATCGATATTAAGTTTAGATGATCAATTAATAAATATTTGATAGCAATTAAATTAAGTTTCAATTATTCAAGTTGTACACACACTCATTCACTGTGAGATATGGTCGATGAAAATATTGATTAACAATCAACGACTGTTTTTCAGAATGAAATTTTTTTTGCTGAACAACTAGAAAATTTTTTCACCATGCATTGTGTATAACAGCAATATGAATCATGTGATGACTATGAAGCTAACAATGAGCAAGCATAAGAATGAGAGGGGAATATCCATAGTTGTTCAACTAATTGAAGATTCTTCCGGTTTTTACCGGTATCAGAGAATGATAGTTAATCCAGCAAGCCTCCTCCCTCCAGGAAATAAAAAGTTTCCAATTTTTTTGAACAATCCGGTCCATTGCTTTTCAATATTTGATGGGAAATCTTGTTAGAAACTTTCATTGCTCTAGGCTGAAGTTCAAATCTTCACTTTTTTACTCAAAATTTTTGGGAAAAAAATTTTTCAGCTACAAAATGGTTGAAAATCGATTTAAATCGAACGATTTGGCTCGGGAACGCTTTGGTTTCTAAATATTCTAAATATTCCTCAATGGACTAATCCTAGTTTCTCATCGAAAGTATGGAAATAGAAAAAGAAAGAAATATGATATACTGATTGAATGGCCAATTCAGATTTGTGATGGGATGGAATGAGAAGAAGAAGGATGAAAGATATCATCATCATGACTCTTTCTCATCGTTTCTTTGATTCATTGGGAGATGGAATGAATTGGCTCATAGGCTCAAGGCTCTATGAAAGAAAAATAATCAGAATCAATCAAGATCGATTATGTGTATCAATGAGAGAGTTAAATTCTATGACTATAGAGGGTTGATCATTTTTATCATGCTGAGGATTGTGGATCTGATTTATCTTTCATACCCCTTCAGGTCAGTTCAACTGAAAGATGGCGAAACAGCAGATCTTGCTGAGATTATCATTTTTTATCATTTCAATTCTTCATGTTTCATCCCATACACGAGCCTCTCTCATCAATAAAGGTAAGTTCATCCGAGTTGATCGAATTTTTTGAGAGATTTTCTTTGAGTTTGCTTCATATTATAGCCCACATTCAATCATGGGATCTTCTTCGATGTGAACGAGACGAAGTCGCTTGTCAAGATCGTCGAAGATGTATTCCGAAAGTGAAAGTTTGTGATGGAGCTCAGGATTGTATCGATGATTCTGATGAGGCAGATTGTGAAAACTCATGTCCAGGAGACTCTTTTCGCTGCGATAATGGTAAGAAAGTCTGATGAAAATCTGATCAAATATTTTTCCTCTAACACTCTGACTTTTGCATCATTCAGGAAAGTGTATCGAAAGACGCTGGGTTTGCGATGGCTTCAATGATTGCTCAGATTTCTCTGACGAACGAGGATGCCTCGGAGTAGATCGTCAACCATGTCCCCATGGACGCTATCCATGCCAAGATGGGCCATGTATTTCCTCTCGACACCTTTGTGATGGTTAGTTTCTTTCTGATTGTCTAACTCAACAGCCAACCAAGATATTTCTATGAATCTTTCCGATCTAATTCTAGGCCAATTCAATTGCCCGAAAGGAGATGATGAGAGCCGTTGCGCGGGAAAAAATGCTCCTGAAACAAGTAAAAAAGCAAATGCAACCCCTAAAGATGAGCCACCCAAGACATCATCTGAATCACATGAGAGAAAATCTGCAGCCTGGCAATTTACACCGAATTTTCCGAAGCACAGTGCTTATGATGATGAGATCAACCAACGACAAACATTGGTCACTGCTGATCAGAGAAAGCTAGGACCAACTGATCCAATGGCTTTCTCTCGCCGATCAAGCACTCAATCGATGGTGGAAAATTTACCAGACAAAGATCTTACCAAGACATCATCTTTGTACGATTCTTCGGAAATAGAATTGGTCACTGAACCACGTCAAGCTTCACTTTCATGTTTGAGCACCGAATTCAAGTGTATTGATGGACTCAGATGTGTACCGAAAAGTTCAAGATGTGATCATAAATTTGATTGTGTTGACAGATCAGATGAACAAAATTGTCTAGCCAATGCTTGCCTGTATGGAGTACTTCGTTGTTCTGGAGGAAAGTGTGCCATATCTTCTTGGCTTTGTAATGCAACTGATTGGACCGGAAGACGAGTAACTGTGATGGCTAAAGATTTCGAAGCATTCATTTGATTTTATAAGAAATAAAAAGGCAGATTGATTGCTTTTAAGCACATTGAGGATCAGATTCACAACCTGAGGGTATGACCTTCGATTATACGATAGAAATTTTGTTTTTTTTCAATTATTTCCAAATATTATAATCAGTATTCAATACAAATTTGAATAAAAATACTTCAGTATTTATGGTAATTTTTTGACAGAAAAAAGTTTTTGAATACATTATTTTGGCAGTTTTTTTCGTCAGTACATCACATTGCTATTGAGAATTGAAAGTGATTATCGCCTCTCTATTCAAAAGAAAGAGAGAGAGAGAAACAATTGGTCGTATAGAGTTATAAATCTATCTCTTTTTCTTTCCATTTTTTCAAGGATTTTTCTATTGCTGTTTTTTTTCCAACCAATTGAATTGTCCTTGCAAAACACGCATAAGAGTTGAGCTGATACGAACACCACCATCGATACACTTACTGACTAACATTGCGAAAAAAAAATCGGAACAAAATATCCGCTAATGACGTGAGGCCTCCGATAATAGAATGATAGAATGAGTTGAACGGAAAGATCTGATCATGCATATATCGAAGCGATCCTCATCATTCTTCCTCTTCGATAACCGTATGAGAGTATCAGAACTCTTCACAATTGATAGACTTTTCTGAAGAAACTTTCGAAAAAAACTTCACTTCACATCTCTTCTTTGGCAATTGGGGCTGTTACATGACGATTTCGACGTCGAATACAGCATCGTCGAATTAACATTCCACCACAAATACAGATGCCGATGAGCAAAATGAAAAGCATAATCAACAACCACAATGGTAGAAGCAGATGGAAATGCCAATCACAATTATACTTATCGGGAAATTCTATACACTCACTGGTTGCAATGACCATTTTGTCGAAGTGTAAAAATCTCCAAGCTTCTCGAAGTTGAGTTTCATTGCAATTGGCAGCTAATTCTCTCTCGAAACAATGTAGCAAGTACCATTTTAGGCAACACCGATGGGCTATATCGTCCCCTTCGCCCATTCGATCTCTTATCCTCCGTTCACAGCCGGCCAGAGGAATACTCGCTCTGATGGCACATCCATTGAGAAGAGCGTGAGGTGAATCCGCTGATGGTAATGTAGAGAGAAGAGAAGAGAATAGAACTATATTTTCTTCCCGTCAGAAACTGTATCAAATTGAGCTTCACTTCAATATGATTGGGAGCGATACTAAACGATTGAAAGTATATCGATTAAAGGAATGAAAAGCTTACCTAAAATTGGAACGTTCCTCAGTGAAAGAAGAAGCAACAAAACCGGAATCATGATTGACTCACAGACAATACTCAAAGTATTCATGAGGAAATATATTCATTCAGCTTTCAAGCAAAAATGAAAAATGTTCAACTCCTTGAGATGTGGAAACAATCCAAAAGATCAGTGTGACGAAAAAATGTAATTGAAAGAGCATCATGTTCAACTACATGTACTTTATTCAACATAACCGATCCTCTCTTGTGTACGCGTCATTATGAGGCCAGTGGTGAGCGAGTCTTTCATTCATTATATTGATGCAACCTTGGATGAATTACGGTTGAATCAATTCTCATCAGAAAATCACATCTGAATTCACTTCAATGTGGGGGCTGTTCTTCATTTTTTTGACGCTCAAAATTTTCATTGTTAATGCATCCTTCTTATCACATTTTTTTAACTGCTTTCATACGAATAATTTGTCTCATTTCGGTTTTCAGGACAGAGGCTTGACTAATTTAGACACAAGTTGAATTACCCGAGAATAGGGAAATATTTTCATTCAAAAATTTTCGCAGAGAAGTTTTCACCTGTAAACTTCATGATGAGATATTTTAATCATAATCTGAGATCATAAATCTGCTATAATTTTTCTGTTATTCTTTATCGAGTAGAATAAAGTTTAGTATTCAAGCAGGAAGTGTGTGAGAGAGAGAAAGTAAAAAGATATCCTGTCCCTCATTTTCTTTGTCAATAGGTAATTCATTGTCTGATAAACGGCTTTATAAGATACATTTTTTGTCCTTTCGGCGTGGTGTAGATTGGGGCCTTTTTATAGTGTTCTATGAGTTCTACCAAAGTATTAAATTGTCTCTGACCGATACAGTAAACACCATCTTCATAGTGAACACGGAAATGCTTATTCCGACCAGGAGCTTTGAGTGAAACAGAGAAATCACCATACTGGAAGGAGAGAGGAAAATGATTAATCAGACAAAATGAAATACGCTGAGAAACTCTTGCCACCAAGGAAAGTAATTAAATGAGTAACTAACGTTCGTTTCACTATCTCGAATGAGGAAGTCACCATCAGCTCCACTTGCATTCAACATCTGGTCACATTGGCTGCGAGAAATGGGACCAAAATACCAAGGCTGTGATTGTATATCTGATGATGACTCATGGTACTTGATCGAACCGGGAGCCCTAACAGGAGATGTGTCTGGAATCATGAGTTTGGCAAATTCTCTGTTGAGTATTTGACCGCGAGAGCGATCTACTGTAGTCTCTGATTCATTATTACTGATTACTTGTACATAATTTTTAGGAACAAGACCAGTCTCTCCACTATTATTTTGTGCCATCCACCAATCAGGATCGTTAGCTGGCTTATCTATTATTTCCAATCGTTGACCCTTTTGGAAACTTAATTCTTCCTTATTTTGAGAGGTGAAAGGATACAGGGCGACCACAATTTCACGAGTCAAATTTTGCGGCCTATGATTACGAATGGAACCATTCAGATTCCAGTCTGCATTTGTGGAGGAAGAATTAGAAGTAAGAACACTACGAGTGGCTGAGTTGTCGAACGATTTCATTCCAGCTTCAATCGGTTCTTCAACCACATAATTAGATGGGAACCACCCAATTTTTTCATCAATTTCTCCCTTCCACCACCCATCGCTGGACTTTTCTAGAACAACAATACGACTGCCTTTGACTAGAGAGAGCTCATCAGATTGTTGGGCATCATAATTATATTTGACCACAGCTACTGATTGCGGAGCAACTGTTGTGGAGATTGGCTCCTTGGTATTTGTAGTTGTAGCGGTTGTATTGGCACCTAATAAATCTTGTTGATTCAGCTCTTGAGAGTGTGGCGGCTGACGTGTGTCAAAATTTCTCTCCCGAGTACTAGTTCCATCGATATTTATGTCAACTGTGCGAGTAGCTATTGGTGATGATAAGGGTGATGATAGATTGCTCGATCCTTTGGATTCAGTTCGTTTTCGAACTTTCTTGCGAATACTGTCAAATATAGAGGGCTTTTCTCGTTTCACATAATTGGATGGCACAAAGCCCGATTGATTCTTGGAGTTCAACACTTTCCACCAATGTTTACTATCATCTAGTAGAGTCAATCGTTCATTCTTTTTAAGATCCAGTTCTTGAGATCCTTGAGCAGTGTAGTCATATTTGGCAACAAGGAAGACTTCTTCACTACTCCCTTTCCGGCTTTTGCTGAAGTTCATACTGATTTATGAATTTAAGAAAGATGATGATGATGATTCACAAGTCAATAGACGATGATTTGATCCTGGAATATGAATAAATGAAATTCACATGAAATGTATACCTTATGGATTGAGGAGAGAATAAAAAAGAACTGATTGAGTTGGACAACATATCACTAAGCTAAGGTAGAATAGCAAAGCAGGAGAGAGCAAGTTTCTGGTGTGAAAGATCTCAAAATCAGATGGAAAGGAAAAAAATCATTCACACACACACACACACATACGAACTTGCCTCACTTGCTTCATGATGATGATCTTTTTTTGGAGCGTCACACCAAAAAAAAACTCGAAGACGAGAGCAATGTTCTTACCTTCGAGGTGTGTGAGTGTATGAGAGAGAGAGAGGAAGATGAACTCGACCACACGATTCCAATGATATATAAACTATGTGGATCTGTTAACCAACAAAGAGATTTGTTATTCGAAGCTGGTCCAAGTGATGGAAAGCGGTCCAACAGCTATTCCCTACTGATAGATCATATTATTAGTCGCACTGATCTGGCATTCAGTCAGTCCCTTTAACATGTTGTTAAAAGTCTGTCTCTCTTTCTCTCTCTTTTCTCTCTCTTTCTTCATCCATCTTCGCATTTCAGTTGTGAGAGCATAAATTCTTGTAAATTGGCGCGATTTTTGAGACAAACTGGATGATATTATATGATCACACAGTGTCCACACGTGATTCAATAAAATCCACAATCGATAATTAATGAATTTTTCTATTCCAACATATACATTGGAAACAGAATCAAGCATCAAAAATCAAACACCATACATAAGGAAACACACAACTTAACAGTACAAAGCATCTCCTTTTGGCTGCATCGTGAGAGCAATTTTTTTTGCTTCCTCTTGGAATTGACTTTTTTCTCCTTCTTCCGGTGTTTTGATTCCAGAAGGGGATGAAAATGAATACAACTCAAAGGAGCACTCAAAATCACCTCAATCATTAATCATCACCATGAATACCACTGATATGGATGGCTGTGGAGCGGAGAAGAGATGGAACTGTCAACATGAAACGAATTTAATTACTTTTACCAGATGATAATGTGTCAAGTTAGGCTTGCAAGCTCTTTAAATGATGTACACACTAAACAGCGCCGCCGCTTCATGGTGTGAACTGTTAGGTTTTGTCGATAAATTTCGTTTAATTCAGATGAAATTTTGTCTGATCAATTTAAAATTGACTGTTTGAAAATTTGCCAAGACTATAAGGGCTCGGAGAGTGGTTCAGAGTGGATGCAGTTCCTTGATTAAATTGGACTTCAAGAGATAATGAGAGATAGTGGAAGAAGTGGATAAGTTTTGCAAAAGCTCATAACTTGTCAGTAATGTAATGTAATGAATTGTATCAAGACGAAAAAAATTACATTGCCGATGTCTAAATCATATTCAATAGATTGGGATCATTGATGAGCCTCAAGGAGAGTAAACACTATTTGTTTTTGACATAAAAAACACAAAATATGACCTTTGTTCTCAATTATAACAACTACTTTGAAAAAATTGTATCTCTTTACTTTTCTTTATCAAGTTTTATGAGTCAGGCATAAGCCAATTGAGCACTTTCATAGCAAGTTCATATCCCATGAAACAACAAGCGTTTGCCGGGAAAGCTCGAAGAAATACTGGGACGGCACCACGATACAAAGCGAGTGGTCCTTCATTTTTCATCAAATGCTTGAATACATCTCTAACACCTTTGGGATACGTTCCTTCCGGTGCAGTTTGGAGACGAGATTTGAGTACATCAGGAGGCATTGCAATTATCCAGTTGCAAATACCAGCCATTCCACCAGCAAATAAGATCCTCATAGGACTTAAATCTGATCTCGATTTACCCTCTGGTGTCAAGGTGCGCTGAAAAAATTCATAGGTCATGAAATAAACACCACTGGCAGGAATATCACGAAGTAGAGTTGCACAAGTTCCTTTGTACAAACTTCCAATTCCTCCTGTACGAAGTAAACTTCGACCACAATCCAAAGGTCCCTTGTATTGTTGAGTTGCATTAGGATTGGCAGCTTGAACCTGAAGAAGGCACTTGATTCTTTCACCTACGAAATAGCGAAACAAAATCAGGAAGTAATGAGAAAAAAATAAATCCAATCTTTGAGTACATTGACCCTAATTTTTACAATGATCCCGATGGATCTAAGAGCAATTTATAAACAAAAGTTATATATACCTGGAGCCATAATTGCAGTGGTAAATATACCGGATATCATTCCAGCATTGAAAATTTGAACAAGAGTTAACGGTGTCTTGAGGTCTTTTTGCTGTAATCGTTGGCCAAGAGCAAAGCCTCCAAAACAAACCATATACATTGGCGTAACTCCAATCAATGGAGCTGCCATTCCACGATAGAGGCCAAAGAATCCTTCTTTTTTGATTATTTTTGTTGCACAATCAAGTGTACCCTTGTACATGGCAGGCTTGCCAGGCTCTGGTTTAGCCATTGTTTGTAGGCGAACTTTAATTGTGTCCAAAGGATGTCCACTAGCTACCAGACACATTCCTCCAAAACCACCAGCGATCAGGTTCTTAAAAGGATTCACTTTTTGTTCTCCAGACATTTTAATTTAAATTGGAAAAGATATAAGTCAATTGATAAACAGTTCTACAAGAGTGATGAAGGCTTTAGAAACGACAATTCAATTTATATAAATCAATTTATTTGATGAAAACAGTAGACAACAGGAGGCGAGAAAAAAAAAACTTAATTAGAAACACAGATAAAGACCACTTGAGGCGATACAAGTCACTTGGGGACAAATATTTCTACCAATTCTAATCATCAACAGTATTTCTTACTACTGATCACAAATCGAATTAATATGTTTCCAAGATTAACCCTAGATCAAGTTGTTATCAACATTCTCACTTGGGACAAAATAAGGTCCAAACTGAAAGCAACATTATCATGCTGTTCATCTGGAAGAAGCACGCGGTTTGTGTGAAGCTGTAAACTTTTGCATGTAAACTCTAGCTTAGCGGTCTTCTTGAATTCCAACATTAGCCAGCCAAATTGTCGAGATGATAGATTTTTAGGATTTCCAAGATGTTCTGATAGATCGCAAAAGTACCTAAATGTGTATCTATTGGCCATATGTCATTGTGAGTAAATGTTAGATAATCAAAGGGAATCAATTAGAATTCTATTCAATTTTGGGAGACATTTTAATAGAAGTAAGGGTAAAAATAAGAAATCCTAGAAATAGTAGTTATAAATAGTTTCGATTATGGAAAATTCATTTCAGCTAAAAGTTTTAAGTGTAAGTTTTGCAAAAAAAATTGAACAAACTATTCTTTCCTACTAGAATTCTTCCTGGTTCAGATTTTCCCAAATAAATCGATAACTTGAAAAAGTCGATGATTCTCACTCAATTTGACAGCTTATTACATAAGTAATTATCTATGGATTGTATGTGTCGAAGAAATATCCTTCCGCAAATATCTGTTCCTAGGAGTTGATGAAAAAATGCGAGGGAATCGAATTTTTATCATGACCAAGCTAATCAAAAAGCTCTGAACATAGATCATTGATCTGTTTGAAACTCATCAGACCTCAATAATGATAACAGTCGGAGATGTGTTCGTTTTGAGCACAGATCTGGTAAACATTTCTACTGGCATGAGCAATCAAAAATCTGGCAGATTTATCAAGAATCGTTCATCCACATGTCGTTCATGAAATGGCCAGCTTTTCCAACCCCAATCCCCCACCCATGGAAGTGCGCTCTCTCTCTCTCTCTCTCTCTCTCTCTCTCTCTCTCTCTCTCTCTCTCTCTCTCTCTCTCTCTCTCTCTCTCTCTTCCTGAGAAACGAGAGTTTCTGCCATGGCAATATGAGTGTTGTTCATCAGTTGTATTGATTGTCCCGAAGAGCAACAAGCGAGAGAAGAGAAAGGGAGAAAAAATACTCAAGAGCGTGATAAACGACAACCTTTTTCCAAGTGTTTGAGATATTTTTTCCGTAGAAGTGGAGAAATAAGTAACAAGTGATCCAATACATAACTGGACTTTTACTTTTTCATCTAGTCGTTGGACGTTTTTCTTGTGTGTCCATCAATTTTTTTCCGTCTCCAATCTGTGTTCAAATTTATTTAAATTATTACGATTAAATTATCATCATGGTGAAGGGTTGCAGCAATTCGGCTATGCAATGCATACTCTTCACATTCAACTTTATTTTTGTGGTGAGTTAACATTTTACCTTTAAATTTTAATTATCAAGGAAACTTGTCAATAAGTTCTTTCCGTTTCATCGAGAGTAATAGAGAGGAAGAAGGGGGATAAAAAAAATATCAAATGCAACATTCGTTAATATCATCGTCATGATGTCTAGCATCGAAATACTAAAATTTCAAAGTTTAATCAAATGCTATAATTTTCATGCTCTTTTTTCATCAACCTGATGCTTTACCATCATCATTTGTTGAGCTTATAACGTTATATGGGCTGCGTCATCGTCTCTCTCTCTCTTTTTATTTTTCCCTTGAGAGCAGTTCCTCAGCTTCAATGTCTCTTCATTACCACTTATTGTTTTATCTTTTCATTGCCTTTTCCAATGCTTTGTTTCTCCGGAAAAAGCATAAGTGACATAATATGTATTGATGGAGAGAGAAAAAAAGAATGTCTACGGACACTCTAATCAGTTTCCACTTGAACTTCAGGCATAGAAGAGAATTGATTGCAAACCTGTCACTTTCAATCGAGGGTCGAGATAGTCGAGAGAAGGATAGAGTTAGAATTCTATTCCAAAAATTTATTTTATGAGAAGCAAGATATCGTTTCTATCCTTTTTAGTATATCTAAGCAATATTATTGATAAATGTTGCCTTGAAAGTGTATCACACTGATTATCATATCTATATTTCATAATCTTAGAGCAACCTCTTGAGTGGATAATTTCAAGAGAATCATGGACGAAGAAAGCTAGACAAACCCTTTCTCTCTCTCGGATTTAAAACACAAATCATCATTAAAGTTTCCCAAATTATTGGGTGCATGGAAATTTTATCCTCTCTGGTTCATAAATTTTCCCCCTCTTCTCTTAATTTTAACAGTGTCTTGGAGCAGCTATTTGTGGAGGTGGAATATACTTCTTGACCAGAGGAGCCAGCTGGGATCAGATGGTCCAATCGCCTGATCAAACAGCTTCCGTTATGATTGTTTCAGGAGCCTTAGTTTTCCTCATCTCATTTTTCGGATGCTGCGGAGCTCTTAAAGAAAGCTCATGTCTTCTTCGATTGGTGAGAATTCATTTAAGTTCCCTTAACAATTCGATACATTCCTTCAAATTTTGCTTCAGTTGGAATAATTTCAAAATATCAATTGAGAGGGGCCCAAATTTTGGATATAAATCAAACTCAGTCCTTTTATTCATATTGATTGTATGCATCACGATAATATGCATTTCGCTCGTCAGTTATCAGTTATCAATTATGAAGAGAATCCAAGAATTTTATTACAACCAACAATATAAGATTAGCTAAGAAATCATCACAATTCAGTGAGAAAAAATTTATCCATAGGCTTCGAGAAAGCAATAAATTATAAAGCATTTGCAATCAAATATTCTACATAAAGGAAACGTTCACATGGTCGGACAATTTTTTGGGAAGGATAACTGCTTCAAAAATTATAGCAAATTTATGACCTTAAAGCTGCTCATGAGAGTATTTGAAATTACAGTTTCCGAGCATTCATGACAAAATTTGGGTCTTGAAAATTTGACTAACACATTCTTGTTACGTTACAGTACTGCATAATTGTTGGAGCTTTGGCTCTTCTCACGTTGGCGCCAATGATCATGATGGTACAATATCGGAAAGAGGTAAGATCTTGGTCATAAACATTTTCCGTCTACGAGTTTTCAATCGAAAATTCTTTTGGAATGCTTAAAGAAGGTTAAAAATCAATTATCTTTTGCTCTAAAATGTTGAGTTGAGACAGGTTAATGTCCTTGTGATCACTGAATGTACTATTGGTGCAACTCTTAGATTACCCTTGCATTTGAGCGCTAATTTTCGTGTCATTTTTACGTAATAATAATAGTTAGAATGATACTGAAGCTTGAGGAAGTATTACAATTGTACAATTAGATCAATACTCATGTCAACCGTTTGGTGTTAACATGATATTTGCTAGAAAACCAAGAATGAAGTGGAGAAAAGGAGAGAAAAGAGAGAATGATCATGATTTATTGGAGTCACGATCAAGTAGAGTCGCAAATCGATACGAAGTGTGAACTTGTACAATCGATTTGACATTCAAAATTGACCAGGTATAAGAGTGACGGGAAAAAATTCTCTCCTACTCGAACCCTTCGAATGAGATTAGAATTCATGGTCTTGTATTCCCGTGAAACCTAAAGCTCTCTCCGATTGCATAATAAGATTGATGTTATTCAAATTATTTATTAGGCTGACTCATTGTTTTCTGTTTGGCTCGAAAAAACTTTCAAGGAAGAAAATTAGGTTTCTAAAAAGTATCATCTACTCGTTGCATGCCAATTGTGAGACTCTGATCACTTATCTTATGAGGCTGGGATTATTGTATATTCCAAGAATGAAAACCGATCATATATAATCAACCTACTGCTAGAATTGAGCAGAAAAAATAGGGTTCATAGAACCAAATTTGCATTAGAATATGAAACAAATTAAGTTTTTATTCTCTTGTAGGGTTTGAGAATAATGTTTCACACAGTTAGTCTTGTAAGTACTTTGTAGCGAAATGATCAGTGAAACTTCCTGGTAGTTGAATAAAATAGTAGTAGCAATAGAACTGAGAGGTTTGATCAAATGGCCACACTTAATAATTCTTATGTATCATGGGAATATAAGGAAGAGAGCGGAACAACCCATCCTATTTCAATAGCCCTTTACACTTTGTAACTTTTCGTTTCCTCTTTTTCAGTCTCAATCGATTCATTTTCAAAGTAATTGTTGATGAGAAAGAGAGGCATTCTCGTGTTTTGTCCATGTTACTGTATTCTCAGTATTCTGTACTGGGCGAAATGTTTCAGTTTCCTGCGATTCTTTCCACAAACGATCGATTCATGATGAACGCATGTATTGCCCCATCCATTTAGAGTTCGATCGATGAGAGAATATTTCTCACAATTTCTTGTCAAAAAGCCTGAGAATTTTTCTCCTTGAGCTCATTTCCACAAAATTCGCGTGTTGTATATCTATTTCAATCGATTGAAAGACTAATTTGGATTTCTTTCATGAACAAGGAAGAAATATTCTGAATTATTTGATGAGGATTAGAATTTTTTTGAGCTCCATGAATATTTGTTTTAAATCATAGAATTCTGAGAAATACACGAATGTTTGTTGCTTAGAGTTCATCCTATGGCTCGTGTATGTTTAAAAACTGTGTTTTGTATTCACAAATACAGCATAATAATCGTAATTCATTTTGAAGAATGATCAAATGAAATTTTCAAACTGAGAACGATCATAAAAAACTTCAAGAGCATTTTTGTATCCTTTGTATATTTCTCTTTGGAATCAATATGTTCGACTGCTTGTATGCAAAAATAGCAAGTTTTTCATCAAAGTATACTGGTGATTGTCACTTTGGAATTGAAATTCAATACGAATGCTTCGATAGATCAAGGAGAATTCCTTTTTCACATGAATTCTGATGGAATTTAGTCCTTCCATTTGTAAAATGTATATCCGCTGAATTTGCAGACTGTGATCGGCAGTTTTCAGAATATTGATCATAATTGAGCTTCCATATCATTTGTGGATGATTCGAAGTAAGAAAGTATCAGAAAACTCAGAATTTCTTGATTTTATTCGTATAACTCCTAAACTTGATGGTTCATCGAATTATGATCCGAAACATTCCAAATTCTCCTAAGATTCAAATAAGAATAATTAATTCCAAAGGATTCTATTCTACCCGACTATATCCATCAACTAATTATCATTATTCACTGTGATTTTAACTCTTAAAAACTCTTTAGAACTCGAAAATTCACCATCTTTTAGCCCATTAAATTATAATTTTTGGTTTGTTTGCCCTAAATCCAGGTTCTATGATCTCATTTGAATTAAAAAGTCATGTAAAAGAGGAGAGATTCATGTTCTAGGTCATTGGCTTTGATCGAAAAGGTCTCATTAGGGTAAATTCTTTTTGTTAGAGATTCTCGATGTTCACGAAAGAATTGTTCTAAAAACGAAAGTAGGATTCGATTTTCCTTGAAGATTGGAGTTTTCATCGTTCATTCCTGATTCAATTATTCTTATAAGAGGTAAAATTCGCGTGATCTACTTGTATTTTGATCGACTTTAGCACACTTTTGATCAGATTATTTAGTTCGAGGATAAACCAATTCGTTTGTTGAATTGATCAACAAAAGCTGCTTTTATTACTTTCTTCTTAAATTTGAGAAATGAACCCTACCATACATGTCCAGGAAGTGATTATGATTTATGCTTAAATCGATCATGGAGAACATTTTTTGGCCATCTCCATAAAATACCTGGAACCTTCAGCAAAACTCATCTGTTTTTCTTGAACTTCCGATTGTTACTAAACTGATTAGCGTGATTCTATCGATCCAGATGATGTTCAACTCAAATTTTTTAATCATCCATTTGTCCTATCTGAAATCATCGCATTTAATTTTGATTTTTTCGTTGCTCTTCAGGTTGAAGAATTCAATACCGATAGGATGGAGAAATTCTTTAAAGAATACTCCTCAGAAAATCCCAATAGACCGGTGACTTCGATGATTGATCGATTTCAATGGGAAAATCAATGTTGTGGTCTTGATGGTCCAGACTGGTGGGGCCGTACGATACCTAATGAATACAGGGGTGAGGTTCCATTATCATGTTGCCAAGAGCCAGAAATAAATCGTCAGGGTAAATGTCGCAGGGATCAGGTCAAATTTACTGTAGGATGTGATCAAAGTATCAAAGATATGATTAATCTTTTTAATGTGGTCGCTCTGGTTGCTCTATGTATCGTTTGTGTAACTTTATTATTGGCTGCCTGCTTTGCTTGCGCTCTAGCAAACGCTATTGCGGTTTAAGAGGTCCTGAATCAAAAGATGCCTAAAAATATCAACACATCGAACAGTGTTTTTTTCACTCAACGCATCGAACTAGAGTTCTGAACAGAATTGTTGGAGAAATATCCCAAAACTTTGAGATTATTCTGACGATAAAAGCGGAGACTAAAAAAAAGAATTTGCCATGAAAACAATTCTGAACATGATATGGAGCCTCGAAATTATCATCTTCATTTTTGGCATTTTTATCAATTTTTACCGAATAATTCTATGAAAAAAATTCCTCTTTTTTGTTAAGTGATTCCCAGCTTGCGCCTGTTTTATGCATTTAATTAACATATTGCTCCATTTCAATGGCAATATTTTATTGATATATAACCATTATGGTCACTCAATTTTAATATTCATGGTACACATCTGATCCCATTTGACTCCATTTGTGAGCCCATCTTATTTCGTGCAATAGCCGATTTTATTGTATTAAAACCTATTATTTCCAATAAACACCATCTTCATGAAATGGAAGATGAAATTGTTCAACTGAAATTCCCAAAAACCTCTTAAAATTTCTGATTCATGAAAATTTTCGTTGAAAGTTGTTGAAAAAACAAAACACTTCAAACTTCAAGAGCTATTCGTACCATCAGCGTTCAGAACCCGACTTTGGACCTTCCTATTGTTTTGGCAATCATTTCAAGTAAAAGAAAGAAAAAGTTTTCTCAACTTGACATGTACTTGAGGAGACATGTCCTTGGTCATGTCGCAATAAATGGATAGAAAAAAAATTTATGAATTCCAACTTTTTTTTTATTTCAACGATTGTCGATCAGTACAGTAGAAAGGGTATTTTTTCTCATTTGGTAAGTATCAAAGTTGGACAAAGCTGTTCTGGAAGGACAGAAAAAATCACATGATTTAATTTAATTTGTTCTTTCTCTCGCTCTCTATCTTTCAATCAATTAATCTTGGATAAATAATCCTCGTCAAAGGTCAGGAAGCACAATGGTGGGTAAATTTGTGTGAGAAGAGGAATGTGATTAGATTTTCTAGCTAAAATTATGGATAGAGAGAGATTGGTTGATATATTGTTACTATCATCATGTGTCAAAGTTTTTTTCCGATCACAATGGTCAGTCTGATTGTTATTGCAATATCTTCGATAGCTGACCATGTTAGCTGAGCTTGTCAATTGATCGTTGAATGATGATGATAGAAGAAAGTTGAGGATGAAAAATTAAAAAAATGCAAATGGCGATGGCGATGATGATCAAACGTGTTTTTTTCACTTAAATTTTCGTTGACTCTCTCTCTCTCTCTCATCGCTCTTCCCAATCATTCCCATCAGTTCTGGGAGGAGAGGGAAAGAAGAGAAGATTTTTGAAGAGGAGGAGGAGGTGGTGATGATGATGGAGAGAGAGAGAGGATGGTTGAAGATGCTCATGTGAACAAGAATCCAAAATAAGATGCTATATACTTGGTCACCGGATTGTCGCTCAGTTTACCCTTCGGTCGAGCTCCTGGGGCAGCATATAGTGAGGTGCAACGTTGTGAGGCGGGATCAAATGCGTTTGATGAGCAGATCAAATTCGTTAAACCTGCATCAGATAAGATGGACAGAAGAGAGATGGAAGGAAATGAAGATGATGATGAGAAAAAAATGAGGACAAAAATGATAACTTTTCCAAAATGACCCAAATAAAGTATTAAAGTATGGATGAAAGTGAAAATCGGAAGACAAATTCATGCGTGTGTGTGTGTCCACATCGAATGTCAATCAGAAAGACTCAAACATTCTAAGCATGAGTGTTTGTATGTGTGTGAGAGATGTTTTCGACTATGCAACATTATCTGAATAATCTTTTGGGTGCTCATTTGGCCAATATGAGAAAGGAGATGGAAAAAAGAGAGAGAAAAAAATTCCATTCGATTACTCACCTCCAAATGCCTTATCGATAAAATTTTGCATGGCTGTTTTACCCTTCTCGGTACATTCTTTTTCAATAAGATTGAAAGCGCATCCTTCCCATCGGTTATATGAACAGCAAATTGTATCCAATCGATCGTCCATCTCCTTCAATTTATTGGTTTTATCGATGGTTGACAAAAAGTTATTCACACACTTATCCTTGTAGTTACTCTTGGAGATCACACGATTGACTATGCATGGAGAATTTCGTAGGAATTCTGTTTCGGTATTTGATATTTGGACAATAATTGTTGACCAATTCCAAGGTGACAATTTTGGGATTGAGGAGGAGAGAGAGAACAAAAAAGACAGAAGAGAATTTTCGATTATCACCGGAAACACGCAATCTTGTTTATTGCTTTCGGGAGGGAAAAATTACCTTCTCTTAATGGACCAGGTTTGCAGAATTGATCAATTGATTTGGAGAACTGTTCAATCGCAAACTCAAAAAGCTCTCGTTGAAGTGGCGTACCACACTTGGTCATGTAATTACGGAAACAGGTCACAACATCAATGGAATTCCTGGAAATTGATGGGCATTGATGAGAGCTAAATCAATCAACACACTCAAATCGATGACTTACGTGCATATTTCATCTAATCCACGAGAAGTTGTCAACAATTTGGATGAATTATTGTTATTGTATTTATCAAGACGTCCAATACACTGGTCGATCTCCTTAAGATGACAACTTCCTTTGGGCTTACGATTGCGGCCTCTGCCTCGGCCACGATTTCGTTGACCATCAACACACACTAGAGCACATATTAATAGCAGAACGGTGATTGTGATGAAAAACTTTTGCATTTTTGTAACAGTTTACTTTGACCGATCGCTGTGATGATGGTAAGTCAAATCCACAAAGTTGCGGCTGTAGAAGTTTCGCTGTTTGAGCGTAGAGAAGGAGAGAGAAAGAACGAACAAGCTCAGCTCGGTCAGACGGTATGGCAAGTCGACGGTTGACTTAAAGGTTTCACTTTCGTTGACGAACCTCAACGAAGTCTAAACTGACTGACGAAGTTGCTGAAGGAGCTGAGTTGGAGGAACGTCGAGCTCGGAACCAGGTAGCGATCGTTACGGGACACGTCCTACTTATAAAAATGGCTCTTAAATCGAGATTGTGAACGACGGGCAGCGTTTTTGAGAGAGAAAACTTGTCAGGCAAGAGAGGGAGGAAGTCAAAAAGAGAAAGAAAGTGAGAGAGAAAGTGAGAGAGAAAGTGATCAAATTGAAAATTAGCGATTAGAGGAGGCAAGTGAGTTCAAGGAGAAGTATAAGTGTGAAGAAAGAGAGAGAAAATTGCCAAAAATTCGCGAGAAAAGGACTATCAATTATCTTGGGAGTGTGTATAATATGATTAGACGTTTTCTCTCTCTCTCTCTCTCTCTCTCTCTCTTTCTCTCTCTCTCTCTCTCTCTCTCTCTCTCTCTCTC
>QZCP01000035.1:98989-125260 GCA_003956705.1 Brevipalpus yothersi | reverse complement strand
CTCTCTCTCTCTCTCTCTCTCTCTCTCTCTCTCTCTCTCTCTCTCTCTCTCTCTCTCTCTCTCTCTCTCTCTCTCTCTCTCTCTCTCTCTCTCTCTCTCTTACTTTATTGTGATTGGTGATTGGTGAAAGAAAATTTTTGTGATCCGGATTTCTTAATAATGTGGCTTCAATAGAGTTTGACCTTTGAGAGAAAATATCGATCACTTATAATCACTCAATAGGCCAGCTAGGGCTGAGAAAGGAAGAGACTATTATTTCAATTTCCTAGAAATTTGGCAAGTTGCTCTGGGCTGGCTCATTTCACTTAAATTGCGGAGATTATCCTAAGATTGCCAGGAAAGGATTATCCTCCTTAGAGAAGAGAGAGCCTGTGGAGGGGCTGAGATTGGGTTTGTTTTGGGCTCTCGGACTTTGTTAAGGGAAAACCCATTAATTGTGTATTCTCAACCATAGATAACTATAATTCGACTTTCCATACCCTTCTTTTTACAATTGACAAAGTTAGACTTCTTCCCAATTATGCAACTTTTTATCAGATTATCTCAACGAGCGCTTGCACTTTTCAATGAATATCTTGTCAGCTCATTAACTTCGTTTATACTGATTGATCATGTAGGACCATTTTTCATTCTTTATACTGATATCTCTCAATCTAGGTGAGGAATATTGGTTTGCTCAATTTTCATTAGAATAAGCGTTTTGAAAACTTTGATCCTCTGATCTAATTGATTCTTTTCTCTACTGATGAGCGATTCATTCCCGTGATGAAAGTGTGTAACACGTGTGATAACAGTTGTGATGAGTCTTAACTTATGAATGTCACTATGTATGTAATCATTTCTGAACATTTTTCACTCTGTCAAAAGTGACACTGTAGACAATGGTGACGATGCTCAAAATAAATGGCTGGATTGTTTACTAAATTAACCTTCTCTTCGATTAGTTCACCAGTTCCCATTGACAAATAAGTAGCCAAACGGAAAAGCAACGTTGAATTTCGTTTGAGAATAAAATCAGTATCATTTCTTCTTTTTCCATCATTTGATTTGAATAACTTTACTACTCTTCTCTTCAAAATGAAATTTTTCGTTCTGCTATCAAACATTTCAGTTGTGATTTTCTTAGTATCAGCAGAAACTCAGACCGGATCAGGTAAAAGAGTGTTTTCTTGAAAAAAAAATCCCAAAAATTTAATCCACCTTCTCTCAAATTTTTTTCAAGCATCAATAACTAGTCCAGCAGTTCCTATTCTGCATAAAGTTCGATCAGTGGCCAAAGATTGGTTGACCAAGTTGTTGGTTCGCTTGGATAAGTCTCTCAAGGAAAGTCCCATAGATTTAAGAGGCTTTTTGGATGAATTCCCATCAGTTTTGTACAATGTCAAGTATTATAAGTACCAAAATTTGGTAGGACTCTTCAAAAATCGTGGACTTACTCCAGAAAATCTTTTCGAAATCGCTTCCAAAGTGGTTGGAAGAAATGGTGAGACTGAAGCCACTCCAGCAAGCAATCAGAGTGACTAAGGGAAAGTTCTTCCTAATGGAGAGGGCTAAATCAGAGATATTTTGAAAATATGAATTTTATTGAAGACACAAAGATGAGAATAACTTCATAAAAATCATAAAAGGAAAATTTTTCGATGCTTGTATACACAAAAAAATATACACCACTATTTGGATTCGCATCAAACTTCCTGCGAATGTTCGTCCCCTTTAATTTCGAACAATCTTTTCAAAAGTGTAATTCGTGAAGACTGGCCATGCAATCCATACCATATTGGATGTAGACATGCCCTTTGTTATTTTTGTATTCAAAAAGATTATTTAAAAGGTGGTTGTGAGGAATACTCTTGTCCTGTTTGTTCATATAAAGTAGACGGATCATCACAAATCAAGCAACTCTTCATGACTTGGAATGGTTGAATGAAGAGCGTCAGATTTCCTATCCTCTTCAATCACTTTCTCAACATCTGGCACATCAGGAGGGTTTCTCTTATTGTTAATCTGGTCAAGCTTGAGATCAAGTTTTTTTCCTACCCAATAATAATAGTTCTGCACATTTTGTTCAATAATTTTGTATGTAAGGAGAAGACTCAACACAGCACTCACCAATAGAATCGAGAGAGGCCAAGCTGTGTATATGAGAAAATTCTTTGAGTCAGAATTTGATGAAATACCTTTTCTTTCCGATGATTCAGATCTAAGTAGAGTAAAAAAAGTCATTATTTCTATGTAATCAGGGGAAATCATCCTTCCTGTCTCAGCGCTGGAGCATTTCACTGTCTCGATTTCACATCTTTTTTCACACAATACTCTTCCAATATTCCTTCCATCCTCATAATGATATACAATAATTGGTTCTTTCTGCAAAGGAAAGATCAAATCGAATCAAAAAAACATCAACGAATCACTTTGATGAACTTACCTGGCAGTTGTGAGTCACATTAACCTTTAACTTCCCAAAGTTTGAGCAGCGGAATTTCTCTACTAGATCGATGTTCTTATCCGTTGAGTGGGCCATACCTGTAAGAGAAACTAAAATTGTTAAGAAAACAAATTTTACCATTGTAATGCCTTCAACTAGAGAGGATGACATTCAATGGAGACTAGCGAGCAAATGATACCTTTCGATCAGAACTTTTAGAGCACACAACAAAGGTGAATCGGATCCCGCCTATTTGCCAGCTGACTCGTCTTAGTTGGATGTCATCCTCTCCCTATTAGAGGTATTCCAAGGTTGAGGTCAGATTCACAGAAATCTCTCATCTCGAAAGTGTAGGTCATAGAGAGCTTGTTTTTAAAAACAGGTGACTCACGGAAAGTTGGTCCGCTAGAATTGATTCGTGAAATTAAAGAGATAATCAAGATTGAAGATAGTCCATGGATACTCTTGAGAGTATGGTAGAAAAAATCTATGAATACAAAATCATTTGTCTCATCGCAGTTATCAATGTTGTTAGAATAAATCATCATTATCGGCGATGAATATTCCGTGGCAAGATTAAGTTTTTCTGTTCGAGTTGATAATTGACGACACCTCTTCATCAAGATCTACAGGACTCTTGATTGGAAGTAGATCCTCCAAGGAGAAGAATAGAGGAGGCATTGGAAAACCTAGAAATTTCGAAAAGTGTATTAGAACTGGGAAAAGACAAGGATATCAATTTCTTGTACCTTTCTTCACAGAGGGTAATTTAGTCCAAAATCGTGATGATGATTGCTGAGTTTTATCACCACTCTGGATTGGCGGAAGCTTGAGTGGAGGACGTCGATGCAATTCGATCAGAACTTTTTGTCCAGCCTGTCTAATCGTTCCAGTATCGAGTGGATCCAATAGCAGAGACTTGGGATTCCTCGAAGGCTTCATTCCTTCAAGAGGAGCACTTCTTCTAGCCACTGTTTGATCGAAAAATTCTCTACTCGAGGAAGATCGTGAATCAATATTGCTCCCTACAATGGAACAAAATTATCACATGAATTCGATGCGAAAAATATGCAAATTTTGTGTATGTTTACCAGGAAGCTCTGAGCTTGGAAATATGCTTCGTTCTCCCAAAGAATTGCTACTACTCCTGTAATTATTGTAATTATTGAATGATTTCACATTATATACACTAGTTTTTTATTTGAGAATGCAAATATTTACTTTCGACTGCTTCCAGGAGATGTTGAATCACAATGAATAGAATTTCTCAGAAAAATTGCTCCACGCTCAGATCTGAGGAAAGAAAATTTTGGAAGATAAAAAGATAGGAAACTGGCTAAAATATCATGTCTTACTCAGTGAATTTAGTTCGAAATGCTGCTTTCCATTCTAGACATTCACTCAACACATGACTTGGAAATTTTGGCGGGGGATCCTTGTCCAGCAAAACAACTCTATCGATAGCAATGAGCATTTCACGAAGCCATTCATTATGTTCAAAATCAACTTCCTAAAATGAATTTAAAAAAATTTGACACTATTTAGTTGTTTTTTGAGAGGCTAAATACTATGATTGCACATATGCATGCATGCAGAATTCTGTGATCTCAATCAGATAACTGACCTCTCCGAAAGAAAATTCACTGCTATTTGAAATGGTATCGATGAATGAATCATTGTCACCATCCCAAATGGAATCACTCATCGCTATTGCAAACATGGAATATTCATAATTGGTCAGCGCGGTCGATCCGTATTCTTAGAGTGAATAAATCAACATCTATCAATGAAATTGCTTCTGAAAACTGTTGTTATTGAACAAATCACAAAAAACAGACAGGTTCATTAAGTTTAGAAAGACAGTTTGAATGATTGAGCCGGTGATCCTCTCGGCAAACAGGAGAGTCAGTCACTTTTTTGACCATAGTTCGGTGTGATGTGTATGTGTATGAATGGATGTGTTTCTATAGTGACTCGAGTATTGTTAAGTGCAGAGTGGAACAATAAGGTGGAAAAAGAGAGAGAGAGAGAGAAAAAGATAGAAACACAAACAAGAGGATCACCAGCTACAGCGATGGCTATGGCTATGACTGTAAGTAACAAGATTACATGGAATCATGATGACAATTTGATTTACATAGTCAGACTATTGTCAAGACATGTACAACAATGACAGTTGCCATCCATCCAGCCCTCTCTTTCTCTTTTTCTTTCATTTCAATCATCATCCAAGGTCAATTGCTCGAACAAGCCAACTTTTCCATTTCAGCAGGAAGATCAGCAGTCGATACTTGTGCAGATTTATCATTGAGTATATCCGGAACTGCATTTCTTCTACCAGTTCGTCCTGATTGCACAAAATCATCTAAGCTGACTTTCGTATTATCTTCATTACCACCGGTGGACGTTGAAGGCTGGGGTTGATGGTTCGAAGTGGATGACTCAGATTGCATCTAGTACCTAATTTTTTGGAGAGTAAAGGGGGTAGAAAGAAAAACAAAAGCAAATGAGTGTGAAAAAATAAGATGTGTTATATGTAATAGAGTAGAATATGGAATCCAGATTAGCAATGAATCTTAACGAACTTGTATAGCTGACATGAAACTACGTTGCACATAAACTGTTCAGCGTTAACAAGCTGAGATTCTAATACCACAGATGTGTGAATATTATCATCTCATTAGTGATATAACCGATGAGAAAATGCAAGAAAAAAAAATAAATAAAAACAAAAGCATGTCATTATACTTACAGTTCAGTTCGAAACGCAGCAATTATCTTTCGAACCTATTTACAATCAAGGCAATATAATTTACTTTTTACAGATAAACTTTCCAAAGTACCACTTTTTCGGTCCTCCATGACCGGTGAAAATTAATCAAACAACAACCAAACACAACACACAAACACAGTTTAATTAACAATTCACATACACTAATCCCCAAGATTACCCTTTTCCTCAGAATCAAATACTGTAATATTTTTCTTCCTCTCTCTCTGTATTAAATGAGCTACTATTGCGAGCAAGTTTCTTGAGAAAAGAGCAACATTCACAACACCGACAGAGGACAGGATTGCTCATGCCAATATTGGCGATCTTTTGAGACTTAAATCAAATCACATTGTTATTAATTTAATTTGATTCAATTGTAGTCATGATTGTGGTTGATTTTGTCAAAGGAACTATTCAAACATTCATACATTTGATGGTGGTTACTGTGGGAGTGGTGACAACAATCTGATTGACAACACTTACGAGGTGTAATTTCAGTTGGTGATTGTTGTTTTGGTAGATTGTGTGTGTGTGACTTGTTTGTTTGAAGTGTTTTTCTATTTTTTGTCCATCCAATGTCGGGCAAATTTCGTGCATCCAAGTGGGATCCAATCCTTATTTTTGCCCAAATTATTACCCTTCAAGCCCTTTTTTACAGTTCATTTGGTTTACTGGTAGCTTTCATTGACTTTGCCACTGCTGATCCACCTTCTTTTGCACACATTTTTTCATATCATGTGTACTCAATCAAATCTTTCCACAATGTTTTGATTGTATTGTGTTTTATCATCAATGCTACTCTCGGGTAAGTTGAGAGTTTGAAATTATAATAATTCTTCATATTATATATTCATTTTCTTTCTCCACAGTGCTGTTTATATTTGGTATTTTGTTGGTAGAGCCAAATCTTGTCTAGATTTTTCTATTACTTGTTATGTGATTCATTTAATCGCTTCATGGATGTTTAATGGTTACTTTCCAAGTGCATTTTCATGGTGGATTTTAGTGATAGTCAGTGCGTCACTAATGTGTGTTGTTGGTGAAATTCTTTGTATGAGAACAGAAATAACAGACATCCCTCTTCTATCCGGTGCCGAGGTATGAGTTCTATCACTCCAAGCATCAACTTTTTCGAGCTACCGAAAATATATGTACTTGTTTACAAAGTCAAATGGCTCGATTTGGTCCAATCACCAAAATAAAACGATTATTTCGTCCATCACAATTAGAAAGTCGTCCTACTGCCTCAGAATTGCTCAACTCATATCTAAGATCCTGTAACTATCCCAAATGGACTTCATTCTTTGTTCGATACTCTTCGATACATAGTGATCATTTTGGCTATTCTTCCTTTAATTGGGATGTTGATGGACACAATTATCAAATCTTACGAACAGGATGTTACCCCTTCATCAAGTATCATTGTACTAAGAGAGAAAAATCTGATTTGAGTATCGAGAACAAGTTCTTTGCGACAATAAAGGTTATCAATTTAGGTTTGTAAACTTATCTCTCGGATTTAACACTTTGGCCCAAAGAGTAGCTCTTCTACTAGTAGGAATACTTTGACCGCCTATTGGTTACATTGTTATCTGTTTGAAACCTTTACAAACTGATGACGATGTTCTGTCTATCAATAATTATACAGTAGATGAATCTATTCTTCGATTTATTTTGATCGTCTTTATTTGCTCATTTTACAGGGATTCCATGTGCTGCTTATGGTCTCGCAGCAATATTTCTCATTCGTCATACCGAGAGGGTCGAAACAAGTAAAGGATGGGTCAGCATCTATTTTCTGTACAAAGAGGATAAAAGCTCCTCGTATTGAAAAGATGTCCTTCGATCGGAAACATTGAAATCAAAGTTTCACCACAAGAAATATATTAAACCACTCTTTTCAGACTCAACCTAATTTGATACTGCTCATAGTTTCTTGATTTGAACTCTTGTTCGAGTAGGGCTGAATCTGATTTAAGTAGAATGTTGTTCTTTGCCTTTGTGGCCTGAAGTCAAGAGTATTCTCAAAGAGGAGGCTAGCACAATAGCTTGATTGTTCAATATGATTAGCTGGAGTTTCTAGTTTAAGGGTTTCGAAAAATGAGCGAAGCAGTAATAGAGAAGTGTACTAAATGTTCTCCAGAAATTCTTAAGGGAAAGTCATTCTGAGAAAAAAGGAAGCGACAACTCCGTCCGATAGGTCACGAGCATCAGTCTTTTCTAGTTTTGTCTTCTCTCCTCGGGATATCCACTTTAGGGTTATTCTCTTCTTTCTTTTTCGCTGTAAATTTGAGAAAACAGATGATCAATGAATAAGAATCTGAGCTCGTGAGAATCACATCACAACGGTTTCAATTCCTTACCACTCTTGCTTATTATGTGTGCAAAAGCGTCCCATACACCTCCCATGAAAAGTTGACAGAACAAATTTTCGAAAGGTATGAATGGATCGTGGAGATTAATCAATAGAGAAGATATCTTAAAGTAGAGAAAGAAAGAAACCACTCCCAAATAAACAATAGAGTGAGGTACTGATATCCAATCGGTTTTTTTGTCCACAATAAAAATGATCGATGCACCAATGGCAGCTTTTGTTGGACTGAAAAGAAAGGAGAGAAAAAGGATATTCTCATCAATAATGAAGTCACAATAATCAATATTTCGTGCAGAATTAGAGAATTATTTTCTACTTACAAAGTTGGTGTCAAAAGTTCAAATGCATTAGGAGTCCAAATTCCTCTCATCAACCTTTCGATTATTTTCATGAATCCAGAACCATTTCCTACGAATAAGAAGAGAATTTATAAGTCGATAAATTCACAAGAAATTCGAAAAAAAGTGGAGATAATTTATACAAACCTTTCACCGTTCCAATTATGGTCATGATAAGATAGCTGTTAGGGTATATTTTTGATGCACTCACAACACCATCGTGAATTTTTTTACACCTTATTACCTCTTTCATGGCAGATATAACTATTTTGATTGGCGCAAATTTGCAAATCTTATAGATAATATCGAAAGGTGAATAGAAGATCAAATACCATACAGCAGAAGCGAGCATCACTTGATTGTGATTCTTGAAAACATCGATAATCGGCTCACCGAGAAGAAAATTTGACAAAAGTCCTCCAGCAAATATATTGATCATTGATGATACCCAGCATGAGAAGGGATGTTTACGGGAAAATTGATGACTTCCAGTGGCTAAATCATCCCTTATGTAGATGCAACTGATAATTGCATGGGCCATCTCAAAATATGGGAACATTTTCATTTTACTAACAGTGTTAGCCAATTCGAGGAATACGTCCGGATCCATGGCTGTAAATTGATAGAACTAGCTCAAACGGAACACTCAACGCAACACCAATAATTTCGAACGATTTCAGAACCGTCGAATATATAATACACCAACAATGTTCGGTGATGAAGAATCCCAGTTACTTCAAGTGCTTCAAATTATTAAGTATTTAAGTATTTCTCAATAATATATGTGTGTTGTGGAGAAAGATGGCGATCAAAGAAACGGAGACATTACAGTTTATTTTTAGATAAACCAAAAAAGAAAGAGATGTTAAAGTGGTTGTGTGTATATGCTTCTGGATTCTCTGGATGCAACTTGCTGTGATGTTTAGAAAACACTTCACAATCACATCTGTTCACACACAGAATCAATCAAATAATCCTCCACAGTGATCGAAATACAGTTTCTGGAAAAAACAATGAAACGTATATGATTCAAGAGTGGCGATCGAACATTTCACATGTTCATCATGATGATCAAAATTGTTCGAATTTTTTTACCACTTTTCAACACAAAACATGATGCTGAAAGGCAGTTTGCCGGGCAACAGCAATAGCAACACACACACACACACACACACACAAATGAAATCTCTTTAAAAGCGGCTGTTTTCATTTTTCACTTTTTCCCAACACCTCTCTTGCCGTGTGCGTGTGTTTTTTTATGTTTTCTTGATTAGGGTCTTGATTAGGTGCTAATTGTTTTTCTTTTTGTGAATGGCTCAAGATAATATCATTGAAAGTGACACTGGAAATGATGTACATAGTGATATTATCAATGAGAAAATTAAATTTGATCGTCGAGCCCAGAAAAAGATTGACGAAGCAAGACAAAAAGCGAGACCGGGTAAGTATGCGTATGTGTTTATGTCAATTGTTTACATTTTTTGAGTGAGACTTTTCGCGGCTCCTGGCCATCATGATTCGAATGAATTTTTCTGATTGAGAGACATTGGATCTCATAGATAGATTCATGACCATTGGATGGTTTGGCGAGTTTCGATTGTTTCGTGACTTGGTGCGTTTTAGCGTTTCATTCTTTCACTGCTAACCATTTTTGTATCTCTTCTTTTCTTCCCCAGAGTTAAGTGAAAACAATTTTGAACAGTGGCATCAAAACTCATATGCTGACAGTGATAAGTTCAGTTTAAGTTTGTCCACCGTTCAGGATAATGTCGAACGAATCGAAGTCAGCGAAATATCTCCAGAAGTGTTCATTGAAAGGTATGAAAAGGTGTATAAACCTGTTGTTATTCGTGGTGTTACAAAAAATTGGAGAGCAACCACCAAGTGGATGCCGAACGTAAGTTTGAGGTTCCCCCAACATCGAACATCATTCTAGTATAATAATTAACTCTCCATTCTTCTCCATTCTTGTAGCGACTAGCTAAAAAGTACCGCAATCAAAAGTTTAAATGTGGTGAAGATAACGAAGGATATAGCGTCAAATTGAAAATGAAATATTTTGTTCATTACATGTTTAATAATAACGATGATAGCCCTCTTTATATATTTGATAGTAGCTTCGGAGAGGTGAGTCAAAATTGAACTTTTACAACTATTGCGAACAGCATGATTCACTACGATGATAAATTCGTACGCATTATGTCTTCAATCCTTGACTGGAGCTTCCTTTTCTTCCACAGCATCCACGCAAAGGACGTCTACTGGAAGATTATGAAATTCCTGTCTATTTTAGTGATGATCTTTTTAAATATGCTGGAGAAAGCAGAAGGCCGCCCTATCGCTGGTTCGTAATGGGTCCTCCAAGATCTGGTACGGGAATTCACATCGACCCTCTCGGCACGAGTGCTTGGAATGCGCTTGTCCATGGTTATAAACGATGGTGTCTCTTCCCCACCACTACTCCCAAAGATATGATCAAAGTTCAACCGCAAGAAGGAGGCAAACAAACAGATGAAGCTATAACATGGTTTAACATAATTTACCCACGTACTCAATCATCCAATTGGCCAGAACAATTCAAGCCCCTAGAAATTCTGCAAGCTCCTGGTGAAACTGTCTTCGTTCCTGGTGGATGGTGGCACGTTGTACTGAATCTTTCCAATACTGTAGCTGTTACGCAAAATTTTTGTAGTTTGACAAATTTTCCAATTGTTTGGCACAAAACAGTCAGAGGTCGACCCAAGCTTTCAACCAAGTGGTATAAGGCTCTTGGAGAGGAGCGCCCAGAGCTGGTTGGAGTTGCGGATCATACCGATGTATCTCAGCATAGCGGGATAGCCTCAGACAGCTCGAGTGATTCTAGTAGCTCAAGTTCAGGTTCTTCCTGCTCCGAATCTGATAGTGAAAATGAAGATTCCGGTCAAGAGAGTATATCCACCGAAAAAAGGAGAAGATCTTGTTCATCATCATGTTCGTCTTGCATAGAGAATGGTTACAAAAAGGGGCGATCTTGTAAGCGTTGATTTTCCTATTACTTATCGTTATCTTATTATTATTATGTCGATTTTTCATCTTTTTCATCAATCTCATCGTGTTTTCTGAAGAAGTATAATATTCCATTTTAAATATACGAGATGAATTCAAACTCAATTATTTCATCAGAATAATGAAAGGGAGTGAGTTTTTCTCGTTGTCGAAACTTTGTTTGGCCTCACAAAAAGAAATGAACAGAAGGATAGGGAAAGATCACAGGTGATGTTTTGAGGGCATCTTTCAGAGATCAGAAGAGACCACAGTCTCTCAGATTATTCCGAATAATCACATCGGTTACAGCATCGAAAACGAATTGAATATTGGTGGTGTCGGTGGCACAAGTGAAGTGTGTGTAAATTTCTTTTGAATCTTTCCGTTTGTTGAGATTTTCAAATTTCATTTGGATGAAAGCAGCAGCTTCCTCGTACGTATTACTACCTCTATAATCTGGGAAACAAACTGTCAGGGGAGACTTTTTGATCTTCTCTTCGAAAAGATCTTTCTTGTTCAAAAAAAGTATGATCGATGTGTCCACAAACCATTTGTTGTTACATATTTGATCAAATAATTCCATACTTTCTTTCATGCGATTCTGAATCGGCAAAACAGAGAAAATTCGTAAATTTCATGAAATCATCTTGATTATAGATCGTAAACTTACAACTCCTTCGTCTTCAGCTAGCATCAGATCGTATCCAGCTAAAGATACGCAAAATATGATCGCTGTTACACCCTCAAAACAGTGAATCCATTTTTTCCGCTCACTCCGTTGACCACCGACATCGACCATCTTGAATCGGAGTCCTTTAAAGGTGAACTGTGTCTCTACGATGCCCGTAGTCTTGACTCGAGTTCTAAGAACATCTTGTTGCGATGGAATATAGCCAAGCTGTGACATTCTGTCCAGTGAATTAAGGTAACTGGTGGATATATAGATAATGGTCAAAATTGTTCCTTGTTGATCGAGCTAAAAAACTTACTATTGAGCTGAGTCATTTAGTTGATATTCCCGAGATCTCACAAAACACCGCTGCACTCCTTGATCATGCCATAATCGCTTCATGATTAGACCAAGTTCAGGAGTGATATTGCCATCCATTCCTTGAGCTCCTATCAGGCTGAGAAATTTGAAGGCATCATTCTCTCTGGCTGGGTCATTAAAATCGATTTTCAACATTCTCATGGCACGAAGAATGGCTGATAAACTTTGTATCGTGTTGGAATGAACTACGGACTTGTATTGAATGCACTCTTCTTTTGTATATCCTTGTTCATGGATTATTTTCATTTGTTTCACGATAGTGCTTTTGCCAGATTCACCAGCTCCTGGATAGTGATAAAAATTACGATTGATTAGCAATTGCAAAGTCGAAAAATTCTCAACACAACGGAAAGATGATTAATCTGCATTTTTGGGTGCACTTTTCCGAGACTATAATTCCTTCGATAACTCCAATTTGCAGTAGGAGAGTGACACAGAGGCAATAGGTTTTAATAATGCTGAAACCTATCCTTGACCTATGGTCAATACCAGAGGCAAACCGGCAGATCTCCACTTACCTAACAAGAGCAATTTTACTTCTTTTGCTTGACGAGCCATTTCATTGCGAAGATCTTGATCAATCTTGCGGCTCCTTTCGGCTGCAGCCTTGTTCTCTGAGCTGACTGCACAACCCATTTGAATTTCTAGTGTGGAAGGAAAATTATTCCTATGGTTTTGGTGAAACAAAAAAAAGATTCAAAAGATCACTCTTTATGATCACAAATCGAAACTGGCAATTATCTAAGCACTGTTATTCAACGGAGTTACTCAGATCTTTTCTAAGGAACTATATTTAAATTAAAATATATGTGAAAAAAATAAAATTAAACAAGATCGGATTAATTTGTAGAAATTTTACCCAATTTTCACAAGTTGAAAAGAATGAAAAGAGCGAAAAGTTTTCCCAACGCTTTTTGTGAAAGAAATGAGTGCGCATGGCTAATAAGATCGGCAACTGGAGGCCAAACCGGTGGACAACATCTCGAGGTCACTTTCAATGTGTCATATGTATGCGATAAAAGTTCTAGTCTAATCAAGTTTGATCAAAAGGTGTCATTTGCTCTCTGACTCCTTTTCATTGAATGTCATCCTCTCTAGTTGAAGGCATTACAATGGTGGAATTCTTTTTTTTCTTAATTTTTGTTACTTCTACGGATATGGCCCCCATTACGGTTGAGAACATCGATCTTGTTGAGAAATACCGCTGCTCACAGTTTTCGAAGGTGGAGATAGAGTTTAATGTGACTCACAACTGTCGAGTAAGTTCATCAAAATGATTTGTTGATGGGTTCATTTGATTCGATTTAATTTTTCATTGCCTAGGTAACACCAATTATCATTTATAGTCATCATGATCACAGGAATATTGCAAGTTTATTGAGTGAAGAAAGCTGTATAATTGAGAAAGTGAAATGTCTCAGCCCTTTGACGGGAAAGATAATTTTTCCTGATGACATAGAACCAAAGACTCAACTTAGAGGAAAAGTCACGGAAAAACAAGGGAATCGATGTGAATCATTGGCAAAAAAAATAATTACATCTCATTTTTTCTCAAGGAATGCTCATATATTCATAGCTTTGCTTCTCTTGGTCCTGTTGATAAGTGTGGTCTTGAATGTTTTCCTTGGTTACAAAAAATTTAAAAAACACCGGATGCAACAAGAACACCATTATGAAGCGGTAGGAAGCCAAATTAATTTCACTCCTGACCAGATTGACAGTGCGAGCAGCCCTCCTGATGTGCCATATGTTGAGAGTTGGGTTGGAGAGGATTGGAGAGTGCGAAGCTTTTCATTCAACCATTCCAAGTCATGAAGAGTTGCTTGATTTGTGATGATCCGTCTACTTTATGTGAACAAACAGGACAAGAGTATTCCTCACAACCACCTTTTAAATAATCTTTTTGAATACAAAAATAACAAAAAACATGTCTACATCCGATATGGTATGGATTGCATGGCCAGTCTTCACAAATTGCACATATTTGGTAATCTTTTTCTTCACGAGACGATTGATGAGTTGGTTGTTTTGAGAAAAGTCCAGATGTAATGCTCCGACGAAGGATTGCCCGAACTTTCCGATGATCAGACAACTGAAGCAAACTTGATAATATTTCTGACATGATACTCCACAACATATTACGATTGATGAGGCTGACATCAACTTGCATACGTTTCTTTCCAGGAGATAGATCACAACCTAATGTCAAGGCACGACTTATCAAGTTGGGATAGGAACCTTTGTGTAAGAAAACCAAAAAATTAGCAAATTCAAGCACCTTGAATAACTCCTCCAATTCGTAGACAAATTTGTTTCGGAAGACTTTTGACCTAAAGAAACGCTCTTTCAAATATGGTAGACAAATTGTGAAAATACATAATATAGATGCTTGACGTCGGGTGATCTTTGATCCCTCATCTTTACAACCATAATATTGTAAATTATATAATTCTTGTCCAATTGATGCACTATTAGTTCCAATTGTATTCCAAAAAATGAAACAATTAGTTACAAATCGTATTTCCGCTTTCACAATATCAAGAAATTTGAAATATGATGTGAGTGGCTTTAATGATTGCTCCAGATTGTCATGAAAGGATCTACTCAATGCTTGATCCAATTTTGAATATTCCAGCTGATTGAAGAAGTGAAGGAAGAATAAGAATAAAGAGGTTATTATGGCTATCATCAATCAATCATAGAGAAATACACTTGGAAACACTTACTTTATCAATTCTACAAGACATGTTTACTTGCTCTAGATAATTTTACTCTCCAACCGCAGCACAATGACCTTAGCAAACCAATAACAAACTGAACAAAAATCAAACACTGATCAACATATTTAATTGAAACTTAGTTATTGCTCACTAAAATCATCATCAACACAATATTGCATCATAAATACATTGTTTCATGAAAGTTACATGATGAAACTTTATCATGTAAACAATGAAGCAAACTGGTGCGCCATGGACATGCATTGACATGCATCAATGCGCAGACAGAAAGAAAAGTTTTTTTTGACAAAAGTGTGTGAAAAGTTTTCGGAAAACTGTGGTTGATATTGTGTGGACTGTGTTAATTTAAGGAAAAATTAACTAGGAATTAAGGGATGTTCTTTTTTAATTGGTGCTTTTTATAGCTAAATTTTAGGGTAGATGATTCGATGAATTTTCATAATTGTTATAATTGTTGTTGTCCAGAGAGAGATGATGATAACGGCTGCTTTCCTGATCTGGTTGACGGTTCTGATCAATTTGATTCATACCAAAACATCGCAAGATTGGTTTGAAGATAATATTGACCTTCCATTGTCACATTATCCGTTTTTCTTCAAAAGAAATCATGATCTTTACTCAAATTTATGTGATGATTCAACCAGAGCGCACAGTGCGTACATCCGAAATATTTGTGACTATGTTAACAAAAGTGGACTCAAGTGTTGGGGCTATGAATCGGCATTTGGAATCGAATGTAGTCAAAATGATACGATAAAATATCCAGAATGTGATGGAGCAGCTCGGGCTTGGGCTCGAAATAAAGTAGAACAAGAGGATATATTCTTCGAACAAGCTGACTTTGGATACATCAAAGCACGAGCTGATGAGTTGACCACTTTTTGTCGGGCCAAAAATACACCAACTGCTTCCAAATTATTTGGAATAAGTTCCTCGCTAGAATGTACCAAATATTTTAGATTTTGTAGAGCAAAAAGTATCATCATTGATTTTCAGCAGCTCAATAAGTTACCTGAGCCCATCAAGTATCGTTCTGATATACTCGACGATGGTCTGATTGGAGGCTTGGATTGTGATCTAGATAATTCAAAGCTTGCCGACGAAAGTAGTCACAAATCACCTCTCCAATCATGGTATGAAGAGTTAGAACATTACACAGTTTTCAATGAATCTCTTCAGTGTGATCATGTATTCACAAAGCCAACATTTATCATGAAACTGGATGCAACAGTCAACATGTATCATCATTTTTGTGATTTCATCAATCTTTATGCATCTTTACATTTGAACAATAGTTTTTCACTTGATAATCAGATAGTAATATGGGATTCCACCGATTATTGGGGTAATTTTGAGATTGTCTGGAAAAGTTTCACTAAAAATCCTCTGATTAGTTTGGATTCTTTTCGTGGGAAGAAAGTTTGCTTTAAGGATGTTGTGTTTCCTTTTCTTCCTCGCATGATCTTTGGTAAGAATAATTATCGCAATTTTATGATTGATGCTTGGATGACTTAATAATAAAAAATTGTTTCCCTTTTCCAGGTCTCTACTATAATATGCCTGTGATACCGGGTTGTAAGAGAAGTGGTCTTTTCCAAGCATTCAATCAACACTTACTTCACAAATTGAAAGTGGACACTCATACTACCTCAGACCAAATACGAATCACATTGATCTCTCGAAAAACTAAATTCCGTCAAATTCTTAATGAAGATGAACTACTAAGTCGCATTCAGAGAATCTCAGACACAATTCACGTTACCAAAGCTGAATTTACTCATAAAACACCTTTCTCAGAGCAAATCAGAATAAGTTCCAACAGTGATATCCTGATCGGTATGCATGGAGCTGGTCTGACGCATTGTCTTTTTCAACCAGATTGGGGTGTACTGTTTGAACTTTACAATTGTGAAGATCCAAATTGTTATCGTGATCTAGCATTGTTGAGGGGCTTAAAGTATATGACATGGTCGAAAGCGGATAAAATTTATCCTGAGTCTCCAGATAAGCCCTCTGACTCAGGAGCTTATCAAAAGTTCACAAACTACAGATTTGACCCGGATGAGTTCACGAGATTGGTTATCGAGGCAATCGAGTACGTTAAACAAGCGCGAGATGAAATCAAAGCTGATAACAAGCTCATCACGGAGCGAAAAGTTTATCATGAAAGTTTGGACAAAGTTCATTCTGAGTTATGATGTTTATTTATTTATTTCTGTCTAGAGAAAAAAATTGAACTACAGATTGGAAGAGAAGAAAAGTTTTAATAAGACGAAAGGAAAATATTTTTTCTAAGATAAATAAAAGAGACAATGATTTTTACTTTTTATCGTTAGTTTATTCATTAATTACATCCCTCTTAAACACGCGAGGTATTAGTGTGATCATTCGCGACAAAATAGAATGAGCGTAGCATGAAATCTCTAGCGAAAAGATGAATTCTATAGAGAGAGCGAGAGAGAGAGAGAGAGAAAGATAGAGAGGCAACAGAGTGAGAGTTATCAAGTCTATAAAAAACCACTTAAATGATCTTCATGCTCCTTTTTCGATGATGAAACAATCAGATCACATTATAGAGCAGACAGAAGAGTCTTCAATTCCAGACTGAGTGATTGGGGAATCCTTAAAACCTAACAGTTCGAACGCTGATTTGACTTCATTGCTACTGGTTGAACTAGCATCATCTTGAAGGTGATGATTTTCACCGTTCTCAAGACCAATTCCTTTGGACTCTTCAAGCTCATCTGATGTTTCGATATCACTTTCTTTCGATTTTCTTAATACTGATCTCTGTTTTACATCATCATCATAACATAAAGGATGATATATTCGATTATCTTCGCTCCGCATAGCCTTCTTCAATCTCCATTCTTCCGCCTCTTCGACCCATACTGGCTCGAACTTTTCACCACAAACTGGACACTTATTCTTCTCCTCATCTTCATCAGCACGCACTGTTGGTACCTCATCTTCACCAGAGGCATCTTGACCATCTGCATCCATTTCCACGTCATCATCGGCAGTCGTTGGATTGCCTTGATCAATTAGATCCTGCATATCGCGAAAACTAATCCATGTTTCAAGAGGATAGAACCAATCGTGTCTCATTGTAGGACCGACTTTAGATGTACTTGACTTTTCATTCTGATTTCGACGGAAATGCCAATCCAAGTGTTCTTTGTATGCAGACTGCTCCTTTAGTTCACAGCCGAACCGAAGTGAACAGTTTGCGCACTGACTTCCATTATAAAGATCAGCAGAGATGCTAGGATGAAATATTTTTAATGTTTCAGGTTCTAAATCTAAAGGAGACTGATCAGTTGATATGGGTGATTTAGCGACCGTTATTGATGAGCCAAGAGTTTGTTCAGAAGGACCATCATTATTGCCGGAAAGATTCGTAACCGGTGTTACAGTGGATGGATGTATTATGTCAGAAGAGGATTCTCCGGAGTTTGAATGCAATGTAGGTGGTATCACAGGGTTAGAAGGAGCGTTTACTGATGTCCTGGACGGTGGTGCGCCAGATACCGTCTCGAAAGAATTCGAAACATTAGGAACAGGATCTGTTGGCGGCGGAAGCGAAGAGGCGAATATACCATTCTCTTTGATGACTCCAAAGGCTACAAGCTTATGATACAAGTCCGCAATGTTAGACTTTGACCTGGGATCAGGAACGCTAGAATTCGAATCAGACGCTGTAGGAACTGAAGGCTTAAACTGATTGAGATGAGAGCTAAGAAGAGGTATAGAAATAGATGGCTGCTGTGAATTCAAAGGAGATGGAAACATTGAGAGTGCCTCGTTCTTCACTGGAATAGCAGATGATGGGATGGGTATATTAGGATCGGGTAAGCCCGTTGCTTCTGTGGATGAATGGATTAATGAAAGACTGGGATGAGCGGGTTGAGAAGAGGGACAAATGGTAGGTGGAAAGATTTGGGATAGATGGGGACCGGAGAGGGATTGATTGATAGAGCTAAAAGCATCAAAAAGAGGTTCAGTGTTAGAGGGTGAACGAGAAGTGATTTTACGGATGAATTCAGTCCATAAATCAGTACGGATGTCTTTAGAGAGCTCAACTCTAGGAGTTGGCCCGTCTAATCTTAATGTGTGAGTTTGAGTGTCCCCGTTGAACCAAACCTTAATCGGTGGTCCAGCAAAATTGGCCCGATAGGGCTTGCCATTTAAAATGATCTCTCTGCATGGACCACCGAATTTGATTCTCTGTTCATGTTCATTGTGGAAAAAAGTTTTAGGCTGATCATTGAATTCAAGCAAAATAAACTCATCTGAACCACGATCACTATCGATAAATACTTTTGTAGGTTTACCCTCAAATCTAATTTGTTTAGGTTCCAGATCGTTGGGGTTTGCTTTTATTAACTCACTCAACGGAGCATTTGAGGGAGCTTTCATAAGGACAATAGCGGTTTTATCATCTAGATAGTATAAACTTCGTGATTTACCGTCCACGATTGTACAAAGTTGTTCAACATCACTCAAACCTTGTCCTGTGAGTCCGGGATGATCATTTAGCATCGCCCTATGCATCTCTTGAACTAGGCTGCTGTGTTGCTGCTGTGATAGTTGGCCTTTGACTAGACTGTTATCCACGGCTTTGAACAGGAGATCAAATTCTTTCCTGTAGTCTCTGTCTTTGGTGGATTGCTGATGCTGATGAGGTAAAACTGACGGAAGACGTACTTCAGATGGCTTTGGGCCACCTCTGAGTCGCTTGTTTGATTGAATCGATTGTTGATTGGCTTGGGCCTCTTTCCTTTTCGTGGCTGCTTTGAGGCGATCTTGTTTCGCCATAGTTTCCATCAACACTTTTTGACGCTTCAATCCATAATCCATTGTTAATACTCCGAAATCATCCACTCGATTTACTTTCTTTACTCCTCTGGTGAAACTTTTCGGTGAGCTATTAGTGGTGGTGGTGTTGTTGGCGGTGGTTGTAGTAGTGGTTGTTTGAGTTGGACTGTTGGTTATACTGACAGTGGACGATTTGACAGGCTTATCGGTTGACTCTACCGGCTCGATGGGCCAAGCACGATCCAGCTTGTGGCACTTTTGGTCGATAGCATACAATTTATCGGATGGAAAAAGTCCTGTCCATGTGCGCCGTAGCTTGAATAGAGAAGCTCTGGTAGTTTCATTACTTTTTTCAAAAACTTGACAGAAATTGGATACTATATTCTGGGTGAATAAGTCAATGTATGTACGACCAGCACTTTTTACATTTTTACAAATTGAATCGATTAGATATAACAAAGGTAACTGTTTACCCTCACCAATAGTTCTCAGACGCTTTTCGATACTTCTTACAATATCCAATGGTACCAAATCTTTATAATCTTCAGCCAACATGGTCAACATGGATATAATTGGCTTACTGTTGAAGGTGAGATCATTTAGGGATGAATTGAAGGCCTCCACCGCCTCAGTCATATGTGAGGAAGACATATTACATGTATTTTTTTTCTTAATATATATACACACACACCAGCTTTTTCTTATTCAATTCCTTTCAATCGCTTTAACAACAAAAACAACTCCTTCCCAATGTTCCAACTGATATTGTAGTAGCAATTATGGTAGCAGAATAGTAGTACTCGCGTGTGTATGCTGAGTAAATATTTAAATATTTATGGACAAAGAGACAGTTCAAAGGGACAGGGAAAGGATCATATATACATATAAATACACTTTTGCAGTTTGCAATCACTAAATTAATTACAATTAATTACCATTCAATTTCAAAACATTTTTCAACAACCAAAAAAAACGTTTCAAGCTGATGAATTTTTCCAACAGCCTTAAACCTTATTCATCACCAAAAAAGCATAATGTACAGAAAGCACACATAGACAGTGCTGCCGTTATTTACTGTCATCTTGCGGATAAAATTGTGATGATTGTCGATTCTTGATCAGGAAAAAAAGTTATGAGCATGCGTTTAAAATGAGCTCGAATATGTTCGACATTCGAGCTGCTCGAAGTGTTCATCTCTCTCTTCTCTCTCTTCTATCAGCATTCTTGCTCATTCTTTTAACGGTGGTTAGACTAAATTTTGGTGTGTGTGTGTCTCTGTGTCTGTGAGTGTACATCAATTCATCTGTTGGAGAAAAAAAACTGAACATCATCATCATCATTATCATCTTAACGATATATTGTTGAAAATATATTAGCCCTTAAAAGTAATACACCTCATCTCTCTATACTTAGTGAGCTATGACCTTTTTTGCCAAAGATGCGGGCAAAAAAGAAAAGAAAGATTTGGATGACCTCAAGCAGGAGGTAGCCATGGTAAGTAAGCAGTAGTAGTATATTTCGAAAGTCAATCGGTTTTTTCTGCCTCTCTCTCTGTCTCTTGGTCTCTCTTTTTTGCTTCCACTTTTCTTTCGCTCGATTTCCCTACTAGATTCTCGCTAACAAATATTATAGTGAGATATATTTAGAGAGAAAGAGAGAGGGGATTTATTTTTCGATTAACATGGTACCTAAATGCTCCAATGTTACAATAATTTTTATGTGACATAATTTTACACTGCATCATTATGTAACCATAAAACTCATCTCTTTCAATATTACTACTTCCCTTTCTGACTCACTTACACTCGCAGACACATATCCATTGACACAGAGAGAAATATATTTGATTTGATTATTTCTCTCTTTCTCTTTCCCTTCTTCATCTCTCCCCAAACTGCATCCATCCTTTTCTCTCTCTCTTTTTCGGTGGATCTTCTTCTTCACCGTCTCTCTCCTCTCTCTTTCTCTCCTTTCTCTGTATCTTCTTCTGTACTTAGCCCCTTCAAACACCCCCTTTTTAGTCAAACTCCCCCTCTTGTCGCTCTCACCGATTTCCCTTGACATTTCTTCCGCTCTCGGCGCACGTTTCTTGATATTATCTTTTCACCCAAATTTACACACACACATACACCAAAAGGTACCACTTTTCGTTCTCAGTGTGGGTAAAAAAAAATTTGATAATTTGATAATTTTTTTTGCAATCAAACATAATACACACAATGTTGCAGGTTATCAATTTTTTTGTGTTTGTGCAAATTCTAATCATCTACTTTTTGACACACTTTCTGTGCAAACGTGTGTCGATTCGATGATTTTTATTACAGGATGATCATAAGATCACACTGCAAGAATTATGTGCTAGACACAAAACGGATCCCGAAAATGGTTTACCTGAAACACTCGCCAAACAGTATCTAGAGCGAGATGGTCCCAATGCCCTCACACCGCCACCCACAACACCTGAATGGGTTAAATTTTGCAAACAATTATTTGGCGGCTTCGCAATGCTCCTATGGATTGGTGCGTTTCTTTGTTTTTTGGCATATGGAATACAAGTCACCACTAGTGAAGAACCATCGCCAGATAATGTAAGCTATTATCTTCCCGCCTTCATTTTGATGCTCTTTTTTTTGCCAGCTCCACTTATGAATCGAGTAATAAGGGCGGAGTGTCCTCCCTCAATATACAGTTATTTTTTTCTTTCGTTCGTTCGTTTTTTTTTCATTCCAACTTGCATGGTAGCCCTATCGAATTTCCCTGAATGAGTGGAGCGAGCATTCATGAACAGATAACAATTACTATTTTCACTGATGCTGCTGATGATGATGATAGAGTTCGTGATTTTTCCTTCTCTCCATGTGATGTGAGCCTGATTTAAATAATAATAATATGAAACATGAGCATATATAGGGCAGTGTGGCCGGCATTAAAAAAATAGCTTACTCCTTTTTTAATGCCAACAGTCAATAATTTTGAGCTGATCATAGCCTCAAAACTAATAGCCTTTCTCTCTCTCTCTCTCTTCATCTCTCTTTTTTATCCTTCGCATCATAATTCGATCATCTACAGCTCTATTTAGGAATCGTATTGGCTGTTGTAGTCATTGTCACTGGATGTTTTTCTTATTATCAAGAAGCAAAGAGCTCAGCGATCATGGAATCTTTCAAAAGTATGGTTCCACAATATGCCACTGTCATTCGTGATGGCAAAAAGAATACCATGCCAGCCGAACAGGTTGTGGTTGGTGATTTAGTCGAAGTGAAGGGTGGCGATCGAATTCCGGCAGATATGAGGGTCACAAAAGCTCATGGGTGTAAAGTAGATAATTCTTCCCTAACCGGTGAATCTGAGCCACAGACAAGAAGTCCCGAGATGACCAATGAGAATCCATTAGAAACAAGAAATCTTGCATTCTTTTCCACTAATTGTGTGGAAGGCACTGCCCAAGGTATTGTAGTTAGTACCGGTGATCGAACCATTATGGGTCGAATTGCTAACCTAGCTTCAGGTTTGGAGATGGGCCAAACGCCTATAGCCAGAGAGATCGAGCATTTTATTCACATCATCACTGGAGTCGCTGTGTTCCTAGGAGTTTCATTTTTCATAATTGCCATCTTTCTCGATTACAATTGGCTCGATGCGGTTATATTCTTGATCGGTATTATCGTAGCCAATGTGCCAGAAGGTCTTCTCGCTACTGTCACTGTTTGTCTTACGCTAACAGCAAAACGAATGGCAACCAAAAATTGTTTAGTCAAAAATTTGGAAGCTGTCGAAACTCTGGGCTCAACTTCAACTATTTGCTCAGATAAAACTGGAACGCTCACACAAAATCGAATGACCGTAGCACACATGTGGTTTGATAATCACATTATTGAAGCAGATACCACCGAAGATCAATCAGGTAAGCAATCTCTCTCTCTCTCTCTCTCTCTCTCTCTCTCTCTCTCTCTCTCTCTCTCTCCATCTATCCATCTTCTATAATTGAATGTACAATCCAAATGTTTAACTCAAAAAGAGAAAAACTTTTCAAGAAAAGCTCGATTGAACACTCAATTGGACTGTTCAGTGGACTAGAAAATTCATGATTGATTGACCGGCCTTCAGTGGTTTGTGTGTGTGTGTGTGTGTGTGGAAGAGGCATGACTAAAATGAAATAAACTCAAGCTGAATGCTCATTCATGAAGCGGGAAACTAATACAAACACTTTGAATCATCATTATCATTTGATTTATCCACCAAACAACACTTAAAATCCTAAAATATGACTGAGGACTTTTGGGAGGAAAAAAATATTCAAGTCCTCTCTTATAACTCAGGAGCTTAAATCAAATTCTCCAAATCGAAAATGTACACTTAGATCATTTAAGACCTCCAATAGGTACAAGCATTTGGAAATCCTATAAATCATCTCAGCTCGATACATGTGTGAGATCTCGCAATCTCACACTTTCACACACTCTATCTTGAGTTTGGCTAATGTTCATCGATTCCTTGAAACATGAGAAATAGAGATATGCACAGCAGATATACAGTTATGTAGCTGCTCATTTCGAGCTGCTTCCAAGTTCGGGATTGATGATGATTATCAGTCAATCTTCGATGGGACAAACCATGTGTTCTGATATTACAAATATATTTGTTCAAATTGTGTACGTTTCCATGAGATATCCACCAGAAAATCTTCAATAATCCATGGCTACGTGACTCTTTGCTCTCATGGTCTCTGGTAGGGTAGCTGCTTTGAGCATTAAATAACACTAGCCCGGAATAATCGATTCTTTTGAGGTTTTTCCCCAACTCCCTACCCACACCCCTCAGCTCTCATTTCATACTAGACCTCTGTACTTGCTTGTAAGAGAAGGATAATCTTTTTCTCATTATTATTATATTCCACTGGTGCCTTCATTCCTTTTTGTTTCTCTCTCTCTTCCATTCTTTCCCTCTTTCAATCGTTCTTTCTCTATCAATTCTTCATTCAGGTGTTCAATATGATAGAAGTTCCACCGGATGGAAATCATTATCTCGAGCATGCATGCTCTGTAGTAGAGCTGAATTCAAACCAAATCAAGAAAATGTTCCTATTCTTAAGAGGTACGTAGTCACGTCTTAATTCCTAATAATCACTCTTTTTTTATCTCTTAAGCTCAAAATTTTCCACTTTATTGGCTTGTCTCTCAATTCTGATGGAATATTAAATTAATATAAATTAATATCGATTGTTTTCATCGTGAACAGAGATACCACAGGAGATGCTTCAGAATCTGCTATTCTCAAGTGTATGGAATTGGCTCAAGGTGATGTTGTTGCATACCGCAAGAAGAATCCTAAAATTTGTGAAATTCCTTTCAATTCTACGAACAAGTATCACGTAACCATTCATGAGACTGATGATCCAAATGATCCTAGCTATCTACTATTAATGAAAGGTGCACCAGAACGAATTCTTGATCGTTGTTCATCCATTTTCATTAACGGAGAAAACAAGCCTCTTGATGAGGAAATGAAAGAGGCTTTCAATTGCGCCTACCTTGAATTGGGTGGTCTTGGTGAGCGAGTAATTGGGTTCTGTGATCTAATGCTACCAGCCGATAAGTATCCACCAGGATATCCATTCGATGCGGATGAGGGCAACTTTCCATTAGATAATCTACGATTCATAGGTCTTGTATCAATGATTGATCCACCTCGTGCTGCCGTACCGGATGCGGTCGCCAAATGCCGATCTGCTGGTATAAAGGTCATCATGGTCACTGGTGATCATCCTATCACTGCCAAAGCAATTGCCAAAGCGGTTGGTATTATCTCAGAGGGTAACGAAACTGTGGAAGATATTGCCCAACGCCTAAACATTCCCGTTGAAGAGGTCAATCCTCGTGATGCTAAAGCTGCTGTTGTCCACGGTGGTGAGCTTCGTGATATGTCACCAGAATCTCTGGATGAAATTCTTCGATATCACACTGAAATAGTGTTCGCTCGAACTTCTCCCCAGCAAAAATTGATCATTGTCGAAGGTTGTCAACGACAAGGAGCCATTGTGGCGGTCACTGGAGATGGTGTCAATGATTCTCCAGCTCTCAAGAAGGCTGATATAGGAGTAGCCATGGGCATAGCTGGTAGTGATGTCAGTAAGCAGGCTGCTGACATGATTCTGTTAGATGATAATTTTGCCTCCATTGTGACTGGTGTTGAAGAGGGGCGACTCATCTTTGATAATCTTAAAAAATCAATCGCCTATACACTGACAAGCAACATCCCGGAAATTTCTCCCTTCCTATTTTTTATTATATTCAATATTCCTTTACCACTTGGAACGGTTACCATTCTCTGTATTGATTTAGGAACTGACATGGTTCCCGCTATATCTTTGGCATATGAGCAAGCTGAGAGTGACATCATGAAACGAGAGCCTCGTAATCCTAAGAAGGACAAATTGGTAAATGAGCGTCTTATTTCACTTGCTTACGGACAGATTGGGTTTATTCAAGCTTCTGCTGGATTCTTCACCTATTTTGTCATTATGGCTGAAAATGGATTCTTGCCTGGAACACTTTTTGGCATCAGAAATGACTGGGATTCTCGTGCAGTGAACGATTTGAAGGACACTTATGGACAAGAATGGGTTAGTTTCTATGGACAGTAAAAGAGAAATAGGCACAAAAATTCAAATTATTTGTTCTTCTTCTGCCTCTCTCTCTCTCTCTCTCTCTCTCTCTCTCTCTCTCTC
>QZCP01000035.1:71709-98882 GCA_003956705.1 Brevipalpus yothersi | reverse complement strand
TCTCTCTCTCTCTCTCTCTCTCTCTCTCTCTCTCTCTCTCTCTCTCTCTCTCTCTCTCTCTCTCTCTCTCTCTCCTATTGAATGAATGAGTGGAACTAATTAATTATTCTCTTTTTAGACTTACAAGAACCGTAAAGTGTTGGAATATACATGTCACACTGCCTTCTTCATAGCTATTGTCATCGTTCAATGGGCTGATCTCATTATAAGTAAAACAAGGAGAAACTCAATTATCCACCAAGGAATGAGGTAAAAGAGAAGCTCTCTGGGAGCTTATTGAGCAATAATTGACTTTAAATTCATAACCCTTTTCTATCCATAGAAATCATGCACTCAACTTCGGACTTTTTTTCGAGACTGCTCTTGCTGCTTTCCTTTCCTACACTCCTGGCATGTCTATTGTTCTTAAACTATATCCCATCAAGTAAGTCTTTCGATCTAGAAGTCTTCACTGACGTAGCTTTTGTATGAAATTTTATTGATTTAGTGTCTAACTGTGTGAATCATTATTCTTTTTCTAGATTTTCATGGTGGTTCCCTGCCATGCCCTTCTCTCTTCTCATCTTCCTCTACGATGAAGCCCGTCGTTACATTATAAGACGCGATCCAGGCGGTTGGGTTGAACAAGAAACGTATTATTAGAGGATGAAGTAGTTCACTTGCTTTTATTATCTCAAATCAATCATTACGTTAGTGCAATCCACGAGAACCTTCAGTGAAAGAATAGAATTGGACTGGTTAACGATGATTTAAAGGAGTTTAAAAACCTGCATTGACCAGTGATTGTCACGATTTTCGAGCGCTTCGTAAAACCCAAAGAAATTCCAAATTATTTGATTCGAAGTTGTGGAGAGAAAATTCCAAACCCTAGAAAAGAGTGTGATATTCATGGTGAAGGTTGTGTAACGTAGATCTCGAATAAAATTGCTTATGTACTTAAAAAAAAGAACACTCTAATAAATTTTTGCTCATCTAGTCGCAATTATTCATAAAAAAATATGATATAATCCGTATAACCCCACCAAAGCTAACTCACAAAAAAGAAGAAATTGTGAAACTCATAAAACGATTCACAGTTGATCGAAAATTCGATCCTTCAATTCAGAAACTTTTCTTCATTTTATTTATATTATTTCTAGGATTTCTTTTTCTATATTTATATTTTATATTCGAGTTATATTGAGGATGAAAAACTTCCAATTGCACGAGAATTCACCCCTCAATTTCCTGGTTCTTAATCATTTATTCTCTCACTCATTAAGAGGGATGGAAAAATATAATAATCATATGAATCAAGAAATAGAAAATCCAATTAGTATTTCAAAATAACAGTATCTCTCTCTCTCTCTCTTTCTTTCTCTCCCTTGCTCACTTATGCCCTGAGGCTTCTCACTTCTTCTCTTTGGTTTGTTGACAAAAGCTTACGCAAACACACAGAACACATGATGTATCATCGATGATAACAACAATCAAACTCCCTCTTTTGCTTTGAAGTGAATCAAATTAAATCTCCTCACAATTGTTAGCGAACCAGGTTAATTATTAATATTCTGTTTGTGGCCACAATGTTTGCCATTAAATTGTGCATATTCATTTAATTGATTGAGTGTTTTGGTGGTGGGTCAAAGTGGTGTGAATATATATCTTGGTGCTTCCTCTGAAAGCCACAAACTGTGTCCAAAGTGTGCACAGTTTGGCTGGTTTGTGGTCAATGCAAATGGCCATGGCTGAGAGTTCAAGTAATGAAGTGATATGTAAACTAAAGCAGATCAAGCCATACACTGAATCACAATTGTTTGGGTTTCACTCGAACCCAGAATTGGATCATAACTCAAGTTATGTTGATAAATTCATTCAGGTGAGATTGTTGGAATGATTCTTGATGATGATAATGTGTTAAGGTGTCCATTCAAAATTTTTGCTAATGGTCATGATTATTTTCATCATTGAATAGGATGCCCTGAATGTTGATGGCTGTGAATTTTACCAAAATGTATACCAATTAAACAAGTGGAGGGAAGCTTTAACTAAAACTACCAAGCAACTATCACAATTGCGAAGTGTTGCTGATGAGGAACGTAATCGATCATGGTTATTGAGAAATGAAACAATAATTAAAAAGTCACGGTGCAAAGATGGGCGTCCTGTGGAAGCAAAACATTCTTTCACGGAAGCAATTTTTCAAGAGAAATCACTTAAATCTCTGGAAATGAGTTTAACGTCCCTTCAAGAGACAATAATTAACGATTATTGTTACCATCATTTTATGGTACAAGTTTCGCGGAAAGAAATTGAATATGAAATCAACAAAATATCTTTGAAGGAAAACATTGATGGAAGGATTAATCACATCAAACAACTACTATCATCCTTGTTCGCTTTTGTTCGTAAAACTGAGATGGATGATGACAGTAGTAATGAATCGATTAAACAATGGATCTCACGTCTCATTGCAGCCATCATTCCCTTAGCATCTCGTGAAGACAGACTCTTTATCCTAAATCATGTCCTTCGCTGTCCAGGAGGTATCTCAGAATGGGCCTCAGGTTTTGTTCAGTGTCCCAGCCCAATGGAAGCATCTGATAACTCTGAAGCTATAAAAATTCTCAATCATGGTATGAATATGATCAGCACAATATTGAGCCCAATAAGGTAATATTTCAATCAATTTTCGTTTCTTTCTTCTCATGTTTGAAACTTTACTTTTCAGAGGGCGAGAGAAATTTATTCCTGGATCTTCCAGCGTCCAATCTCCAAGCAAACCCAACGATGCAATCAAGGATGATTATTGGCACATGATTGATCCGGACATTGATGAAGTATGATATTCAATCCGATTAGTTACTAACCTAAAACCAAAACGTTTCAATCTATTTTGCCAGGGCGAAGACGTTCTTATAAACAAAGTGAATCTTTGTGAGTTTGATGTAATCCATCTTCTGAAACAAGTTCCATTCGATGATATGCTACAGTTCTTGACAATGGGTCGTACTTATCCTGATGGTAAGATTCTACCAAAATTTATTATCACCACTTTTCTGAAATTTTTTGCACTTATCTCTCCTACTAAGATTCTGACACAGGGATTTTTGGGAGCCATTCGGAAACGTCAATGCTCAAACTTCTAGCCATATCCACCAAGATGATACAGATACTTCGCCAAGGCCTATTAACTTTCAATTGTATGCGATTTCGTACTCTAACTGACTATATAACTCTTCTCATCAGGTTTGTTTAGTTATTTGATCAGGAATTTTTGTGCAATTTTTAGTGCAGATGATTCATGATCTAACTTCTTTTTGCAGAAAAACCGTGTCAGCAGTGTCAAAATTTTGGCAAGAGTGCAAAGGTTCATTCAATAATCAAGACTATGCTCTTATCCTTCGCCTACAAGTTGAATATGATCACTTCATTCTTCGTTCAGTAGTGACCATCCTGAGCTCTCAAAGATTTGGAGTTTGGAAATTTGTTTCTGTGATTCCATTCGTGGGAGTAACTGAATCTATGATGTGGCACATAGTGTGGGTTTTTTATAACAATGGCCGTGATGAAATCGATGAACTCGGTGGACTTTGTCCTTATTTCAGCGATGCCTATTGGAAGAGTAAATTCAATGAACCAGCCATGAAATATCTCTTCAGAGAAAAACTTCCTAGTCTCTCAGGATCAGAGGTTGAATGTCTCCTCAGATCTTTGAGCAATATGATCCAGTCTCGAGCATCCGATGAGGTTGAATTTATAAATACGATAGCATGTGAGATGTTCGAGATGAGTTTTCTAGTCAGCAAGCTTAATCTTAAAATGATAGTCACCTGTATCGAGACTCTTACTCAATGTTCAAATCAACATCCGTTTATCATATCTGCTTTGATCAACAAAATCAACGAATCATCAACTGAAAATGAGGTTGGTTATGATTATCATTCATCAAGTAGTATTTGCTCATTATTCGATTTTCGATTTCTCCTTTCAGATGATCATCGATCTCTTCACGAAACTCGTAACTACCGAATGGAAACCTTCAAATGAAATACTCGACATTGTACGTGAATGGCTTATCAAGCAACCGCTCAAAAGTCTCTACAATAGACTCGCCCGAATTATTCTAATTAAATTGAATTACGGTTTTTGTGATCAAAACACTTTGCATCTGAAACCAAGTCACCATAGAATTGTTGCTGTGATGGTTTATGAAGCTGTGATTGCTCATACTACTCCGATAGAGTCTCTTGAAAGTGTCATGAAGTGCACATTCAGAGGCTTTGATTTCGAAAGTGTTGTCAAGTGTGCAAAAGGTGATTCAATCCATTCGTTCCTCGAATGGGCATGGAGAACATTGCTACTACTAAAGCTTCACGTCAAAGATTTTCCAGCAAGTTCAAGTTATCAAAATGATCTGCATCAAATGAGAAAGCTGGCTCAGGAATCAGACCCTTTCTACCCCATACCTAATTTACTTCTCGACTGTGATCTCTTTCCGATTTGTAAAGGCTATGAAACCAAAAATGCATTAGCTCTCTATCTTGCTATTGTTATGACTGAAATGGGTCACAAGTAAGTTATTTCACACCTAAATACTCAATATTCAATTGAAAACCTTCTTCTCGTTTTTCAGTACTTCTTCCTTTGAAGATGGAATTGACATATTGGTACATCTTCTGAACAATCGATGTTTCATTCCTTGCCTTAATGTACTTCATGGTTTTGTACCAGTACACAGAAGCAATCTACATATTTTGGCTACCAATTCAAAGTTTTTGAACGCCTTTTCAAACATTTTACACTTAGACACCTGCCAAGAAGTTGATTGTCTGATTGGACTCATACAGAATCAGATTCAAAATGAAAAGGATAAACAAGACATTATTCATTTTTGGATTGAACTTCTCTGTGAATCAACGAATGCGATCTTTTTGAAATCATCCTCTTGGTTTCTGTCATCCACTCGTGGTCTCCAGCAATTGATACATATTATTGATGGAATAGTCTCGCATGTATTTCTGCATGATGAGTCAATGACCAAGTTGATTGAAGTTTTCGCGGCTCATCTTGGTGCTATGAATAATATGAAACTCGCTACTTCTGGATGGAGTCGCCTTCTACCATTAAGTTCAAGCTCCAAAAAATGTGATTGGACAACACCTTTGCATGTTTTGAGAGATAAATATCCCGAAAAAGTGTGGCTCGGCTATCTTCTTTTGAAAGCTGATTCCTTGAGAATGGAAAAAATTTGGGAATCTATCGTAATCGAAATGGGATCCAACATGGACATGACTATTGAGGTTGCTGTTAAAGCAATATGCGAAAGATTCAATCATTCTCCTATTCCTCTCAATTTACTTCCAATCAATGGATGGGCCAAACTGATCATCGAAGCTCCCCTCAATCATACTCTCTTGCCATTACTTTTTTACAATTTCTTCTCATGCTTCTTCGCCAATTCAACATCTGGAGGATCTAGTGGGCTTCGAATGTTGATCGAACCCCTTCATAAGAACTTGCGTAAAAAGTTGGAGACTCTGGTGGAAAACAATCTCCGTCAAGCATCCGATAAGTCAGATGAAACTTCACCTGAGCCATCTGGATCATCTAACCAGCCCAAAAGTATCATGGAAACGACTAAGTTTTATCGAGCCGCACTCCTTTGGTTGCAAGACCTCCATCTTCACGATGCTTTCATTGATATTGATCATCTACCAGGTCAATATCAGATAGAAATGCTCAAGTCTATAATGAATTCCTCGGAGAGCTATTTCAGATCTTTTGTTGAAGAAGATCAAATTTCGAAAGAAAACATGATCTTCTTCGAAATGTGGGATGATTTGAAAAAATTGAAGTGTCCACCTTATTGTGAAGACACGATCAAACAATGTTGCGAATTATCTGTAGATTTGAATCTGAAGAGTGTCTCTCCTCCTGAGGAGAAAATTCCAAATATAATGTTCTACGACCTCGATCTGATACCATCAATAAGAGCTAACAGTAAATCTTTGTTGAACTACCTATACTCCAACATAAGAACTCTTATGGAAGAGAAAAGTTACTGTGACAATCGATCTCGTAAGATTCATGGCCTTAATCTTCACCTTTTAGACCTTATCCCTAGTCTGTATGACCATGAGAAAAAAGAGGTGATTATACAAGTTTCTTCTGTTTCGAGTTTCTCAAATAATTTTCCATTTCTGTTTTCAGTTGAAAGTTCGCGTAACTTGTGACAAAGATGGGGTTTATCCTGATTGTGCTGGTTCAGCTATCATTACTATTGAGGTGAGTTTATCTAAAATTGCCCACATGTTATATTTAGGCTACAAATCATCAATCTGTATTCTCCAACTTAAATTTCTCATTATTTCATGGAATCTATTTTTTATCCTTCCAGTTCTCAGTAGCTGTGGAGAATCCTGATAAGCTCAAGGCAATCGAGCGAAATCGAATCGATTTCGAGAACGTTCTCAGTGAACTCTTGGAGTTACCATCCGATAGAGTTGTTTGTGCTTCAATATTCATCAACAAGTGTATACCGTAAGGATGATCAGACAATACTTTTTTACTTTCAGAATCTCTGCTCACTTCTTATTTTCTATTGGAAATTTTTCACAGGTACTTGCTCGAATATTCTGACCAAGCTGCTGACTCTCCTGAGTATCTACTGCAGTCTTTTTTGTCTTGGATCAATGATTCTTCCACTGTTACTTTCGCACCAGCAAAGAGTCTTTTCAACTTGCTGATAGACAGCCTAAATTTCGTGAGTGTTTATCCAAGTTTTCTTTTCAATTCAATTAATTTGATTTAATCTACCAGGATGAACGAGGAAAACGTGATGAAAACAGTTTGTTTCTCTTACAAACAAGCTTGGAGAAGCCTAGCGTCATTGAGTATCTTGGTCCAAGGCTAGCCCCCTCAAAATGCTCAATCCCATGTTTTTTGAAGATGTATGAACTCATTCAGAGAAATCTTCATCGGACCCCACCGAACATTCTATTCGTTTTACTCAGTAAAGTATGCGACTTTACCTTATTCTCGCATTTTTTTGATTACAATATTTATCCTTTCCAACAGTTTGATGTGAATTCATGGTTGAAAGCAGCTACAATTGAAGAGTGTCATGAGTTTATGAACATTCTGATAAATGCTCTCTTCTCAATTGGTATCGACGCTGACAAAGATAAATCCATGCTTCTAGGGGTAAGAAATTCGGTGAAAATGAATCGATGAACGAATTCTAATGTATTTTTTCCAATCAGCTGTACCGCAAGCACCTCCAGTACATGTTTCTCTGTCGATTTCCAGAGTTTTTAGAACCAGTCATCAGCCAACTTCTCCTGGGTAAGATTGATTTGAGCTGTGCCTAATGTTTTCTCACCAAATTTCTTTGTTGTGCAGGGATGGATAAATTTGTCCTTTACCCACTACTGTGGAATGACATGTTGTTGTCATTTGGTTTTTTTCTCAGAGCAGATCATGAAAAACTTGAAGATGTTGTGCGTGAGATGCGAAAGTATGCTGAAAGTCAACCTATTTTCTCGTCATCTGAGGTGAATATGATCCATATAATTCTTGTAACTTAATCTCTGAATATTCATTTCTTTTGAATTCTTAGCTTTCGAGTTTGATAACTCTCTTCTCTGACCATTTCAAGAAGATCAAAATGGAAAAGTCGAAGATAGATTTGGTAGAATATTTTCACATCTACATAAGGCCGATCAGCATCATGCTGTCTACAGCCTCTTCAATGTGGATTTTTGTCAATTATAAAGAAAATAACAATTTTGAGCGAACCTGGGAGGCATATCTCGGTGTTTGGAAGCCATGGCTTTTCTCTTCAAGTACAAGCCAAACAGTTGACAAAAAAGATTTTGACTTGATTTGGGACCTTTTCATGTTCAACCTTCATTACTTCATCTTGACGTATTCAAACTTTTCAACTCATATCCTTTCTAACTCTTGGCGAATTTTAGCCGATTACTATGCCATGACAAAACATTCCACACTCACAAATGTTGAAGCTATGCAAGAGAAACTTAAGAACCTTCCATGGTCTCAATACACACCCTCGAAAGAAGATTTAAAATTGATGTATGATGCATCTCAACACGAACGATGCCCACCTACAATCCTAATATCGCACATAATTCGAGAGGTAAATTGGAATGCAGCAGCACAAGGAATTCCTTTCGAAAATCTACCACAAACCATGGAATGGCTTGCTGGAACAGTAATTTTCTTAGCTGATAAACCTGAGGTAAGATGTGTCTCCAAAATTCTACCACTGGAATATGCACATGATCGTTCAACAATTGCTTTTTGTTCTTTTTTCCCACAGAGTTTCAGATTGGACTCCATGCCAATATATCTTATGAATTCAGATCAGTGCAGGAACACTTGCCGCTTACTTCGACACCGAATTGATCTGCTCATCTTACTTCAGAGCAGATATGATATCAGTCAGTTCTACCTCAAAATGATCAGAGTCATTTGTGGTCTTACTATTGGCGAAGAATATTTCCAATCTGGAAGCTTAAAAGATGAATTTAGGCGTAAACAAATAATTTATATCGACACTATCTGTGGAATAATTCTAGATGTTGTCCGGTCGGATTTGAATCCCCTGAAAGACAAACCCGAACGTGTTTCTGAGTTCTTCAGAAACTGTTTGAGTGATATACGCCCATCAATGGCTGAAGGTAAAGTGGAATGTCACTAATAGATGGTTTGATGCTGAATAACTTTTTTTTCAATCTCGTTCTTACAATAGGTCAAGAACATCGTGGAATGATATTTGCAACCCTCCTCAAATTCATCAACAGTGTCACCATAAGTGATCCTGATCATTTCATGCTAAACTGTGTCTTTGACTTTGTGAATAGTGACAAGACGCTGATTTTAGAGTTACTTACAAGTTCCTTTGGTGCCATCAAGTTCCTACCCCTTTTCATTCTCTTCAGTGAAAAATGCATAAAAGCTTTTGCTGAAGCTGATGGTGAGTTTCTCTCCCATTTTCGTCAATTCTCTTGATTGATTTTATATTATTCTACTTAGGCAAAGCTGCCATGATCATTGAAAGATATGTTATTCCCAAGGATTTTGATGCTTCTATATACCGAATTTGCAATCAGAATCATGCATATCTCACCCTTTATGTTATCTATCACATTGAGAAATCCTCACAAGAAATACTTCCTATACTCTCATCTATGGTCGAATGGAGCCGTCATCTGAAACTTGAGTAAGATCCTCAAATTTTCGCACTCTTAATTCGTTATTATTCAATCTTGATTTTCCTCATCCCTCAGAGCATCATCAGAACTTCAAATATTAGCATTATGGTATGTCCTCACTCGTGATATATCTACCAACATCACAGCTGATGACGCTTGTAACTCTCTACTCCAATCTTCCATCAAGCTTTGTCGAGTTCAAATTAATTTTGTCGAAGAAGTTATATCGCAAGGGTTTCTTTCATTCATGAAATTAAGAAAATCTAGCAGTATAAAGACTGCTTTCCTCGTAGCTACAATGGCTGGTTTCCTTCTCAGAAGGCTTTCCGAGATTTTTCCAAGTTTTCATCCTTTGTATAATGACCTCTCTAACCTCATGAAAACTGTCACAGTCAAAATTCAGAATATCCGTAAAGATAAAGGCTTTGTTGGAAATATTCCCCTGGCCGACAAATGTCTCGAATTGATGGAATCAGATAAGAAGATCGATATGGAAGGCATTCGACTTTTGAGAGGTTGGCTGCTAGCTTTCCATTCAAGAGATGCAATTTTTAGATTTATACTGAGCAATTGTGAAGCGGGAGCTTCATGAAAAGTTTATATATTTTGAGAAAAGTTTACTTTTATGTTGCCAAAATCTTTACAGTATTTATAAACAGAGAATAAATATTTCCTTAGCATTTTTTATCCAAACATCTTTTGAATTTCAACCCTCTAAAATTTTCGCCATCATCTCCTCCCTATGCAAATGCTGATCGCTGGTCAGCTTCATCATTCATAACAATTCCACAAGTTAGCAATTAATCTGGCTCCTTGTTTTTGATGAAAAGTTGCAGATTTCCTCACAATTTAATACCTTCCCAAAATGTTGTATCTGTGAAGTTCTCCATACCTCTATAGCACTCAGAATTTGAAACGTAGATTAATTAATTATCAAAAAATTTTGCATAGGTAATTATGTACATATTGTGTGTATTAGTGTATCGTTAGATAGCGCTAAAATCCACTACATTTACGGAATTTTCAGCTGAATTGGGACTTGAATTGCAACATGTAGTCATGTTACTACTCTTTGGATTGCCATTTCGAATTGCAATCTTGCTACTCTCGAATCCTTTTCCGATAAAAAAGTGAAAAAGCATTGTGAAAAAAAAGTATTTTTTTTGCTCAGCAGAACGGTATCTGTAGTTTCATCTGGGGTGTAACATTGTTGGAAGTTACACTTGGAAAAGTGTTGATTCTCTCTCTCTCTCTCTCTCTGAAGAGTTGATCATTTTCTGAGAACTGTTGAATGAATCTCATGATTTTGTTGTTATTATTATTCTCTCTCACCGTTACTCACTCGTGTCAAGTTTTATTTATGACTCCATATCAGCTTGACCCAGTTAATTTTTAACCTTCATCATTATTCTTTACATAATCGATCAATGTATCAAATCTTATGAATTGTTGTGATATTCGAGCAACCACTGTGTGAGAAAACTTTCAAATAACGGCTTGTATTTTGATCTCTGTCCAGTTACATTGTTCAGTGTATATATTGAAAAATATTTCCTCCCAAAGTATACTCTACACTCATTTTTCATGACCGTTTATGAGTTGGAAATCTGTTTCGTAAGATTAAGAAACCGGTAGAAGAAGAGTATCATCGAATGAGGACAAGTGTTATGTTTATTATTTCAAAAAACGCCTCAGCGATGCGGAAAGGGTCATACAATGTTCTGGATGATATGATCACCGCTCAACATCAAGGAATGTTACAGTTTCAGGATGTTGTTGAATGATGGCGATAATCGATAGTTGTGTAAACTTCAATTTGAGGACCATTCTCTTGATAAGTAACAATATTTTTCATGTGTATAAATCATTCCGAAATTCATCTAAAGACACTGAGCAGCTATCACTTGCTGTTCCCATCAGCAAGCATTCGAATGATAGAAATGTTACGCTACATGTTAACATTTCTTAGTTCTAGGATCGATCGTATATCTCGCTTCTTCTTTAATCCACCTCTACTCAAAAGTGCTCTACGAATTTTTGATGGACCATCGAAACTCATAATACAACCACTGTTACCTCCATCATCTTTCACAATTGACATGTCTCAAATTGAGCGTCTCATTTTCTTTGAAATCGTGACAAGTGGTATTCATCCAAAATTTTCATCTAACTGTTCACTCATTTACGAAATATCAACTGTAATCGGTAAAAATATAGCTTCATTTGATCTGAATCCGAATACACCCGGTAATGGGTATCGAAGTTTACTCCGAATAATTGAATTGTATTCAACATGTGTTCAAAAAGATTTGATCCGAAATAAGTTTGCCTCCATTTCTCAGCATCTTGTTGATAATGGTGAAGTGTTCGCACTACTTTTAGGTCATTTAGAAAAGTCTGGCGTTTTAGAGGAGAATTCTCTCGTTTGGCCACCCAACCATAAATTTATTGAATTAGGTTTATCATTAGAGCCTCTAGTTCATTCATTTTACATAAAAAATCATAGCTTTTGGCTGGCTCCATCACTTCGTACTATTCTTGGTCATTACATAAATCTGACTGCCTACCGATCACTTTCGCTAGAAGGTTGGACCAAAGGTCTGAGAATGACCAAATATTCGAAAACTTTCGCTAATTTTGCAATGAATTCATCTGTTGAATTTCTTGCCTCTTTATGGAGTCTTTCAGAAAATTTTATCTACCAACGTTTGATTCCTTTCATTATTGCTGGCGGAAAATTGAATCGACGGGAAAGTTTCTCCATTCCAAGACAAGATCGTGTATGGGTCGATGGAAATGGAGTTTTGATGGTCGATGAGCTTGATTCGGACTCTTTATCACGTCCTCCAGGAAACGCAACTGTTAGAGTCCGTCTATTACAACGAACCGTTAAATCTGAATCTCAAATTGACACTTTGCTGCTCCATATTCATGGTGCGGGTTACGTCGCACAGTCACCAGAGTCGCATGAGGTGAGCTTGACTTGTTTTCTCATTCAACATCCGTGATATATGGACATGATCATTCAGCATGTTTTTCATGAGAATGTTTTGCATTGAAATCTTTAACAATCCAAGTCTTCCTCATTTTCCTGGCAGATTTATTTGAGAGAATGGGCATTGAGACTGGACGGCATACCCATTCTTAGTGTTGACTACCGTCTCAGTCCAAAGCACAAATTTCCTGAAGCTCTGATGGATTGTCTCGATACTTACCTTTGGGTGATAAGTGGCACTGAGGAAGTGAAACAACGGATTGGTTTCCATCCGAAAAATATAGTCTTTTGCGGGGATAGTGCTGGTGGAAACCTTATTCTATCGCTTTCACTCGTTTTAAATGATCTGATTCGGTCCCAAAAATGTCCCGGAATTCGTATGCCGACCGCAGTGGTTCCGTTTTATCCAGTCTGTTCTCTCCAGAGCTCAGCTTCACCTTCTCGTCTTTTCACATGCTTTGAAACTTTTTTGCCTTTAGGATGTCTGCTGAGCATTCTTGATGCTTATTTTATACCTCATGATGCCAAAATTAACTTATCTACCTCGACAGAAATCATTGAATGCGAGAACAGAATAATCAATTCATCTTGCCCTGGACCTCACACTGTTAATCCTCCATGGTATAGAAAAAAGGGTATTTTTCCACGAATCGAAATGATCGATCGGATAGCAAGTTCCCCTTATGCCTCTCCGATACTCTACAAACATTTCGATACATTGGTTGATTTACCCTTATACATGATTGTTGGGGAATTTGATCCATTATTGGATGAGAATATTGAGCTTGCAAAGCGATGGAAAGGTAAGTTGACTATTCAACTTGTTCTGAACCATCTTAATGACCGGTTATTTTTTTCCTTTCAAGGTCCAGTCAAACTGGACATCATAAAAGATTTAGCTCACGGATTCTTGTACTTCAACTCTAGTCACGATTGTAGAGAAGCTAAGAATCAATGTTTTAAAAGAATACTGGAAAGTATGGCAATCAGTTCACCAAAGATGTAAACTTGATAAATCGATCTGGAATCTTCTCCAAAATACTCTCTCAAACAATCAATCAATTCGCATCTGATTTGCTCACCATTTGACTTACATACGTAATCAAAGTTCATGTATTCTGACTCTTATTTACACTTACATCTCTCCTATGAAGAGAAAAAGAATTTTCTATCAAATCTGTTATATCTTGTATATCTTTTACAAAATCTTGTATAATCACTTAAGTGAAAAAATTTTTTCTCCAAGAAAATAATTTCGACTTTAATTTTCGAATAATAAAAACTCAACTTACACACTCAAAACTCTTGCATCATCGTTCTGCATGTAAACAGCTTTTGTCAAGGCCATCTGTTGGATGTATACAGAGCAGTATTGTGATGAAAAATTGTTGATTTGAAGTGAAATGAGAAGGCCTGACTTTCTATTAACTTAATTGTGTTTGTTTATCTTGCTAATTATAATTTTAATCAATTTGCTGTGTGAACTCGAGGTGTAAATGATTGTAGTGCATTATTAGATTTGTTTCGTATGCAGATGGATGATCTGGCCAAAGCGATTGAATTGTCTTTGAAAGAGACATCAAAACCAACTCCTACTGCTAGTCAAGAGGAGGATGATTTGGCTAAAGCAATTGAATTATCTTTGAAAGAAACTTCTCCCAAATCTGTGACTGGTACCAAACAAATCAAAACCTCATCAAGCTCTCTCAAGTCAAATCTATATCCAAGATTTAACGATGCTCTTGCCTCACTTACCTTATCAGATGATTCAGTATCCACCATGAATCAGGGTCCAGTATCCAAAGAACCGTATAAAGTTCGTGCTCTTTATGATTTTGAAGCTGCTGAAGACAATGAACTCACATTCAAAGCTGGAGAAATAATTTTGGTAGCTGATGATAGGTAGATATACTAATAGCTCATATGCAATGTTCATTTCCACTAATTACAATGATCTCGTTTTTAGTGATGCCAATTGGTGGAAAGGCTCAAATCATCGTGGAGATGGCCTTTTTCCAGCAAGTTTTGTTACAACAAATCTAGATGAGCCAGAACATTCTTGTGAGTATATTTTTCCTTATGAGCTTCCTGGACCTGATAGATTCTTCATGATTTTCATTGAAATTTTTCTTGTCTTCAGATAAAGTGACATCCAGAAAGAGTGTACAGTTTGATGAAGATGTGAAGGTGAAAGTATTGGAAAGAGAAGCTCGTCCAGTGGAGATAGATCCCGAAAAAATTGATCATCTTCTCCACCTCATACTCGAAGCTGATCCAACTGGGCGTAAGCCTGATAGTGATGAATTGATCCAGTTAGAAGGTAATTTTAGAGGATTTCTTGATGATAGTATCTCATTTTCGTGGAAATTGATCTTTTACTTCTCTTTTACAGAACAATGTATACAGATGAATCACCTCATCGATCGAGAATTGGAAAAAATTGATAAAAATCATGCAGCGTTAACAACGGTGAATCAGCAGCTAACTGACGCGTTGAATTTATATCACTCTCTGATGTTCATGCCACCCTTTATGTAAAGTTCATTCCCACTGATCACTTGATGAGCTTTTAGTCTCTCATGGTAATGTCAGAGTGCTCTCTCGACCGCATATTCTCCTTGATTCTATCTATGGCTATCTATCAAATCAGTGAGTTCATTTTCACTCACAATCAGACGGAGTGTCAAATAAGCTCTCACTTTGTTAAAATACGCTCTGTGTACTTAATGCTGAATTATTTGAGTCACACTTCCAGGATTGAAAAAAAAATTCAATAACTGAACAATATTCCATATTCTAAAAAGAAAAAATTTGTACTGAATAATTTGTCAACTTAATACACCAAAAAACATGGTTTTTATTCAATGCTTCTACGAGGAAGTTCAAATCAAATGAATTATCATCATCAATTGATATGCATGAAGACGAAAATGAAGCGACTGAGATATATTCCATTCAAAACCCATTCCTTTAGCTATATTCCTTCGAAACAAGCCGTTAATTATTTTTCACACTCTGCCTATCATCCTTGCATTCCGCTGATTTCAATCATCATTTCGACATACATTGTGCAGTTTTCACAGCTAACAAGTAACTGAAAGATCACAAGCGCAAGTGTTTTGCACTGTGAAGAGCTCGTTCTTCATGACTGTATCCCAGGCGACTGATCATACGATCCGTGTCCATGTTTGCATTTTTATTTTGAATTTACTAAGTGAGTATTCGTTAGTCAGTATTCGTAGTTATCGAGTGATTAATGTGACAATAAGGGAAACCTACCAAGCTATAGTCTATGATAGTAATTTTTTCTTTCTACCTTCGATCAGCCCCGAGGGTTGTCTTAAAGGCTAAATTTACACACACACACACACATGAAAACATTCCTTGATAAACAGCTGGTGAAAGAGTCTGTGTTCATCTTCCTCATTGTAAAATTGTAAAATTACTGAGCATTTTAGTGATCCTTCCTATCGATTTGTCGTAAAGGTAAAGAGAGATATCAAATCATACCATGAGTGTCGAAAAGTCATCACAAGAAAGGATGTCAGTGGCATCTCATTTGATTGTGCCTATTCTCTTGAAGCCTCTTCTCCAAAAGGTAATCATATCGATGATCATTCATAAACATAATTTGACTTATCTAATTCTCATATTCCTTTCGATCTTAGCTAGCTCGTCAGAGTTCTGAGAGTGCCCATATTTTGAATTCTGCAATAATCAAGGTAGATACAACCCCTGGCTAAATGGTCTGAGAAAATGTCTCGGTTACTCATCGCCTTTTCATGTGATTGTTTTCTCTGTCTCTCCAGGCTGAATCTCATTCTCCGGGAATATCTCTTGAGCTTGTATCTGGTATTCTAAAAAAGGCAGATATGAATGTTAATATGACAGAATCATTGCTTAGGCTACAAGGAAATATGCCTGAAATAGAAGGTAATTTGTCAGATGGTGCCAAGATGCTTGCCAAAATGTCTATTGTTGATCATTTTATCCCTTCATTTTTCCGTACAGACTATGCAGTGAGAAGGCATGAAGAACCTTTCCAAGAGCTAAATAAAAAGTCAGTTGCATTGCGGCGTATACTTTCCCGAATACCAGATGAAATTAATGATAGAAGAACTTTTTTGGAAACAATCAAGTGAGTCATTTGATTAACTACATGTATTCGCCATCTATTCATTATCTTGATATTTTCCTTCTTTGATACAGAGAGATAGCTAGCGCTATTAAGAAACTTCTTGATTGTGTCAATGCAATAACTAATTACATTTATGACCCCACTGATAAACAAGTGATTGAAGTGAGGAAGCGTGAATTCATCAAATATTCCAAAAAATTCAGCAACACTTTGAAAGAGTTCTTCAGAGAGGGCCAGTAAGTAGATTGGATTAGTTTTTGAGTTTATACTCAACGACTTTCTCTTTTTTTTCCTCTATTCTAGATCTTCTAGTGTCTATGTGAGTGCAGCTCATCTGATTCATCAAACAAATTTATTGCAAGTTACGACCAAAAGCAAATGTGATACCCGTTGAGTTCGACTCCTTCATCGACCTGGAAGTGCTTATAAATGAAAGTTATATACTGCTTGAAAGAAGCTAATCCGAGAATCTAAATATTTTCATCTGGAGAAGCTTCGATAAAAGTATTTATTTTATGAGATAGCTGATTGATATAATGATATTCTAATATTCCTTTTTTTGTAAGCATTCCATTGTGATTTGTATCTATCTGAATTCTATTCAACGTCGATAAAAATAAGGAACGATGCTAAAATCAGCTGAAGATTCCTTCGCCACAGCGTAGAATGGTAAATTGTAGAAATTTGTTTTTACAATAAACGATTGTCATCCACTTCTACGAATAGCTGATTTCAATTTCACCACCTAAACTTCTAAACTAAACTTAGGTTCATTGTATGGTGATAGGGAGATTGTGAGTGTCCTCATCAAGCGTTATTCGTTAACGAAAAAAATTTTCATTATCTGCTCGATGAGTCGTCACCTACTGCGTAGATCCACTTAAGATCGCCAGTTACAGTATGAATGGCCAACAACCTTTTGTGTGCGATGTGGTTAGTTTGTACTTTTCCTGTCTTCATCAACATCATCATCATAATATTTCAATAACTACACTAACTTTCTCCTAGAACATCTCTCTTTTCTGACTGGATGGAATATTATATTAAAGTTTTTGTGATCATCGGAATAACTTTTTCCTCCATCTTCTTGTGCTATGAGATTCTATTGGTTATGCTCTGACAGAATGAAAGTAAGTTTCTCAAGACAATGAAACTTAATGAACAATTGATCACCTTTTAATTTGAATTATATCTCCGTTTCAAGTTCAATTTATTCTCCATTCTCTGCATCTTGAGCATCAAAACTGTCACTGTCTATCCAAGAGTTAAAATGAATCTTGGAATTCATATTCCTTCCATCAATTTACGATTGCCCATGTTTCATCTCCCAAAATTGAGATTGGAAGCAGTTATTCATCCACTTCCGAGACATCATCGACACCACAGTGGCATTACCTTACCTGCGATAAGTTTAACAGGTATGTACTGATATTTGACTGATATTCAATGGTATAATTAGTATTTCAAATTGTCTGAGCCTTAGAATGATGCTCTCCTCTAATGAAAGTCACTCAAGCATTTTTCGACTAGAGATTAAATTTCTTCCATTCTATTTGGTCTACAGCTCACGCTCATCCTGATAGCAATGAGGATGATGATCACCATGGTCATCATCATCAGCCACCACCTTCTCCTCCCCCTCCACCTCCTCCAGCCCCACAGCATCCACAGCATCCACCTCAACAGCACGAACATCATACCAAATTTTCACAAGAAATAGATAATATGTTAACAGGCTTTGAGAACAATTCGGATTTCGATTATCCATTCCCATCTTCACAATCACATTCACATTTCGGGAATCACAGTCAGAATTCAGGATTTTATGGGTATCCTTTTCCTCGCCCAAGTCATCATCAGTTCGGAGTTGGAGGACAGAATTTTCCGATAAGTTTTTCAGGGTATCCTTCCCAATACCCATTGTACAGCCAACAGCCAGTAGGATATTCATCGATGAATTATCAGCAAGAGCAAAACTCACCGATTGCAGAACATGTCAGTCCTCCGACACAAAATCAAATAGATCACGATAAAGGTGGAAAAGTGCCTTATAATTCGATGAACAATGGGAATCCTTATTCTCCGTACTCAAGCTCATCTATTTCACAAACATCTCAAACACCGACTGCCTTCCAATACACATCTTATTATGGACAATCAGTACACGGAGGAAATCAGAACTCACACCAACAACCGCAGACACCAGGAATTCAACAAATGAGAGCTAATGATGCTATCCCATCTGACCAGAAAGGATCTTCTCCCAGTCATCCAAGTCCAGCATACTATCCTCCTCCTTACCAGTCTTTCGCCCCAGGAAACGTTTCACCAACACATTCAGGTCCAGTCCTATCTCCTATCCCTACCCAAAAAAGTTGGTACAAGCCGTTGATATCTGAAGGCATGAAAAAATTGTTGAATTCGCATCTGAACAGTAATACTGATGGGCAGCATAGACCAAAACAGTCATATCAGTTGCTCCAATCTCTTCTTTCTGGGCCAGCTTCTCCGACGGTTGATAATTAGACTTTACGATCCATTTGTTATCATTTTTGTTCATTGTTCGTGAGAGATCATCAATTTAACTTTCCAATGTTCTCTGAGTACCTTTGTCGTACTTTTATGTGCCGAATGATGATCATCTGAAATAAATGGCTTCCATGCCGTGGTCATTCATTGATAAGAATTGATAGTAAGATGGTGTTAAATGGATTAGAAAGTGTCTATGATTGGAAGAATGGTCAGGTTTTTGAGCGAAGGGGATCAATTATCGAGCGAAAATAAAACTCGTTCTTCTCTCCATGAACCACAAGACTACAGGAGGAAGAAGATATCTTTTATTGGCTAATATTAGAGTAAAATCGAATAAGTCTGATCAAGGGTAAGATATGAATGAAAGCCGAGCATTTTCAAAAATAGGTGGATAGAATTGTGAGATCGCAATCCATATTCCAGGAGCTTACAGCGATTTTGGAGTGGTTTCACTTCCTTTCTTTCGATTGTCACGCCAAATCTGAAAGTTTAAGGCGGCGGCAAAAGTGGTCCAAAGAAAGTAAGGAATAAGCAGATACGAAGCGGTTGGATTGACTGGATGGAAAGTCGCAATGCAACCTCCAATAACCCCTAGAAGAGCCAGAATGTCAATCATAGCGAGATCAATTCTCTTCTTGCCGAAAAATAGAGGAGTCCAGAGTCCATTTAATGCAAGGTTTGCTCCATAGAAATACAGAGGAATTCTGCCAGCACCAGAGAAACCCTGGCCATCTCGCCAGATCAAATATGAAGAGTACCCCATAGCAGTGTAAAGACTGGTCCAAACTATAGGGAAAGCTCGATTCGGAGGTCTCCAGGATGGTAATTTGAGCTCCTTCTGTAATGAGAATTCATGAATGAGCGTTTGACATTAATCGTTTACATAGAATATGCTCCCATGAAACATGAGTGCATTCGTCCTTTCAGGAATACACAGCCATCATATAATCAAAACTAACGCCCTGGTCCAAAACATTTAGTGCAGTTCACGTTCAACTAGACAAACTACCTCATCTCATAAAAGTTGATACAAATTAACATCCTGAATCGATATTATACACACAATCATGCTGAAAATTCGAGTTTGAAGGAAATCAAAAGTATCGAAACTTACCTCATACCAGGTTGGAATAGCTTTTCTTGTGAAAGTTGATCCAGCCCATCCAATAGCATTTGGTAGACCAATGGCCAAGCCAATTCTGTAGATATGAGAATAAAACATGTATATTTGCCATTAAAAAGCGCTGAATATTCAAGTGGAAGATCATCATGTTTACTGTCCAGAGGAATGATCAAACATTAAAGGCTATCTGAAGGTGATGACACCATCTTAACAAGAAGTGACCAACGTCAATTTGACATTCAATGACCTGATGAAGATCATTCGAAGGTTTATTATCAAACAAACACTTAAATTGGTACAGATAAATTAGCAAAGGACACACACACACTTACACAAAGGAAAGCGTGGTCAAAAATGCATACAAGATTAAGTCACCTACCCGAACTTGGTAAGAATTGTCATCGTGAAATTTGCAACCAGACAAAAGTGTTGAACAATCAAGACAACAATAATCAGACAATCAATTTAGAGGTAAAAATAATCAATCAACACCAGACACTTCGAAGTAGAGAAATGATTAACGTGCTGATGGCTCAATAAAAGACTTTTATTAAAAGTGTGCACAATAATCATCATCATCCAGCTGCACAAACACACAGATACGCCAATCAGCTTCTTGCGGCGATCTTTTTCGCGCGATAATCTTTTTTACCATAATTTTCTGGAAAATGTCCAGAATTTTGACAATTTTCCCTGGGCTACGTCAAGAGTTTTCTGAGTTTATGTTGGATTTTTTTTTTGGTGAATTTGTAGATTCTCTATAGTATGGTGTGTATACACACCATACATATATGTAATGGTGGATCGAATTTTCTATCAAGAACTGACAAGTTTTGATTCAGGACTCTGGTGAAATGATTTATCCAATTATAAAATATAACTGAATGTTTGGATGGATGAAATTTTTTGAGTTCTTGGCTGTTTTGTCGTTTTTCAGTTGCTTGGCAAAGAAAAAAATGAAAATTTCTGAATCAATACGCTTCAATGAACTTTTAAGTCATATTTATTATTTATTTGTTAATGAAGTCAAGAATAATTGGGATTAATCTTGAGTCATTAATTTTAGAGGACACATCAACTGTATAATCATCTCAATTGTGATGAAATTTCCAGTAAAACACGGAATAAGATAAACAAATGCTGAATATTCAAGGACCAAGCTCCAATTAGCCTTTTAGCTTATTCGGTCTCGACATGAGTAAGAATGGAAGCTCACCCACCAACTCTCTGTGAAAAGAAATATTATTAATTTAGTAATTTAGTAGTTTTCTTTTTAAGAAATCATTTTCTTATGTCAATATCATCAAATTTTACTGACCCAGCAATTGCACCCATCTGTAGCTTGATTCGAATACAATAAGAGATTTGAATTCCGAAGATTTCTTCTTTGCCTAGCTCAGGGCAAAGTCTTCACGTCAAAGAATTGGTTGAGCGTTGATAAGCATCCATCAAAGAGTCAAAGAAGATGCATTAATTCAACAATTTTCTCAATAAGAAATTCTTCGTTCAAGAATTTACTTACAGTGAAGATGAAGCGAGCTTTTTCTCTTCTCCTGGCAGTGGAGATTCTAGGGCAACACCACGTCCTTCTATTCCACCTGATGGACATACTGTGAAAGTTTTATTCAAACAGCTTCCGGGATTCACTGGACACCCTTCTCTGTGAAAATGGGAGAAACATTATTTAATTTCCTATTTCAACATGAATATCACCACTCACTGACTGTCCAAATTCAGAATAGACACTGAATAGTTGCCCGAAGTGAACATAGAAACATCGATGTTCTGCAGCACTGCTCATAGCATGAAAGGAAAATTATTGTTAAATAAAATTTAGAGAGAGAAGATTTCTGAGAAAACTCACCAAGAATTACGATTCTCTTCACCGATTTATTGGAATAATTTCGTATTGATAGATTCACTTTCATCTGTTCACCATAAATATATAACGGCTTATCCAAAGTGGCTTCTAATTCCAATTCACCAGGACTCAAAAGGAAATCTTTACGTATTATGCACGAAGGCTGACGACCTTTGCCCTGTGGACCTATTTCAGTCTTTCTGATACCCATTTCCACTATCTCTCTGAATGGATGAACAATCATTCAACAAATAGTGATAATAAATATGATCTTTACTCACTGTTTGTTGGCCTTCAATTTACTCTCATCATTGGATGGAAAAACTCTCAAGGAATAGTAGACACCACATGGTTGACCTTTTTCAGTTATGCCAGGCTGAATTGTAACCGTTTTTGGTGTATTTGCTCCAATACTGAATCGAAATGGCACAGCATTCGGACCATATTTATCCATTATTTTCTGTTGAATCTTGGATACTGATCGATTTGTTTTACCAAGTGGATAAATTTCCTCTGAGACCAAAAACAGATCTTTGCTGAAATGGAGACCCATAACCTCGTCTTCTTCTCGACCATACCGGAATGTGACAACAATTTGGCCGATGATCTTTCTCTTCTCAACATTATGGCCATACACCACAACTCCCTCTGAAAATTAGATCAGAAAATTTTTTTAAAAAGTTTAGGTACATCTATGCTTTCATGTTCAATCTTTGGAAAACTCACCAATTGGTTCAACTTTGTTAATTGTTCCAAGAATTTCACGTTTTGGTAGAAATAGGGTCAACTTTTGAACAAATTGAGTGATTAGATAAAGAGTCGGAGAGAGCTTTACTATGAAAGATTACTTACCTGGCCATCCAATGATGACTTTTTGTGAATTTGTTTGATGACAGTCATGACTGGATCAACTAAGTGTTCTGGTCAAGTTAAAAATGTTGAATAAAAGCTGAAGCAAGTTGAGGGAAGCTTTGCTACACTTTATTGTTATTCGGGTGATAATTCTTTCCTGTGAAGCCATGAAAAAACTCGATGAATCGTCAAGTTGCTAGAAAGGCTTCCTAAACCACTGCTCTATATTCTGAAAGAGAGCATTCAGATAATTCGGAATGATTCTCTGCCGGAAAGAGTTGCTGAATTTGCTGTGATCATGAAACAGATCGATCAGAGAGCCCAGTAATCCCTCAGATTGTGTGTAAGGGAGAGCCAAAATATCATCATGCAAGAAAATAAGTTCTAAACACTTCTGCCTTCTGATTTCATGCGATTTTCATTTTCAAAGGATCACACTGATAACTTTTTAAACTGACAAGCTCAAAAGCTTAAGGTTGAAAAAGATTTATCATCTACAATATGATTCACATTCAAGCTTAATCATAAACTCTAGTGGGAGCAAATATTCATTTGAGTTGTTACATGGAGTTATCTCATCAAGTGCAAATGAAACTTTCGGTGGAAATCAGATAGCTTAACAAAATATATTTTTGTCCAAATATCCTGTCCAAATATTTTGAAGAGAGAAAAAATTGTCTAACCTTCACATTATTTGACCAATTTGATCATCATAATATAATGATAATGATTGATTACGGAAAAAATTTAGTCTGAAACAATTTCTATTCTTCCTGATTCTTTTCAAAGATCGAAAAACAGTGATGCATGATTATTTTTGGACTTTACATCTCAATAGCCCTGAAAATCCATTTCCTCCCATTTGATAGGTAAATATTTCCACACTTTTCTGGTATTAGGAAGTTTTCATCAATGATACATAAATACAAGATAATAACTGAACAACAATCAAATCAGTTTACCAAAACTATTCCCAGTCCGTATCTACTATTCTAAAGCACCGATTGAACCTCAATCTAATCTAATTTACCATTCGCTCCCAATTATGAGATGATAATACTGATAATTTGAGCTCATTCTAGTGTAATGAGTGATAGTAATTAGGAGAAAGAGGAATCACACGGCTGTTCATCAGCTCTCTCATGATCAAAAAATTATCTTCTTCTCTTCTTTTCCGTCAATCGGAAATGATCTAAAGGCACAAAAACATATTCTCTGTTCGTATGCTTGCATTGAAATAGACTCAGAACTTTTTTCATTTTCCATAAACTGTTACAGAAACTGTGAATAGTATTAGAGTAATCGATTAGCCTCTCAAAAATTTCTCCATCCAATCAGCATGAATAATCTGATATCCAGATTTTTCTCGTTCTTATTATTTCTCTGTGTCCTGCTGGTAGGCATCGCAAACTGTGGAGAACTGAAACTAACTCCTGTGATTCCAACAACTTATGGGCCGATACAAGGGTCTGTCGGTGTTTATAAAGAGGTCAAAGTGTTTCAGTACAAAGGTGTACCTTACGCGAAGCCTCCATTAGGTCCACTAAGATTTCGAAGACCATCACCACCAGATCGATGGACTGAAACACTGAAAGTGACCGAATATGGTAAATCTTGTATTCAAAATCAACAAGGGTAAGTATATTTTATGTAGTTGAAAGGGTTTTAAACTAGTTACAAAAGGAAAAAATCTTTGATTGAGCTTGTTTACTATCCGATTCAAGTTAATCGGGGAGAAAAAATTATCTATCCTGTATTCAAATAATTTTTACTCACTTCAAAAATTCATCAATCTTTCAGAGGCTCAGCTGTTGCACCTGAGGATAGTGATGAGAATTGCCTTTTCCTCAATGTTTTCACAACTCAGGCAGCCTATCAAGAAAGAGAGGTCAAAAAGCGATCAGTTCTATTCTGGATTCATGGTGGAGCATTCTTGGGAGGTTCGAGCACAGAGAGAGATGCCTTCAATCCGATACCTTTGGTACCACTACATGATGTAATCCTAGTGACCATCAATTACCGTCTGAATGTCTTCGGATTCTTACTTCCGGGAGAAGCAGTTCCGGAAATACATGGAAATATGGGCATGTGGGATCAAAATTTTGCTCTAAGATGGGTTCACGATAATATTGGTCAGTTTGGTGGGGATCCAAGACAAGTAACAATTTTCGGTGAAAGTGCTGGCTCAATTTCTGTTGGTCTACATCTCATTTCACCCATGTCCAAGCATCTATTCAAACGAGCCATCATGGAGAGTGGAGCTCCGTGGCCAGTTGCACCCAATGCTCGGCAGTCAGTCATCAATTCATCCTTAAATGTGATCGACAAAGTTGGCTGTTCTGGCAAAGAAAATCCTCTTAAATGTCTACAAGAAATGGACGCCTCCGAGTTTCTGTTAACGAAGGTAAGTGATCAGACATCTACTCAATACTATCGAAGAATACTGGACATTCGTTGTGAGACCAACTCTTCCCTCCATTTTCGATCTATATCCTCAAAATACTAACGAATAGACTATTCTTTCTCCTTCTCTGAAATGAATCTGATTATGTGATATAGTTTCCTCCGCTTCACTTGGAAATGAAGCCAATTTTTGGAGATGAATTTTTACCAAAAACACCTGAGGAAGCGTTTAAGGATAAATCGTTCAATAAAGGAAAAAATCTACTGGTCGGCTCAGAGCAAAATGATGGTTCATTGTTCTTAGGAATTTTTAATGCGTCATTCATTGATCCAAAAGTTCAACTCTCCTATTCTGATGGAGTGAAGGGTCTCAAGGCAATTACTGGAGGAAAAAATTTGGATTTTTTTGTGAACAATTATCTCGGAAGTTCGAAAGACATTAGTACGAAGAGAATTCGATCAGCTCTCATCAAAGCACTTGGTGACATACTGTTTACTTGTCCAACGTATGCGTTTGGACACAGTTTAGCTAATCTGAGTCAGTCAGAGAATCAAGTTTTTGGCTACATGCATACCCAAAAACCGAAAAAGTCTATGATTGGAATATGCAATATCGATAGATCACTTGGACCTTGTCACACAGATGAGATTCCCTACGTTTTTGGTGAACCATTCCGCAAACCGAAAGAATTTACCAAAGCAGATTTTCTCTTGAGCATGAACATGATGAAAATTTGGATAGACTTCGCACGAACAGGGTAATAGATAATAATTAATCACGAAATAATAACAAATGTATTTTTCATGTTTTTTTTTCAGTGAGCCACCACAGCAAGGACCTGTTCAATGGCCAAAATTTTCGCACAAAGATGGGAAAACTCACATCATGGAGCTGAACGATCGTTTCATCGGTAAACTGATTACCAACAGACCAAGCTTTTGCATCGACTATTGGCACATTTTCTCAACTATTCCCATGCTCTAGACAGAATCCTATCGTTATGCAACTCAATTAAATCGTAGAAATGAATTGAATTCTTCAGCCATTCGCTCGATGGCCAAGTAGTAGTAGTACTATGAGATAAAAGAGGATGATATTAGCCTCTATAATTTGTAAATAAATTATAATTTTTTAACCTACCTAGAATAGGATCAAAAGATCATTAATCACATCCTCATAATGTAAAAAGTGGTTGTTAAATGATGAATTCGTCCATCACCTTGAGAAGATGGGGAGAAATATCTAAAAACGCATAGAAAAGTGAAAGAATTTGGCCTGATTGCCTCAAAAACTTCTGCTTATCAGTAGAAAAATAGTTAAATTTTTCAGAGGAAGATAAAGAGAAAACAAATGCAATAAGAGGAGCGAGGACTGATTCTTGGGATGCATTGAGAGAAGTCAGTACATTTCACTTTTTTGTTATTAATATTCGATATAACAAACTGAAAAAATAGGAAAATTTTATAGCCATCGATATAATTTGCATAAAATATTCATATTGCCTCCAAAAGATATTCATATATTAATATTTATTCTATTACGAGCTCTTCACGTGGAACTTTTTGGATGGATCTTTCGCATGATCTAGAAGAAGCTGGCAAGGGGTGAATTCAGATCCATACGCGTTGCGGAATTTATCCATCCATCCAACCAATTTATCAGCACCATAATGATCCACGTATCGGAATGGACCTCCAAGGAAGGGTGGGAAACCAAGTCCAAATACCGCACCAATATCTCCTTCGAGCTGGAAGAAGAGAAATAAATATCAAATTATCAATTACTCTTAGCATGAAGTTCGACCCAGGAAGAACCGGGTACAAGTTAGAGAATCAAAAGAACTTACAGGATTATGAAGTACACCTTCTTCAAGGCAGAGAATAGCTTCGTTAACAAATCTAGTAACTAATCGCATTTGAACTTCTTCATCAGTGTTTCTGTAGAGTAAAAAAATGAAGGAACCATTTAGATAGAGCAGTAAAGAGAGAGAGAGAGAGAGAGAGAGAGAGAGAGAGAGAGAGAGAGAGAGAGAGAGAGAGAGAGAGAGAGA
>QZCP01000035.1:0-71525 GCA_003956705.1 Brevipalpus yothersi | reverse complement strand
GAGAGAGAGAGAGAGAGAGAGAGAGAGAGAGAGAGAGAGAGAGAGAGAGAGAGATCATAGTAAAAAGACTACTCACGCAAGTTTTGGTTGTTGAGAGTATTTTTTGAGCAAATCGAGTGCTTCTGGGTTCATTTGTCGTTCTCCCTTCTTTTTATCCGATGGATAGATGTACCAACCTTTTCCAGCCTTACGTCCTATAAAACAGCAAAGAGAATGAAAAAAATTAGAATAAAGATAGAAATAGTAGCAGGTAAATAAACTTTCATAATCAAAAGATCCCTAATTCATCAAGCAATCAAGAACGCCCCAATGAATGAGAAAGAATTCTCACCAAAGAATTTCGCAGCCAACATAGCTTCTCCCAATTCTCGAGATCCTCCTCTGATGCGGTCTTTGAAGATTCCCTCTAGATATACACCAATATGAGTGCCAACATCTTGTCCAACCTCATCCATTAGAGTTGCGGCACCAACTGGCCATCCATAAGCTTTAGTCAACTTGTCTAAGCGTTTTGGCTCCACACCTTCCAGCAGCAGACGATAAGCTTCCGACATCATGAAAGACAAGATCCTCGTTGTGTAAAAACCTGGACCATCCTTGACAACAATAACTACTTTGCCTTGTTTCAATCCAACATCTACAGCCACTGCTGAGGCTTCCTTTGAAGTTTTATCGGTGGTTATAATTTCCAGAAGTTGCATCTTTTCCACAGGCGAAAAGTAGTGCATACCAACAACATTCTCTGGTCTCTTTGATGCCTCAGCAACAGAAGAGATAGGCAGAGCGGAGGTATTAGATGCAAAAATACAATCGGGTCGAATATGCTGCTCGAGCTCTTTAATGACCTTGTGTTTGATTTGAATATCCTCGAACACAGCTTCGATTACAATATCAGACTGAGCCAAATCTTTATAGTCTAGGGTTGGGTGAAGTTTAGATAGGAACACATCACGCTCATACGGAGTTATCTTCTTTCTCTTGACATAAGTGTCAAAAATCTTTGTTATTTGTTGTTCACCCCGAGAAAGGCCATCAGCGTTCATGTCTTTCATTTGAACATTGTAGCCTTTATCTATTGATACAGCAGCAATTCCTGCTCCCATAAAACCAGCCCCGAGTATACCGACAGATTTAGGCTGTTTCTGTGGCTTGCCGAAACGATTCTTCTTACATAAAGTTTGTCCACGGAAGAGACCTATGAGAGCTTTAGAGTGGGGTGTTTGGGAAAGTTCGCCAAAAGCCTTGCGTTCTGCCTCTAGACCAGCTTCAAAGCCATTGTCAAGTCCAGTTTTGACAACTTCAAGAATCTTGAGAGGTGCTGGGTACAATCCAAAAGTTTTAGACATGACTCCTTGTTTTGCTTTCTCAAAAACTACTTTTTCTCTCAGCCACTGATTGGAGAATGCCATGTTCATGATTGCTGTGGAAAAATGTGAAATTGTATTGAAAATATAAAGAAAATGAATATCAAGTAGAACTGAAAACTTACTTTCCATTAGAGGCCTTTTACGGTCAGGTTTAAGTTTGCCAGATGCCAAGTCTTGAGCGACTTGAACTGCAACTTCTTCAAGGTATTCCAAGGTCCTTTGAGGTCCAGTAGTTTCACCAGGACCAAGAGGGTCGATAGTCATGTCAACAAGACCCAATTTCTTTGCTTTATCAGCTCGCTGAGATTTTGCAGTCAACATCATTGTAAGAGCTTCTGGTAAATTAATGAGCTTAGGTAACCTTTCACATCCTGTTGCACCAGGCAAAAGTCCTAGCATCACTTCAGGAAGTCCTAGTGAAGTTTTTTTGTCCTTAACGGCAATTCTGTAATGGCAGTTCATAGCGAGTTCCAGTCCACCTCCGAGACATTGACCCATAATAGCAGCAACAATAGGTTTTCGAGACTGGGAAAGTTGAACAAACATTTTTTGCCCCTCTATTTGGATGATAGAGAAGAGAATTATCATAAAAAGATCAATTCGAAAGCTTCTCGAAGATCATCATGAACATTCAATCTTCAATCATGATAAAATGATGAAAGTATGGCCACAATGTAAGAGTCCTTACCATGGGCCAGTTTAGTAGCCTCTTCAGCTGATTGACATTTCTCAAGCATACTGATGTCTGCCCCGACAATAAAATTATCCGGTTTACCAGATATGAGTACGGCAGCATTGACAGATGAATCGCTCATCAGCCTGTCGAAATGATCTCTCATAGATTTATCGAACTCTTCCGATAGACTGTTAACTTTCTCCTTTGGATTATCAAATTTGAGCACTGCAACTCCATCACGAACAGTACATGTAACATATTCACCTGAAACAGAGATAGCAGCAATTGTAATCAAGTGTCAACATCAATTGAAAGTGAAGAGAAAAACTAGCAGTTAATCTTGCACACAAGATTACATAGCAAATTTACAATTTTTCAACTCACTTTGGGATGCAAAACATCGACTCACAGGTGATATTTTGTGTGGTGATGCTCTCGAAGACATAAACAATGAACGTAACACTTGTAAACGTGAGACATTCATTGTTGAATGGTTAATTAATACAAACAAGATGAAACTTAATCACAAAAATTCAAGACACTTGGCCACTTTAAAACGATGGCAACATTCATCACTTGTACATGAAGATTTTCCGATCTTCAACAGTCTTCACTTTACTGATGAGTTTGCGCAAATATTAGCCGGTTTGGTGAGCAAAGTTTGATCAAGTCGAGAAAGTTTCCTTGTTAAACTTCCACAGCTTCATAGTGGTTGATGTATTATGTCCACTAAAAATGGATCATATGATAATCTTCATGGTCTACCCTCGATTAACTCAATTTCTGAGATCTGTAGGAATTGCATTTGTGGAGGAAAAAAATTTTCGTTGATGAATTGAGTAAACTTAAGTAAACTTTAGAGTGTTTGCGAAAGCTGTTTTTTCATCAAATCTTGATGATATTCCAAAGTTCAAAGTTTGCGAACTGAAGAACAGCTCACTTCTCTATTATCATTACCAATGCACTGATTTATATTAGCAATTAGATGGAAAGAATTCTCGAGTGAAGCTATCTTCGTTCAGTCGTTCAAGATGTAAAAAGCCTCATGACATGACATGGATTGAATTTTACACCTGATGGTCATCAAGGTTTAGGCAGAATATTAGGCATGATTTCTGTAGGCTCAATAAACTTTATTTGATTTTTTCGTTTCATTAAAACTTTTAGGAAGACAAATTGAAAGTGGCTCGATGAGTTGAAAATGAGTTGAGAGTTTCGACGAAATTATTTCATGAGATTTCCGAAAGGCTATCATTTGTAATTCAAGGCTTAACATCTATTGTTATTACATTTCTCGATCTTCTATTCCTTTGCATTCTAGTGTAGGCTTCTTTTTCAGCTTCTAACGCTGCAATCGGATCAATGTAAGGTAATCTAGGACATTCACATTCAGATCTGAGTTTCATTGCCAAGGGAAGCATCTCTTGGAGATGCTCAGCTCGATTCTCACTTGCTGGATGAGATGAGATGAATTCGATTGAGTTGGGAGTGTACTCAACATCAGGTAAACCCAGTTCCATAGTTTCTAGGAATTTCATCTTTCTCCAGAAAGCAACTGCTTCCCTCACATCAAAACAAGACTTAGATGCGAGCATTAAGCCAACATCATCAGCTTCTGTTTCCAGTTTACGATTGTATGGTAACTTGACACCAATAGAGAGAACATTTTCCAAAAGGAAATGAACGGCTGCAGAGATCAAATCAGAGGGTATCACAGCCCATATCATTGCTATCATAAAAATAACAAAAAAGTCAATATATGATTGATAGCTGAACATTTCAGCAGCATGTCCAAGAATTGAGTGAGATATTTCATGGGATAGAACAACTCCTAATTGATCATCATTGGTACAGATATCCAGGATACCTGAGAAGAAATAACAGAGATTGAAGATGAGTTCAGCTAGAAATTCAATTTTTATGAGTTAGATTACCTGTGAAAACGAAAATTTGACCATTTGGTGCTGCAAAGGCGTTTCGTGTAGGGCTATTAATAACAACAATGGACCAATCTTTTCCAAAAATCTGTTCTATATCTTTATTAGAGTTGAGAATTCTTCTAGCAACTCGTTCAACTCGTTTGCAGACTGGATGATGGGATGGTAGAAGATCTTTTTCGAGACCAGCTATGAGAGCATCAAAATTTGTCCTGGACAACTTGGCGAATTGTTCCTCGTTGAACATTAAGAACCTATCTCTACCAGTGATAGGAGTGGGCTTCAAATGAGTTAAATAGAATAGGTATGAGCCGGCAACGGAAATTCCGATAGCCCAATACAGAATCTTTTGATTCTTGAAAAACTTGGCTTTCAGCTCATCCTTCCTCTCCTGAGGTAAATTTCTGTACCACTTTCTAATATTCCGACCGGCTAGTACAGCGACAAGCTTTGCCACTGGTCTTAGAACAGCTACTATCATGGGATGAATTTGATTAGGCCTAGTTGTATGAAACATTCTTTCCTGGATATTGCCAGGTTCTCTCATGCTCAAATTATGATGTACTCCAAGTGGATAAGGCTTAAGAAAACCTCTCAAAAAATATGATTCTCTTGAAACTGTGCAGAATAAAAAGAACAGCGAATTGTGTAAAGTTTCGAAAGCATCGTTTCAACATTACGTTATACCCACCATCAACCTGATGTCGCAAATTGTGTACAATTTTGGCTGCAGAACGATGGCAAAATCGACCTCGACCAGAAATCACATGCGGGAGAGAGATAAACATTGGATTCCCCTGACCAATTAACCATGGTGGACGAGATGGCTTAAATAGTAGTCGGTATAGTGGAGAAGCCATTGATCAATTTAATTGAAAAAATATAAGGGAAAAACTAATAAACTTAAGCACAATCAAATCTAAAAAAATTTAGCCTCCACCAAAGTGCTCTCGTGTTGTAACACAATCAAAACATTACATCAGCTGGAACATCCAGTGTTACTATGGCTACACCGCTCTTTAAGTTGACGACTTCAGCCTGAAAGACTTTTTACACGGAAGCACAACTACTGGGCACGGAAGTTGGAAGTTGCACTTCACAGAAACACAAATAATGAAAAAATTCTTTCTTTCTTTTCCCGTAACACCGATGAAAGTGTTTAAATGTGTTCGTTATTTATTAATATTGCAATTTACAGGATGGGAGTCTTCACTCCTTAAATGCTCAGTTTATTCGTTAAGCATCATTTGATAGATGCTTTATTTTCGTCCATATTTCGAAGTGTTCGGAGATTTGCGAAGGAAACTTGTGACCAAAATGAATGACCCTGTTGCATTGTTTCTACAAAACTTCATGAAAAACCTCTTTTCCTATTAGCACTCTCATTGTCAGATCCTTCATTCTCCAATTGACTATAACTGTCATCGCCAAACAAATTTTCTCGACCAGCAGTTTCATGACTATTTCTTCCAAGAAGCTGAGGGAAACTTGTTCTTCTTCGGCGAGAGAAAATTTTTGCGAAGTGGGCAAACTTTTTTCGTGATGTTTTCCCCATATGTTTCAATTTTTCTTTAAAAGCTGCATCATCTTCATGTGATGGAACAGATGGTCCATCAGGTAGAACATCCTCCAACCTGCTAAAAATCATAAGATGTATGAATATGACCAGTTGAACAAAATACAAGCTGAATTGAGCTTGTTATTTGGTTCGATCGAGAACAATAAAATTACAGGAATAGGCTGAAATAGAATGATCTCACAAAATTTCGTTTTTGAATTCTACTTGAGCGACGAGTATTGAGTCTTAGAAATTTCTCGATTACCTTGTCTGAAGAGCTGCATCCATGTCCAATGTTTTCATGAAATCTTTATTGTGCCTGAGTTCGCGAATGAACTCTTCGTTTTGGAGAAAGATTGCCATTCTTTCATCTTCCAAGTATTGGGCTGCCTCCAAATCTTCCATGGTGAGACGCCTTTGTCTTTCGTTTTCTTCCATTCTCTAGAAAGAATTAACAACGAAAAATTAGATAAAGAGCTTCTTTTGATTTGAACAAGATTGCGGGTACACTACTTTTTTCAAGTCAACAGGACTGAAGCCACCAATCCTTGGCAAGTTAAAATGATCCGATGGTGTAATTCTTAGAAAACTGTCAGGTAGAGGACCAATTAATGGAGGATTCCATCTGGTTTTTGCTCTCAGGCTACTGTGTAGAAAATGAACAATGATTATTTCTGCTTGAGATTGAATGCTATAGTACTGACTTGTTAGTCATTTTCTCCTTGGAATCTTTCATCTCCGATATAGCACCTTGCGAATATTTGGGAGGAAATAGAGAGGTAGGCTGAGAGGGATATGCGACAACAGCCTAGGAAAAAAGATGAAAAGAATTACGGTAATCATCTGAAAATTTTCCAACTTTTTTCATGAATTTAGCTGAAAATCGCCGCATTTTCGATCCTTTTTTCATAGTGGATCGAATCATGGTCTATTCATCATTTGCTGATAGCCCAGTATGATTGTTGTATTGAGTAATCTCTAGCACAAGATGACAGTGCAGAATTTCGAATGAGTGTGAAAAATTGATTAAGAGTGGTGAAAAAAGATCTAGTTGTGAAAAATATGGATAATCCGATAGGGTTGGGGGAGCCAAAATGAGAAGGCAAAAAAATCATATTTGCACGAAATTCACCTTCATAGATGAAGAACACAAAAGCTATACATTCTATTGAATTTCTCTTCTACATTCCAGTAGAAGATAGAAGATACATGAGAATTGAATCTTTAAATGGAGGACTTTTCTATTGAATTATTGAGAAAGATTTCAGAGAAATGAGGAAAAATTTTAGAGAAAACTCACTACCTCTCTAAAACCGGGTGGAGGAGCCTGGTCGATGAAATTCGGCTTTTTGACCCTTTCTTGTTCATTGTCTGATGTCATTGTCAGTAATTGATCGATTGTTACATCAACAGCACCATTATTTGATCGTAAAACCATCTCAATAACACTTTCTTCTAGAGTCGGAAACATAGTCTTGAAATCTTGCATTGCTGAGGGGAATAAGATCCAATGAGTGACACTTGCTTCTAAAAATAACGTAAATAAGATTCATAAGATATCTAAACACTATTCACCTTGAGAGAAATCTAATTGAGTCACAGGGAGATTCGTTTGATTTCTTCGATCGTCAACTGAACCCATTTGATCCAAGGTGGCCATTTTTTTGTAGGAAAAAAACACTTAAATTTCACTGATAAAAAATGCGATATATAAACTGTGAATTGATGATGGTGAGATGATTATCCAAAGTGATGGATATTTCTTGATGAACTCGAATTCAATTTTTCCACTGTACAGAGATGAGGTGAACAAAATTTTCAACTCAAGTTATCCACAAATGAGGCTGATAATTTTTCATTTCCCTTGGAACTTCAACAAAGTCGATTACAATTAAAAGCCAATTAAACATCAAAATTCGAATGTTTTTCCTTATCATCACCACTGAACAGCTCGATGAACATTAAACAACAAAACTTCTACACACACAAACACTCATGTATATACACACACATTAATCACAGGAGAGGAGGACAAATCATTGGGATTGATTGATCTGGACAACTTGGATTAATTGAAAAGAGGAAATTATTTCCACAGTAAAATGCGAAAAAAGATTAGCTCAAAAAATGAGGGAAACTGAATGAGAATGAGAAATGTTTGTAAACATTGCACAAGATAAACATCAGATCTTCTTTGCAGTTGCTCAAATCAACCAAAAAATTTTGGCTTACATCTCTCTTCACCATGATTAAACATCAACTGGCCAGTTTATGGCATCATTTTGATTGTGCGAAAAATTTCCCTTAAAAAATAATTTTAATGCTTCCGCTGATTGAGGAAAAGAGATGATGATGATGGCAGTGATGATGAACAGAAATAAATTGTGATGAAAAGAATTAGGTTAAGATGGGAGAGAGAGGATCACGTTTCTTAGTCTGAAAGGAAAGTTTAATTGTTTCAATTTTTTTCATCCAGCCTATCAGCCTTTATTGAAGACTGAGTGCTTAAAGAGAAATTTTTGTCAGAGAGACTATTTATTTCGGAAAGTTTTCCAATAGCTCAGGTGAAATTCACAACTTTTTTATCGATACATTCGAGCAGAGTGCTAAATTTCCAACTATGCTGGAGAATTTCTGGCCAAGTTCGAAGTACACATGTAAAAATTAAGTATTAACGAGCTCTGTCCTGTACAATCTCGTTGAAGTATTGGTTAGAATTCAAAAAATCTGAATGATCTTGGGAACTAACGTCAATGAATTGATAATCTATTCAATCACTTGAATTTATCCATAAAATTTGTTTTTTTGAGGAACTCTGGTAGCACTCAAACACGAGTTCTGTTTTTTTCTTTCCTCTAATTTTAAATATAGCCATCTGAAAGCTATAATTTTCCCGAAGTTCATAGATTAAGTTTTTCAATACTTACTAGGTCTAGACTTCATGATGAACACCAGATTATTTGAATTGCACTCAGTTTCAAATCCAGTCATCAAGATGTGGGAATCTTGAACAGGTTTACCAGACTGTCTGATTGAAAACAAAAAAAATCAGAGACAAGGGAGTTATCTAGATCTAAAATTTCTCTTAAATATACGTTTGGATGGCTTTCGAATGCAGAGAACTCTCTTATTGAATTTAGATTCCTAAAATTTCTGAGCATAGTAGTCCGAGTGGTGACTGCAGCTGATGAGTCCTAAAATGCTAACAGATTCTATTGTGACGTTTTTTTCTGAGACTTCTACACTGAATCACTTCGATTTTTTGATTATAACGCTTTACTTCAGTGTGCTCTACTTTTCGGTAAAATTTTTGATTAACAGTTACAATATTGTTAGTTTCTTGGCCTTTGATGATCTCTCACGCGTGAGTATTGGTAGTGCGTCGTTCTGTTTGTTTCGAAGAATTTACTGATGAGATTTTCGAAAAACTAATATGATTAGGAAATTTTGGCTAAGTCTCATTTGCCTTAATACCTAAACTTGTTGATTGAAGAGGAATTTTATGCTTCAATATGGAAGAAACTCATTCTGATGAAGTGGACTTGCTTCGAATACTTATTATGACCATTAGTTGAACGATATTGATTCTGACTTTTTGACTATTTTATTTTATTTTCCGATATTATTCCGGAGAGTGGATAATATATCTGTCATGAGATTCCATTTTGAATAGTTTAAATTGCTAGCTGATATCACTCCGATGGCTAAAAATGAAACAGTGATTTGTAAATTTGTTCAATCTAGGATTACAGCGAGCCTAAGAAAGATGCAAAGTGTATTGGTCCTTACCCAAAAGGATGGATTCCAGCAACCGAATCGTACCAATTGGCTCCTGGAAATATGAAAACAGTCGAAATGCTGGGGAAACAAATAATTGTGACCCGTGATTCTGATGGTAAAGTTCATGCAATGGATACTTACTGTCCTCATAATGGTACAGATCTAGGAACAGGTCAGATGGTAAGAATCAAAGGCGACGACTGTATTCGATGCCCATTTCACGACTGGTCATTCCGAGTTAAAGATGGTGAATGTGTGGATATTCCGTATGCAAAGGATCGAAGTAAGCAGCTATCAGGCAAGTTTCAATTGAATTGATCTGAGAATTTTTCATCTTCAGAACCAACCAGAAGTTGCCGAGTGGAAACTTATCAGTGTGTCGAAGTTAACAATTATATCTATGTCTGGTATCACAGTAGAGGTAAGATTTGTTGTTGGAATCATGGACATTTTTTTGAATTTCTTGTTCCAATCAGGAGATGACCCTGATTGGTTTCCCGAAACAATCAAGGAAGTCGAGTCCGGTGAATGGATTTATCATGGAAGAACAGAACACATTGTAAACTGTAAAATCGATGTGAGTGAAATATGTTGTAAAATTCATACTATCATTCATAACTCATCACCTTACTCTATTCAGGAAATCCCTGAAAACGGTTCAGATTTGGTTCATTTCAATGCGGTGCATAATCGATCTTTCTTATTTGGAGGAAGCTTAGACAAAAGTCCATCATATCATTTGTACAATTTGATCAACCAAGATTTTCTCAGCTGTACATGGACTCCTAAGGATGCTCCTTATAGCCATCGTGCAGTTAATGAGACAAAAAGCCATGTTAACTTTGCTAGTATACCAGTGATCAAGTTACATGTTGCAGCAAACCAGTGTGGCCCATCCATCGTCAATATGACTTTCGATGCCAATTTTCTCGGAACCCCTCTCAAAGGTTGCTATATCCAGAGTGTTATTCCTATCCATTACAATAAGCATAGAGTTATTCATCAACTTTACATGGAGAGAAGTTTGGTTTCCGGCTTGTTTGGACGATGTCTTCTGGTTGGAATCTTCTTAGTAGTGAGTACAACTCCAACCTTAGTCTTCCCGGAAAACTGAAATTTTTCTACATTGTTACAATACATTCCAATTTCATCAAATTGAATTGTCTTTGTCTCTTGTTCTTCATTTTCATCCTCGGATCAAGGTTGAAAGGGATTGTTCTCTTTGGAAAAACAAAATTCATATGCAGAAACCATTCTTGATCAAGGAAGACAAAGATTTACTCAAGTTTCGTCGTTGGTTCTCCAGGTTCTATGATGAAAATGAAAATGAATGTGATGGAACGATCAAAGATTGATGATGATCACTAATATTTAGATTCTAATTCTTTGCCATGGATTTGTAATTCTATGATAATAATAAAATCATACGATTCAATGTCATGACTCACATAAATTAGTTAGTGAATTCTATAGAAAGTCATTTGAAATCATACCGTTTATCAAGGGAGTAGAACCAAAAGTCAGTCGATCCATGAAGATTTTTTGGAGAGGAACAAGATTTCTTCTTAAATTATTCCATAATTCTTGCTTGGTCAAAAATTTGTTATAAAAGGTGTGAATTTTCTCCTTTCGAGGCGTACAGTTTTGACAAGTTTGATCTTTCTGATTAGGAAAATAGCAAATTTTTTCTTCTCTAATGTGATAACATTAGTGACACCAGACTGGGCTGGAATAAATTTCGCTTGAAAATTTTCACGGTATGGTAGAATAAAATTTGTTATTTTGTTTCAAATTTCTTATCGGACAGGACCTGACTAGACTTTGCTTGCCAGGAAAAAAAATTCTAGATGATACAAAAATGGATAAGAACATCCAGTTTTGTCAGACATGATTGCGAGCAATCGGTCAAATGTCAAGCTAGACATACAGGTTTCTAACCTAGATATTTTCTCGGTTATGGACCTCAATTTTCCTAATTTTAACTTGTTATTTAGTGCAATTACAAGTGGATTATAATTTGCATTTCGGTGCTTTTGGATCCTGTCTTCCATAATGCAAATCACCTTCCGCAGTTGAGGAGAGAGATTAGTTTTACATCTGAAATATCTCACTTAGGTGAGAGGAAATAATTATTTCCTCTCGTCCAACTCTGAAAACTCTGTCAAAAATATCATTTTCTAAACCGTTTCAACATCCCATCAACTCATCAAAACGAACTCTTTAAGCAAATTGAACAAATGAAACAAGTGCTAGTTGCTAATAAATATAATTAATAGAGCATTTCGATGGTTCACGTTGGTAAAATTGAAACTCAGAAGATACCATTTATGGCAATTCATTTTGCAAATCAAATTGAGTGATAATGAAAAGTGAAAATTAAAGTGAAAGTTAATGAAAATCACTTAATTCGTTCTATAACGGTTGATCATTGATTGAATGAAAAGATGGGACATTTTTTCCAGCGAATTTGTAGGACTTCTAGAAAAAATGAAGTGAGAGGAAGATTGATTGATCAAACTTTGTTTGTAAGTCAGTTGTTTGCACACGATTCGATCTACTATTCCAGGCATTCGAGATATTTCCCCCAAATCTAATCATTCTGAACTTTGCTATTATCTTACAAAATTGTATTAAAACCACCTTCGATTATCATGTGAAACATTGAAGCATGTGAAGCTGTTGATAAGCCAAAATTCTCCATTACTCAACCTTAGTTTCTCTTTTATATTATGTAATGGTGTGTGAGAAATGGATAATTTGACCATTTCCACATGCAAGAGCTTGGGTCAACTGCTAAAATGTTGATCAGTATGAGTGAATTTTTTGAACGAACTTCAACCTTCTTGACCTATAGAATTATTGTTAAATCTGTCAACATTATTTTCATTCAATTGTTCAAAAACTCAGTAGAATAAGCTCCTTTTATACCATATTTAACGAGAAGAAGAAGATTTTTACTTGTGCCAAGCAGAGGGGTCATCTTCCTTAACCTATCGGATTAAACTTTCAAGAGGAGATTATCAAAGGATTCTCACCATCTACCTTACAGAACCTCATTCAAAGTGTAATTGAAAACTGACACAATCAGAATTTTTTGATAACCTGAATTCTTACAATTTGTAAGATTTCAACTGTTTTGATCAAAAATGTTGAAATGAATGAATGAGAAATGAGGAGTGACATGAGAAAATTGAAAAAATTTAATGAGAAAAAATGCAAATTCTATTGTAAAACTCCTGCTCGATAAGCTATAACCAACACTGACTGAACGAAATGAGAAATATACAATACGGTACATATAATCTGTGACTTGATGAGGAAGAAGGTAAGAGACCAAATTATTGAGATATTATCAGCTAATCGATTTACAGTTAAATATTGATAAATGATTGATGACTAGCGGCTTAGCTCACCTCCCTTGCTACGCTCGCTTGTTTGCTTGGAGTTTGGCTCAATGATACTCGAACCTTAGATGACTTTCATGACATTTTTTTCCCATCTCAAGTTCAGTGCATCTGGTATAATTTTTAACCTTATATTCGTGATCCTCGTCAAAAGTTCATCCAAGGTCGAAAAAGGGCCATTTCCGGACATGTCCTTTGGAAAACTAAGAAACTTAAAATGGAATCTTTCTCTCTCCCTCTCTCTCTCATCCACAATCCATCTCAACCCATATCAAGCAAATGCGTTCACTTCGCTCGCTCGTTTCCTTTCCTTCCGTTCCGTTGATCCTCATGAGATCTAAACATGCGAAAATTTATTCAGAAACTATTTGGAAATTGAGAGAGAGAGAGAGAGAGAGAGAGAGTCTCTCTCTCTCTCTCTCTCTCTCTCTCTCTCTCTCTCTCTCTCTTTGATCAAATTGTTTATCAACAACCGACAAGAGCCTGCCAATGTTCTTAAGCTCTGCCTTTTTAACTGAATTTTTTTATATTACTATCAATTAGTATATGATATGATGCTCAATCAAAACTTGATTCTATTTATCTCCACTGACTCTTGATATTTATCTGACAAACATGCTCAAAGCTCATCAATTAGATTCCACAGGAGTGATCGAATCTTGATGACAAGTTGTTGAATACATGGTAGTACGTCATGGCATTTCTAAATAGCCCTGAGTTTCTGGATTGCTCCTCATGCTTCCAAGATTTTGCAACTTCGAACAGGTTAAGGAAACTCTCTGACTGATTACTTGGGGAAGAAAACGTGTAAATGCACGAGATTTCCATTCCGGGAACAATCACCCAAAAGCTTCAAATTGCAAACTAGTTCGATGGTTCTCAAAAAATCCTTGATAACAGGTTTCAACTTAATTATCTGGATCTAGTATTTTTTATGAAACCTTCAGATTGATATTTATTGCGAAAAACATATAAAATCTAGATTCCTAGATATTCATGAGCATATAGCAATCCGAGTGGTGACCAAGATTGATGAACATCAAAATGCTATCAGATTCTTTTGCTCCATTTTTTTCTTCTACAAGAGCTTCAAATTTGAATCACATCGATTTTCTTATTCTAACTTCCTACTTTTGTGTGCTCTACTTTTTGGTAAAGTTTTTGATTAACAGTTACAATGTTGTTCGCTTCTTAGCCTTTGATGACCTTTCACGCGTAAGTAGTGCGACTTTCAAGTTACTTGTTTTATTCGCTCTGGATCTCATGAGATTTCAATAACTGGAGTTCGTGACAGAGAGAATTGTCCACTCGATTCTATTGGATCCTGCGATGCCAATGATTGATATCAACATTCGCTTACTTTCGGATCCGAGAAGGAAGGTTTATTTTAATAACCCTCTAACTTCTTGAAATATTCCTGCAAATAAAATGTCTAGCAATGAAAAAATTTCTCTATCACGAGAATTAATTTTAAATGGATTCATTCATTAACTAATCAGAGTTGAAATCTCGATACCATAGGATTACAGCGAGCCTAAGAAAGATGCAAAATGTAATGGTCCTTATCCAAACGGATGGATTCCAGCAACCGAATCTTACCAATTGGCTCCTGGAAGTATGAAAACAGTCGAAATGCTGGGAAAACAAATAATTGTGACCCGTGATTCTGATGGTAAAGTTCATGCAATGGACACTTACTGTCCTCATAATGGTACAGATCTAGGAACAGGTCAGATGGTAAGAATTAAAGGTGAAGACTGTATTCGATGCCCATTTCATGACTGGTCATTCCGAGTTAAAGATGGCGAATGTGTGGATATTCCATATGCAAAGGATCGAAGTAAGCAGTTATCAAGAAAGTTTCGATTACATTTATCTGAAAATTTTCCGTCTTCAGAACCAACCAGAAGTTGTCGAGTGGGAACTTATCAGTGTGTCGAAGTTAACAATTATATCTATGTCTGGTATCACAGTAGAGGTAAGATTTGTTGCTGGAATCGTAGACATTTTCTGAATTTCTTGTTCCAATTAGGAGATGACCCTGATTGGTTTCCAGAAGCAATCAAGGAAGTCGAGTCCGGTGAATGGATTTATCATGGGCGAACAGAACACATTGTCAACTGTAAGATCGATGTAAGTAGACCGTTTCATACAATTGCTATCATCTCAATGTAGAAGAATTACCATTCACGACTCATCACTTGCTCTATTCAGGAAATCCCTGAAAACGGTTCAGATTGGGTTCATTTCAATGCGGTGCATAATAAATCCCTCCTATTCGGAGGAAACTTAGATAAAAGTCCATCTTTTCATGTGTACAGTCTGGTTAATCAAGACTTTCTGAGCAGTACATGGGCTCCAAAAGATGCTCCGTATGGTCATTGTGCAGTCAATGTGACGAAAAGCCATGTTAACTTTGCTGGCATACCAGTGATCAAGCTACATGTTGCAGCAAACCAGTGTGGACCATCTATCGTAAATCTCACTTTCGATGCCCAATTCCTTGGAATTCCTCTCAAAGGTTGCTATATACAAAGTGTTACTCCCATCCATTACAATAAGCAAAGAATTATTCATCAAGTTTACATGAGAGAAAGCTTTGTTGCTGGATTTGTTGGACGATGCCTTCTAGTTGGAGTTCTTTTGGTGGTGAGTGAAATTTTCATTCTTGGTGCATGTGATCATCCAATTAAGCTGCTGGATAGATCACATTTTCAATTATTTTGGCCTTTTTTTCTCTTCCGCTTGATTTTATTCTGTTATTGATGAATTGTGTCCTTCATGTGCTCTATTCTCAAATCAAGGTTGAAAGAGATTGTTCTCTGTGGAAAAATAAGATTCATATGCAAAAACCATTCTTGATCAAGGAAGACAAAGATTTACTCAAGTTTCGCCGTTGGTTCTCTAGGTTCTATGATGAAAATGAAAATGAATGTGATGGAATGATTAATGATTGGTGATGACCACTAATATTTAGATTCAAATTCTTGGCCATGGATTTACATGAATTTTCTCCTCTCGAAACGTACAATCCTGACAAGTTTGATCGTTTTGAATATAGAAATAGCGAATTTTTTCTTCTCTAATGTGATAACAAGTGGCACCAGACTCAGCTGGAATAAATTTCGCTTGAAACTTTTCACGGTAAAGTAGAATTTTGTTATTTTGTTTCAAATTCCTTATCGGACAGGACCTGACTAGACTTTGCTTTCCAGGAAAAAAATTCTAGATGATGCAAAAATGAATAAGAAGAGCCAGTTTTATCAGAAATGATTAAGAGCAATCGGTCAAATATCTAGCAAGACACACAGGTTTCTAACCTAGATATTGGCTCGTTATAGACCTCGATTTTCGTATTTTTAACTTGTTATTTACTGCAATTACAAGTACAATGTTTAATGCATCTCCACAATTTTAGATCCTGCCTTCAGCAATGCAAATCACCTTCCGCAGTGTGAGCATTAGTTTTGAGAGCGTTGAAATCGAGAGAGAGAGAGAGAGAGAGAGAGAGAGAGAGAGAGAGAGAGAGAGAGAGAGAGAGAGAGAGAGATTAGATCTACATCTGAAATATTTCACTTATTTCCTCTCTTTCAACTTTGATAACTTTATCAAAAATATCATTTCTAACCCGTTCTAACATCTGATCAAATTATCAAAACGAACTCTTCAAGCAAATTGAAAAAATGAAACGAGTGCTAGTAACTAGTAAATATAATTAAAAGAGCATTTCGATGGCGATTGGCACGTTCGTTGAATTGAAACTCAGAAGATATGATTTATCGCAATTCATTTTGCGAATCAAATTGATTGATAATGAAAAGTCACTTAACTAATTCGTTCTATAACGTTTGATCTTTGGATGAAAAGATGGAACAATTTTTCCAGAGAATTTGTAGGAGTTCTAGAAAAAATGAAGTAAGAAAAAGATTGGTCAAATTTTTTCTGTAAGTCAGTTGTTTGCACACGATTTGATCTTTAATTAAATAAATATTGATAAACAACTCTTATGATGCTCAATCGAAACCCGATTCTGTTTTCTTCTACTAACTCTTGATACTAATCTGAGAAGCAAGCTCCAAGCTCATTAATTAAGTTCCACGGGAGTAATCGAATCTTGATGACAAGTTGTTGAATACATGGTAGTACGTCATAGCATTCCTGAATAGCCCTAAGTTTCTGGATTGCTCCTCATGCACTCAAGATTTTGCAACTTTCAAACAGGTTGCAATACATTCCAATTTCTTCAAATTGAATTTCTTTATCTCTTGTTTTTCTAATCATAAGGATTGAACTTCTCAGAATTAATCCCCTCTTAAAGTGTTGCACTATCATTCTCACTTTTATCATGGATTTTACAAAAGAACACAATCATAGAAATGCTGAAAAAGTCATCTTGTTCCGCTGAAATAGATTTTCATAGACTAATGCTCTTCTGCGCTTAGCATGGCAAGCTCAAGATGTGAGATTCCAATGAAGATTGAGGAAGAACTTTTTACTGCAATTCAAATAGAAGTATGAACAAAAAAAGAGGAATTGATAAATTAAACTATCTTGTGAGATGTTTCTTATGATTTTTTATTCAGGAAAGTTGGGGACTTTTGTAATATCTTTTAAGAAATATCATTAATTTCTGCCTACTAATTATTGATGGATGACAAAATATCAACCTATCAAAGGTTTAAATTCTCGATGAGCTTATTGTATGTAGATCAACATTGTTGGAGTAATGAATGCAAATCTTCTATTTTCTGATTTGATAACGCTGTCAGGAGAAGATTAACAGTGGAAAAAGCTGGCTAGAAACTTTCTGGTGGTATGACAATTATTTTGTTATTCTGTTCCAAATTCCTTATCGGACAGGACCTAACCAGACTTTGTTTTCCAGGAAGAAAATCCTAGGGAAGGAAAAAATGGATAAGAAGTTCCAGTTTTGACAGATATAAGCAAAAGCAATCGATAAAATGCTCAATCTCACAAGGTTACCAATCAAAGTCACCCCATTCTTGACTTGATGAGCTTGCTCCTATGGATAGTATAAATGAGACAAAACTCTTTGGTTCTATTATCAGGGAAAGCGTCCGAATCGTTTTGGGATCTTCATTTAATTAAATTGATGAATATATGAAAATATTACAAGTAAAAGAATAATCGAGCTCATTTACAAGGAACAAGTCCCTCACCCCCTTCACCTACACTCTATGAAAAATATCTGACAGATCCGAATTGAAAGTTATAATTGACTCCTCTAATTTGTTAATAATATGAATTTCTTATCAAAAGCTCGTCAAAAAAGGAGTCAGAGTTTCGGGAATGATCGAGATAGGCAAGTCATAGGAGAATCAAAACAGTATCACGAGAATGATAATGCGAGAATGGTTTTTCACACCATTTTCCAAAGGTATTCAATCAGTAGATGATAATCGATCAATACAAGAGGAAACTGACAATTTTATCATTTTCTACGGTTTTGAATGCTATCAAATCCTGAAGGACACAAGTGTATGGACTACAGTGGAAAAACTGATGCGAATGAAATTCCTCCCACAATGAAGATCATCATACAATCACTGTAAATCTCTATTATATTCTTCATTCATTCATAATAATTTATAGAATATTTGAACAGCACTGTCAGTTACAAGTTGTTCCAACTGATCAAATTTTTTTTCAGATTTCGTTCCAATTTTTTTGCATAGACAAGATGAGATCATACTCGCTCTTATTTTCCCTTTACATCTCAATAATCTGTTTGTGCTTCCAAAAAATTGTGTGTGATCCTCATTTTGGTTTTGATAGAAAATCTCTCAATTATAACCAAACTGTTATTAACTGTGCTCATCATGGGCGATCATTACTTCAGCACTCTTGTGTCTTGGCTCCCATGTCCGTTGAAGGACCATACTTCATTCCTGGAGATATGGAGCGATCGGACATTTCGGAAGGCATGCCTGGAGTACCGTTAGAGATGACCATTGGTCTGGTGAATGCTGCAAATTGTGAGCCAGTGACCGGAGCCATAGTTCATTTATGGAATTGTGATGCTGATGGCGAATATTCTGGCTTCGATTCATCCATCCCATTCTCTCCAGATCTTTCACATCTCCGAGTTCGACTTCCTCCAATCAACGATAAAAGATACCTTCGTGGATACCAGATTACTGACCATGAGGGTATGGTCAGATTCAGGAGCATCGTTCCCGGTTGGTATGCACCAAGGACTATGCATATACATTTGGAGGTCAATATTGGAGATGCTGTAGTCCATATTGGTCAACTTTACTTTGAAGAAAATTTCTCCAAAATGATCGAACAAACCGAGCCTTACGTTCGTAATATAAAAGAGAGAAGAACCAATCAACAAGATGGAATATACCTCCATGAAGGTGGTGAACAAACTACACTCGAATTGAGTGGAGATATCGAAAATGGCTTCAATTTCAAAGTCATTCTTGGAATTGATGCATAAAGGAAACTTCATCTGTGATGCAGAGTTCTATTAGTGAATAGTCGAAAATGAGCGTACTGAATATGTTCACAATAATCCAACAGTCCTTGATCATTCAAGATCAAGTATTTCTCCGGTAATTCATCATTAAGTTTGGTTGGTTTTTTCTCGATAACTAATACTGTTTTTATCTAGAAAACAATGATATCAACTGTTATGCTCTTTACTCACGAGTTTCAAGAGTTATAAATGAGTTTCATTTGATCAAATCTACCAAATTCCTCAGCATCTTGATAACTAGCAATGATGGGGAGTCTTGAAGGGGTATTGAAAGTGTTAACATGGTAACAAATTGAATTGGATGAGAATTTTTCCAATTGAATACGATTTATGCAAAAAACTTTGTTCATTCTTCTCAACTTTTAAGAGGAAAATTATGATGAGGCATGAGAGAGACTGATCAAACATTGCCTTTAAATCTGTTGTTTGCACACGATTCGATCTGTTATTTGAGATAATCGATCAGATAGATTGTTGTTAACTGCGATAACTCTGGAGCTGAATATTTTTTTACAAAATTGCATATAATAATAATGATCGTGCTTAATCAACTAAGAAACATTCTCTAAACGTTCACAAATCTTTCTCAGTTGGTCAAATGCTTTCATTACTTGACTTGAGGTTATTTCGATCTCTTCCCATAACAGTAATGTAAAGTACGAGCATTTCTACTACTTCGACTGATGGGAGAGTCAAGTTTAGGTCAATTGCTGGAATATCGATAAGTATCACTAAAATTTTTCTTATGAACTTTTACCTTCTTGACACGTATAACTGTCTTACAACTAATCGTGATTACTCATACAAATGGATGAAAAAATTTTCGATTGAGATGAAACAGTATCCATATGAGACTTTGAGAGAGACCCTGAAATTTTGAGTTGGAGAAAACAATTTAAAAACAAACAATAATCTCGAAAATCTCTCTTTATTGTCTACGAATTGCTTCAAGATTTGGGTTAACCGTTAGTAGTTTCTCGAAATAAACTTGTCTTCAAATAAGTGAGATTTTCTCGATTTGACGATGAAAAATGAGAATCATTCAGTTGTGATCATTGTTTTTAACATTGTTCTCTGGGGAATAACCTTGTCCATCATCGAAATCTGATTGATAAAAGAGAGATTGATCATATAATGATGAATATAGTCTTGAAACGCAAAACAAAGGCAAAACAAAGGCAATAGACCCAATCGCATCGAATGATGACGATAAATTTTTTTCTTCCTCAAAAGAAATGATCAAGAAACATGTTTTAACGGGGAATTTTTCCCAATAAAATGATGCAATTGCACTCAAGAAAGTAACTCTCTTGATTTATGAATCTACAGAGTATGAATAATTTTGGTCAAGTGAATGCCATTCATTGATCACCATTTTCCGGAGAGGAATAAATTTTTCTCTACTCTTGATAATTTATTGGCCATTCATAAGAATCTTACACTCAATCTTAACAATGGTGGCATCCACAACAATAATATGACAACCTATGAAAAATTAGCCATTCAGATATTTAACTCACCTCCTCTCCATCCATGTAAAAGTGACCGATTGATGAAAGAAATAAATATAAAACGAAAAAAAAATCGACTCTATCAATTGGTGTCAGTGACTAGTTAGTTTTTATGTTATATTTACGATATTGCTTATTGCGAATGAGAAGCAAGTACATCATGATCATATGCGGTATGAAAGTGTCACTGAAAAGTGCTATAATCTTAACAGCAACCGCTTTAATACGATGATTCCAGTATCCTGATGTTCTCACTTCATATCCAATGGTCTTAAATGATGCATCCACATACGTCTTTGCATCGGGAACACCAAATCCAGGCTTCATTTGACTCATATTGGTTGATACAAATTGAGGCAAAACTGATTGAATAATAATTCCTTTCGAGCGACACTCGACCGATAGAGCTCGACTTAAATAGTCCATGTAAGATTTGGTTGCACCATAAACAGCTAGACATGGAGTTGGTACAAGTGCTGAGAAAGAGGAAATGTTAACGATAATACCTTTCCTTCGAACTTCCATTCGTGGTATAACAATGTAGGATAATCGAGTCATCGAGAAGATATTGATTCGAATAGTTTTCTCTAGCTCTTCCCATGGCTTGATATTGGTAAAATAGTCTGGAGCCCAATTTGCGTGTCCAACATTGTTGATGAGTATATCGATTGATGGTAATTTAGCGATAGCAGCTTCGATTGGTGTATAATCAAGATCTTGGAAATCAAAAGCCAGATTAACAATTTCTGGACACGATGGATACTCTTTGAGAATCTCTTTTCGAACTCTGTCCAATTTCTCTTGATTACGGCTGATAAGTAGCAGGTGGTAACCTTTTTCAGCGAGCTTTTTGGAGTATTCTAGACCAATACCATCAGTTGATCCGGTCACTATTGCCCATGATTCGGAAGAAGGTTCAAATTTGAATGGTAACAAAATTGGAGCAAGATATACAGAGTAGAGTCCTATCAGAGCTTTGAAGACAATCAGAAACACCATAATCCATATTACCACGAATCCAAGATAGCCCAACGCTTGGATAGCAGGTATCATCATTTTGTATACACTCAATTATATTTGAATACAGAAAACAAACCGGACTTTACCACAACAAATTGTGCTTAAATTTGTGAGGAAAAAAAAGTGGAACACAAAATCAACTTGCTCAAGAAGAAGGACAGCAGGAAGAGTTGAATGAACCTCAAGAGAGAGACCAGGAAAGGCTACTACTCGTGGAGCCAAAATAAGAGACGCACTGAACCCTGAATGAAAATATGGAAGAGATATTCACTGGCTATTGATACACCAAATATTTCACCATCTGAACAATCTAATCCATGTTTTGATCACTGGTTATCAACAAACTTGCCAACTGTATCACAAATACAACATGAAATGCGAGCAATACGAGAGAGAGTAGCGATAACATCCCTGCAAGAGAGAGAGAAGAGAGAAAAGTGAGACAAGACAGGTTGCTTTAATGTTTTTCATGAAGCGCGTAGACACAAGAACGGATATCGTATCAGCATCACTTCTCTATTTCATCCCCTTTGCTCTCTCTCTCTCTCTCTCTCTCTCTCTCTCTCTCTCTTTCTTTCTTTCTTTCTTTCTTTCTTTCTTTCTTTCTTTCCAATCGACTTGCGTGAGTTGATCAGGTAATTGAGAGAAGCATTTAGCTGGCTTATTTAACATGACGATATTGAATTACGAGTATTTTCTACTTGTTCAAATTCTAATAACATACACAGCGGCCATACCTAGAACAATTCTTCAGGTGGGTGTTCTTCCCTTTTTTTTCTATCAGAAAAGAGATGAAGGAGATTTAGGATTTGACTTGAATGTACCAAACAATTTTGCCTAACAAGTTGATTATACTGGCTGGGTCATCATCATAAGAATCTCATCAAAATGATCTTAATCTTCACTTGATTTGAGTGTAGTATCTGGTGGTCACTCGTTCAACGGTAGATAAGCTTTGTGTAAGTGTTGGACCTACCGTTAGCTCAAATTCATTTTCAGTTTAATACTCCTGATACAAGGTAATTTCTGTGATAATCACTTCCCTGCCACATTCGAGCCGAACATTATGTCTAGAGGAGGTGTCACTTCCACGAAAATTGTTTCATTAACTTGATGTAGAGAGAAAAATTATTGTATTCAAAATTATTTACACAAGGAGCAATATGCCAGCGATGTTGCCTGCAAATTGAAAAGAAACAACAAAAGTTCATCTAAAAACTCAATGATACTTGTCGACTGTCTACCAATCAAGCAAATCTTGACTCTAACACTAATCAAAGTTGAGAAACTTATTTTGCTGAATGAGGAGCGGCAACAACTATTGGTCCAAAGTTTCACGAATAACATCACTTTGGGTTTAGGAGAGAGAGAGGTAGAGAGAAACTCAGGTCAAGTGATGAAAACATTTGACTTGATCATTGGTATGAGACACACTTGTGAGTAGTTTGAAAATTTGTTCCGACTCATCGAGTATGATGATTGAGACAAGTCAAGTCAGAGAATAATCTCTTTCTCAAGAGCCATCGAAGTAAGAACGCTTAAGGACAATTTGGTCACCCTCTGCTTGAGCGACAAAATAGTCTGCCTTGTGTAGAGTGAGAAAGAAAAATTCAAAAATGAGATAAATAAATCTATTGGAACACGAATTAAAATTTAACAGAATACCTCTTCTGAGGAGTATTGAAAAATTATCAGAAAAAGACCAAGCATACATTCATGTAAGAAAAATTTTATCATATACGGACAACTTTGATCGATTTGATGAATGGAACACCAGAATCCAATGTGCCATACGTCATGTATGAATACAGAACCCAGAAAATAAATCATCGACTGTGCTTCAAGTCAACCCTCTTTCAAGTTGATTTTTGCTTTTTTTAGCAGTTTATCTGTTCTCTTAAGCTGGCGTGTGATGTAATTTTCCATGTTTTCTTTCTTTACTCTCATTTTTTCAAGCTGAACGAACAAAGACTTTTCATCCTCGATCACAAAGTTCTTCCAAATACATTGACAAGAATTCACAATTTGATGAAAATTGGATAAGCTGAGTTTAAGCCCTGATGCATACTCGTTCTCGGTGATTGACTGCAGAACGAACCGCTCACGGTATAGATTATCCAAACTATTGAGATGGGAAAAAAGTTGATTCAAATTTCCACGAAGGAGTTGATAATAGCCGAGAGTTATATACGCTCTCAGAGGACTCTTGCCATCTGGATCGGAGTCACCAATTCCCAGATCTGGACTCGAGAGATGGTTCTTTTCTGGACCATATAGTTGAGGAGCATCGCACTTAGCGTCTATGTTCCAAGTAGATTCCAAATTGAGATTCAGCTCATCAAGGATGTATCTACTTTTGATTGCGTGGAGAACTTCATCGAAATTAGAGAGATGATTAGAATTGCCACCAAAATCGCTTGAGATATGCATATTTTCGATCGGAGAAGTTTTTAATTTTTCTTTAACCGGTTTGTTTTCATCATCACCAATGGAGGTAGTTTTCGATGGCCACAACGAATTATAGTTTTCATTGAGTGGGCTAAGAGGTTTTCCTCTTCTACGTTCAGGTAAGGATTCAGATGGAGAGAACAAAGATTTAGAGGAGCCCTGTAGAGATATTTTTTCATCATCTTTGAATGATTGTTTAGGATGGGAGATGATCTTTGATCTACAGCTTTGTTGACTCTGAATAGGCTGAGAAACTTTTGCGTGAAGTGCTTCATGATTTGAAGTCGTGGAGTTGTTAGGTGAGGATTTTATGTTAGTTGGCTTGTCTCTCTTCGAAAGTTCAGATCCTCTCTCTATTGAAACTTTATTTAATAAGGCACATGTTTCAGTGAATTGATCAATTTTTGATACTAGAGGATCAGTTTGTACGCTCATATCATAAATTAGCGGGATAGCAGTTTGAGATGAATTGTCATTGAGTTCCACCGGTTTGAAATTGCCATCAGTTTGAGTTGAGAAATCTTGACAGCATTTGCTTTGCAAACTTTGAAAAGTTGTTATGAGCGTATCCATATCATTAGATACCAATAGAGTTTGAATTTTGACTGATGTTTTCTGAGGTTTATGGCGTGACTTGTGTTTTCTCTCATTAACAAATTCACTGAGATCAGATAAAAATGCAAGGGAAGACAGACCTATAAGAAAAAAATTCAACATTTGAATATTGAGCAAATAATATGGTAGAATCGCTCGAGAATATAGATTTCCTTGTAGAGGATAAGAATAATATATAGGATTCCAAACTTATCAGGTAATAAAATAGAGGAAATTATTCTGTTTTGACATCAAATCCTGACCTGAACTGTTCATCTTCTTTGATTTTAATCTCTGTAGAGGTTGAGATGATGTATTTTGGCACAATTGAGAAACATCAAGTCCAATTCGTGATTGAGAGACAGTCTTATCAGGCTCTGACCAATCATCTTCCGAACCGGATGTAAGATCATACAAGAGACTCTTATATTTGAGGTATTCTCTCTTTTCTTTTTCATCAAGATCGATCATCGAGCTATTCGATAGAAAATGATCCGATGTTGGCAGTAAAGAGTTGAAATTGATATTTTCTGGTATATGGTATGAGCCTCCATAGCATTCTGTGAGAAAAAAATAGATTGGATAAGTTCCAAGAGGTTTCAAAAAGAAAATATAAGATGATAAGATTCCATTACTCACCCATAAGAACGGAAGCTGAGTTAAGTAGATCTTCGGATGAGTTAAGCCAGTTATGTAGACAATCAATGAGCTTACTATCATTGAGGAACTTTTCCGGTAAGTGAGAAGTCCATAGAGCCCGCATATCTCCCAGATGATTGATGAATGATTTACATAGAGAGGAGATTGTTTTCACATCATTTGAAAGTGAATCCCGTTCCACTTGATTGGCATGAAGCTCATTGCGTAAAGTGAGAATTTCTGCTTCCTTTTTCTTCTCCAAGTGGAATATTCTCTTTCGCATTTCATTGATTTGATCATCCTTTTCTCTGAGCATTCTTCGATAATCTTCATCTAAATTCATCTCATTCTTATCCGGTGAACACAATTCAATCTCTGTAAGGAAGCATATCATCGAAAACATATTAGAACCATTCGAATAGTACATACCAACTTATTGAAGCTTATTACATGTTTGTTTAATCATCGATGATGAAGAGACGAATTCTTCACATGATTCGAAGAATAATTGGAACTTTTGTCTTGTTTAATAGACATACCTGATCGTTTTGTTCCTTTGTTTTGTCGCTCATAAAATAGCCTTAATTTGAGATCGAAATTTTCACGTCGAAGTGCGTGCAATTTAGTGTCTATTTCTTTCATAGACATGGCTTGATTCGCTCGAAAGGCTTTATCTGGTGAATCCAGTTGAGCTTGTAGTGAGGTTGGAAGTGAAGGAAGAGATATTGATTCGGTGGGTGTTGAAACATTGTTATCATTATTATTAAGCTCGAAGCCGCTCAAAGATGGACTAGCTTGATCATCAAGTTCAGTGGGCACCTCGGTAGATGATGACCAATCATGATATTCCGCTTTATCGAAATTAGGATTCATCATGAACGACCAGATGAGCTGGATCAGATGAGCCAACTCTCGAAGTGTAAGTGTAATAATGATGACTGAAAATGTGTGTGATTCACAACACCAATGAAGAATCAATTACACGACGAAAAATCATAGACTTCCATCGGCTAGGTCCATTGTGTATGGTACCAAACTCGAACATCGAAACATCCCCACCAAAATCAATACACACGAACACACACAGTGATCCACAACCTAGTCAATCTAGTAATAATATAATCAGCAATGAATTAACACAGACACGGAAGTATATGAACTGGGGTTGATGGCAAAAAACTAGGTCTCACACAACCAGATGACAAAATATGGTGGAGTAAATAGCAGTAAATAGTAGTGGAGGATGCGGAGAGCAATGTGAGTGGGATGAGGATGAGCAATTGAGCACACAGTAAGATTCGAGTTGCTGAAAGATGTTCTGGGTTGATAAACTCTCTCTCTTCTTTCTCTCTTCTAGTAAAAGAAGGAGAATCCCATCAAGCAACACTGATAAGTGAAAACTTTTCAAAACAAAGCAAAGTCCCGCTCAAAATATATGCATCTCTCTTCATCGTATAAACACTAAACACTATTAATCATTATCAGTAGTTATACACTAAGTTCATTTCGAAATAATCATCATGAGAAATGTGTGTTTATGGGATCGAATGTTCGAGCGAAAATTGGGAGCCAAAATTCCATAGACAATTCCTATGGATGGCGCTGAGAAAATTTGGTCACTTGATGACTCATAACACACTCAAGTTCGAGGAGAAGAAAGATGAATGAATGAAAAATGATTAAATTTTGTAACAATCTATGATGTTGTTAAATCGATTGAATTTAAGCGCAATTCATTGATCATGTGATGAATGATTGTTGTTTTTTTGGTTGTTAAGTGAACTGTTTGTTTTAGTTACGTTTTGAATGTTGTACACATACAGCATCGTACAAAGTGGTGAAAGTGTAGTTTGTTGAATTCACTTTCGCATGGTTTTGTTTTGTTTTGTTTTGAATCATGATTTTAAATGATTATGAGCTGGTGTTCAGTTGGATTCTCTTCCCCATCAGTCGGAGGTGAGAGATGATTATCAGCTGTATTCATCTTGAATCAAGATTGTTTGTGTTGCCATCATTATCATTGATGACGATCAAGTGACTTGACGCCCATTGGGAAGCCTTTTCAAGTTTACTTTTCAAAAATTCACTTTGTTGTTAAAATAAGCCAAATCAGTATTGATTTATAACCATTTTTTGGACCAAGATTCTTTTATACCGGAAGCCGGTTAGTCAATCACAATTTTGTTCTCCATCTCACATTGCCTAGGGTAAGTGAAACTGTGACTCAATGATTGAGATGATTTTAATCATCCATCAGTGTTGGATAGTTTCATAAGGTTTTACACTTCCTAATTGGTTTGTTTATCTTGCTTTCAGAAATCATAATCGAAATTCGATTAAACTTATCAACTTCTCTTAATCACAATGGCAACTCAGGTTACCTCTTCCAATGCTATTGACTGTTATCTTCCTTCGAATCGAATTCGCATCCTAGCTGATCAAGGAGCTGGAGTTCCACTGACACCAGATTGTCCCATTCGACGATATTTCAATTCTGGTCAGCAAATGTTAAGAATGGCCAGAGTGTATCAGGAGGAAGGTGATTTGGAGAGAGCTTTTGTCATTTATACTAGGTATATAACTATTTTCATCGAAAAGATCCGGCAACACCCTGAATACAAGGACGCAGATTCAAAATTGAAAGCTGAAGCTAAAGCCAAATGTAGGGAAATTTTTCCAATCGCCGAGGGAATCAAGGCCAATCTTCTATTGAAATATGAAGCTGAATTCAAGAGGATGTCGGCAATTCAAGAGCAAGCTCGAAAAGAAATGGAAAAAGAACAGAAGAGAAGAGCGTCTGAAAAAACGGAAAAAACTGATGAAAAAACATTTGAGGAACGTGTTAATGAGCGAGTGCAGTCTAAGCTCAGTCAATTAGAAGATGAAGAAATGCATTCGAATAAAGAAGATACTCCTCGAAGCACAAGTCCTAGTGCTCCACTTTCTTTTGACGATTCTACGCCTATTTCACGTGGTGCTCGTGATGAGGATAGACCTATCCCAAAAATTGATCGAAGCACCAAACCAAGCTCTCTTTTAGGTGGCCAAACCGGGGAATCCCTTCGTAAAATCATCATTCCTTCATGCCTATCGGAGAAATTCTTACAATTGGCATCGTCCAATACTGCGCGGAATATCGAAACTTGTGGAATTTTGGCTGGAAGATTCGCTTCTAACCTCTTCACTATCACCCATGTTCTGATACCAGCTCAAAAAGGGACCAGTGATTCTTGTATTACAGAGAATGAAGAAAGGCTATTCTTGTATCAAGATAAATACGATCTTATCACATTAGGTTGGATCCATACTCATCCATCGCAGACCGCGTTTCTCTCATCGATCGATCTTCACACCCATTGCTCTTATCAGATCATGCTGCCTGAAGCTATTGCAATTGTCTGCGCTCCAAAATTTGGATCTACCGGAGTCTTCTCTCTCACTCGTGATTTTGGTCTCGATTTGATAGCCAATTGTCAACAGACAGGATTCCATCCTCATCCAACTTCTCCGCCTATTTTTGAATCGAGTAAACATATTTTATTTGATGACACTGTAACTGTAAATATTGTAGACCTGAGATGATCAATCATTATCAAAAATTCGAACACGACCCTCCCTGGGTGAATTGTGAGGATAAATCTCTCCAGAAATTCTCTGTGAAATTTTCCATGGTCTATAAACATGAACTGCCTAGTCTTTATTCATTTGTGATATTTGAAACGTTTTCTCTCGAATCAAGTTCGAGCGGATTTCTGATTTCAAATTCATCCGAAAACTTTTTTCTCATCAAAATTGGTCACCACTTTTGCCGAAATCATCAAATAAACTCTATAATTGCCATAGAACTTTTGCCACAATTTCTTTGTCAGAGTTCCAAGAAGATTCTCTGTGTTCTCTACAGTCACAATGGAATTTTTTCTTCTCTCTACTCATGTTCATGAAATTTACGAGAAACGAAGACTCTTCCCTGGTTCACATTCTTACAGTGAATCCAAATCAATGAGCGTGACTGTTGATACAGCAAGAGAGAGAGAGAGAGAGAAGTTGTATAGTTTTGAGCCAATGTCTCAGCCAAAAATAGTTCATCAAAAGAATGTACACATCTAGAAAAGAGGACAAGTGCGCTTTAGAGAAGAAATTTTTCGAGAACAAGTGATTTCTGTTACTAATCAACATGAATCAGCCCAGAATGTTATGACAATGATCGGATCAACTAGGGTTGGATTTTTTTCAGCATTATTTTTGCAATGTTCCTTCGTTATCATTTTGATTACCATCCAACCTTTGTCTACCTTGAAAGTTGGTAAGTTTGATGGACCAATTTTTCCATAAAATTCTCTGACTCTTTCTAATCCCATCGGCTTTTAAATGAATTGCAGGTGGTATATTCGACGAAAATTATCCTGATCAGGAATTGGCCTTTCTTGCTGCGGCCAAAAAGTTGTCCGATTCAGAAAGTTCCAACCTAGTTGGTCTGCAGCTTGAAGGTTCCCCTCATAATGCATCATTTCTTGATCCTTTTGCTGCCCAAATGGCAGGTAAGTGAAGATTTTGATTTTCATTGATCTAGAGAGTTTATGGACTCTCTGGTTTTAAAAATTCTCAATCATTCAGACAAAAGTGATTGAACGAGGTCGAATTTTTTTCCAGCATGTGACTTATTGCAAGAAGGAGTAGTTGCCATTGTGGACGCAACAACTGGCCCTAGTTCTCATCATGTGGCCACAATCTGTGATACTTATGAAGTTCCAATGATTCAAACATCTTATAGTTGGAGTACAAGATCGACTGCTCTATCACTCAAGATGTATCCGAAGCCAGAAATGCTGGCCAAAGCATCGATGGACCTGATCGAAGCTCTAAAATGGAAAGAATTTGGAATCATTTACGAGGATGATGAAGGTCAGTCCCACTTGTAACGTGTAAGCACCATGAAATGATAATTCAAAAATTTCTGTAGACATCGCATTTGTGAATGAATTCTATAGATTCAATCAATTGGAAAATCTATGGAAGATGGACTTGTTTCCTCTCGATTCACTTGAGAATTATCGAGAAGTCTTCACACAAGTTCGCAAAAGTTCTTTCAACAATATCGTTTTTCATGTAAAATCGGAAAATCTTTATGAAGCATTGAAGCAGGTTAGTCAGACGTTTTCAATTAATCGGTGATAGAATTGATATCGACTAGATAATCTTAATTTTTCACTAGACCTTGACCTGATTAATAACGAGTTCAACCCACACAGAGAGCCAAAAATTCTTATGCAGCCTAGATTACATACTTTTCAATCTTTCTCTTTTTGAAACAAAAAGGCACAGCAAGTTGGACTTCTTACCGATCGATTTGCATTCATAGTCACTTCTTTGGTATGTAATGTCATGAAATATTTGAATTCTACCCAGAGGCTTGCAAAAAAACATAAACCAATGAGACATTGGTAATCGAAACATTTTTTTGTAGGACTTGCATGCAATTGACTTGGAAGACTTCAAATACTCCAGGGCTGAAGTATATTCATTCAGAATTATCCGCGAGAATTCGACAAACGATTTAGTGCTTGAATGGGATCACTATGTGGAAGATTTCAAGATGCACCATTTGAAACGAAACACTGATTTAACAGTTTCGACTCGACTTGCTCTGGTTCACGATGCAATTCTCATGATTCATCATGGTCTATTGAAAGCAAGAGAAGGGGAAAATTCTATTGAACCCATGCAATTAACATGTGGTCAAGCCAACTCTTGGGAACAAGGAACAAATCTTCTCAACTACTTAATAACTACAGATCCCGTGAGTTTAAGACAGATTCATCGAACTTATTCTTACACTTAAACTTTTTTCTGTCAATTTATTTATCAAACTTCCTTTCCACAGAACACGGAGCACGTGAGTATAATATTGCAAAGTTGGTAAAATTGAAACCTATTATTATCATCTAACTGATCTTTAAGATCATGGGACTCACTGGCAAATTCGTTTTCGATGAGTTTGGTTATCGAACCAACATTGAGCTTGGTCTCTATGAGCTTGGAGAGAATGGCCTCGTTAAGGTTAGATTCGAAATAAATTTCATGTTTATAAGATTCCCATTCCAAAATAATAATTTCCTGTGATCACTTTAGAGTGGCTATTGGACTGATGTGAGTGGCCAAGGACTCAATTATAAAGCTCGTTCAACATATTATCGAGAAGAGGATGGCGAAGACATTACCCGAAAAGTTCTGCGAGTGGTCACCGTAAAACAAAAAGGCTACACTATGGATCGAATTGATAAGCGAGCCTTAACTGGAAATGATCGCTACGAAGGATTTGTGATCGATCTGATCAAAGAACTGGCAGCATTCAAAAAATTTGACTATGAATTCTATCTATCTAGTGATGAAGCATATGGCAACTGTGACAATACAACAATGACTTGCACAGGAATGTTGGGTGAAATCACTTCTGGTAATGCATCTATGGCCCTTGTAGATTTGACAATTACAGCTGAGCGAGCTCAAGTAGTTGATTTCACTCACCCATTCATTCATACCGGAATTTCGATCCTTTTCAAGAAAATAACTAGCAGTGAAACAGATTTATTCGGCTTTCTGGCACCATTTTCGAAAAGTGTATGGCTAATGATCATCCTCACCGTAGTTGGAGTTGGATTTTGCTTACATATTCATGGCAGATTATCTCCTTATGAATGGCAAAATCCGTATCCATGTCGCCAAGAAGAAGATATCCATGAAAATGATCTTGATGTCTTCAATTCTGGATGGTTCATTGTGGCAGCTCTTATGCAGCAAGGTTCAGAAATTGCTCCCAAGTAAGTTGCATGTTATTTTCGTGGATAAAAGTATCCTCTACTATATTGAATTTTTCTCATTCTCAGAACTTTATCCACTCGATGGTTAGCTGGAGTTTGGTACTTTTTCACACTCATCTTAGTTTCATGTTATACTGCCAACTTGGCGGCTTCGTTAACTGTAGAGAATACAAATTATCCGATAAGCAATGCTAAAGATTTGGTTCGACTAAATACACCTGAAGTACAGAGGATAAAGTTTGGTTGCAAAAGTAGAGGATCAACTTTCGATTTTTTCAAGAATTCAAAAGATCCTGATTACCAAGAAATTTATCGCCGTATGTCTGAGAATGAGGATTGGCTTGCTCCGAATAATGATGAAGGTGTACGAAGGGTGAAAGAAAGTGACAATGATTATGCCTTCTTTATGGAATCAGCATCAATTGATTATTCGCTTGAGCGAAATTGTAGTATAGTTAAAATTGGAGGTCTTCTCGATCATAAAGGTTATGGAATCGCTGTGAAACGTAATTCTCCACTACTTCGAGTGCTCAATGAGGGGATCCTTCATCTCCAAGAGCATGGAGTTCTTCAGCTTTTGTATGATCGATGGTGGAAACAGCGGAATGGTGGTGGAGTGTGTTCATCCAAGCCAAGTAATTCTGCTGCTGTTACATCATTCAAATTGGTCAATGTTGGTGGTGTATTCATTGTTTTACTCATTGGTTGTGGTTTTGCCGAACTTTTACTTATCTCAGAGGTATTAGTTCACAATTCCAAACTATCTAAAGATCGGGTAAGATTTTTCAATGAGATTCTGGATCTCATGATGAGATTACTTTTTTATTTTTCCCATCACTTACACAAGTTATTTTGAAATCTCTTACATAGGATTCATTCATCAAGGGAGTTAAGGAGGACCTAAAATTTGCAGTACAACTTCAGGAAACTGAAAGACCGAACAGGAATAAATCTAAGTCTCTACTGAGAACAGCATCGGAAGACAAATCGTCATCAAAAATATCCAATTTTTCGAGCAAATGGGACTCTGTTAGTGGTCCACAAACTGCATAAAATTATTCCTCCTATTCTTGAATCGAAAAAAGGCTCGGATAGGCATTGAGCACATGTTTTTTCGTCAGTTCAATTGTTGTTTTTTTGTGATCACTTACGGACTATGGACTATATATGCTCTTGATAAAGGATAAATTTATTTTGTTGAAAGTTTTTGCATGGCTTTACTGTCCGGAGGTATCACGTTTTTTGTGTACACATCGAAACACTTGAAAACATCATATTTACAAGCATTTTTTCGAAAAACACTCCCATAATACTTATTTCGACTTTGATAATATACGATCACCGGCTTCTCACGAAAACAAAACGGTGTCACAGGTCCAACAATTTCAAGCTCAGAATAATGTCCACAACGAAACACTTCCTTGTAATTGGCTTTCTTCATCATTCTCCTCACTGTCCACCGGTCACTCATTCGACCCTTCATTCCATCACTTATCATTGTGGGTAAAAAAATCACCAAAAGCATGAAAACAAATAATGTATCCCCAAACATGCTGCACAATAGGCACCTCAAAAATTCCGACTACTAAAGTTCCAAGTATATAAGTTCCATATAAGTTTTGGGGAGATAATTCGAAGGCCAAAGGTGAGAGGTTAAAATTATGATTGAATGAGTGGAGGTCAAAGTGGGAGCATTCATACATGTGTACATGTTATGTACACAGAGTATGTATACAGAGTGAGAGCTAAAGTTTAGTCTGCTTAACTCTTAGAGCTAAGCGCGCGAAAGTAAAGTAAAGTGGTTGCCATGGAAGTGTATGTGTTGAGCCAATCACAAGAGCTTGTTGATTTGAAAAGCTGCAACAGTATTTGTGTTTGGTGTTCAAGTTTCAACTGTTGGAAAAGTGAACATTATTTTTCTTCCACTTTTTGATCGCGCCTTTTTAATTTCATCATACATGCATACATACATATATACATCATCACTTTTTCTCTGTCTCTCTGATTTAATTGATTATATTTAAATTGTCATCCCCATCATCATCATTTTGTGCATCATCATCATTTCATGGACATGGATTCTTTTACCGAAATGGATTCATTTTCAAAAGTAAGTGATTGTGTTGGTTTTTACCGGTTTTTTTGGAGACCATTTTTTATCCTCACGATCAATCTCATCAGGAATGATATTATTATTGAGTGTGTATTTGTGTGTGTAAATGTATTTTATTTTATTCAAATAGAATTTGGCGCAAAGAACTAAGGAGAGGGAAGAATTTCTCAAGAAAGCTAGTAGTTGTGGTGGTGGTGGTGGTAAATCTGTGGATGATGATGGCCATAATTTTGGCGGTGAAAAAATGGATACAGAGCCAATCAAAGTGGTTGAGGTGAAAGTCGATGGAATCTTGGCAACTTCTGCTTCCACTCCTGTGGCCACAGTTACCATCAAGATGAGTGATGCCAACAAAGAGAATACACCTAAATTCAAATATATCGATGATGATGATGATCTTGATACGGACAGTGATCTGCCTCCTCCTGTACCGTTGACCAGTTCTGGTGTTCGTGGCTTGGCCGCTCTTCGTCGAAAGCGTACAGGCTCCGAATCAAATAGGACTCCCTCATCAAATGATAACATTGGCGAAGATGGATTGACACAGCGCTCCATCAAGCCTCAGGTATGCAACATTGTGCTCAAGAATGAGCCCCTTTCATCTCCCTCCTCCTCCACTATTAACTCTGACGAACCCAAAAGGGGAATGCAGTCTCGACTTGCTTTGCTTGCCCAAAGCTTTAATGAGTGGGAAGACGATTCAAAAATATGTTCTCCAACAATGCAACGCTCCTCGACCACGTTGAGTGTTGTTAAGTCACCTAAAAAAGTAACCTTTGATAATTCACCTCGGATAACCCAATACTCACCTTCACCCAAACCATCATCATCTCCAATCATTCAATCACCTCGTTTCACCTCATTGAATGATAGCCTCCAATTTTCACCATGCAAAAAGATTCATGAGAAAGTCTTGAACAAAAACATTCTCTCATCACTGGTGAGTGTGCATGCTGTTTGACAAAAATTTTTTACCCATGCTTTTTTCTCTTCCTTTTCATTTCCCAGGAAGCGGCTGGATTCCAGAAAGCATCTCCATCCAGGATTGTGTATGAATTTCCTGAAGTGGGTGGTGGAAGTAAACAAGAGGAGGTAGAAAGTTCTATTCCCGTCTCAAGTTTACCACCATCTAGCACCACCGATTCGTGTCCGAAAGAGCCTGCCAGTCCAATGAAAATCGATCCAAAACCAGCTCCAAGGAAATCAATCTCTAGAGCTCATGTCATGGTGGATAAAGATGATCCTGCAATCTTGCCTCTCGCTGTACGTAGGGCTCTTTTCGAAGCAAAGATGCGAGGTGAATCTTTGGCTGCCCAACAAGCAATCATGAAAACTAAAGTACCCGAAAAGAATTCAGTATCAAACCATCAATCATCGGAGCCTGAGGCTAAAAAATCTAGATATGAAGCACATGTTAATGCTGAGTGCACCAAAAGTGTTGAAGATCTTGATGATAAAAAAGCAAACACTGAGAGAAATTCCTTCTCAGAGAGCTCAGACTCTCCAAATACTAGCCAGCATGCAGAGGAGGTCATTCAAGTTTGTCTTCCAAAATGTGACTATCCCATAAGCCCAGAAAGTGTTAATCATCTACCATCTACGAGTGAAAATGACGTTGCAGAGGCACTAGCTGCATTTAAAGAAATCGATGATATTTCGGTTACTAGTGGTGAAACGACCAAGAATGCTGAAGACAAAATCTCTAATCCTATCAGTAAAAATGAGTCAACATCGAGCTTGAGTGACATTTCATCTCTTATTGAACATATGAATAATAATGAAAGTCCAATGGGTAGCTCAACCAAACTTTATCCTGAGCTTCCGACACTTGAAGAAGAATTCCATTTCGATCTGCCGAAGAATACAGCCGGATTGCGCAATGAATTCCCTCAACTCTCTCCTATTCAAACTGTTTCTGATGAAGATGTTTCTCACAAAACAAAAGCTGTCACTCCACGGAAGAAAACCGACCATGTTGCTCCCTCAACTATGGCCTGTCAAAGTCCTTCAACTCCTGTTCGAACTTTGAGCATGTATCGTCGAGAGCAGAAGATGAGAGTACATACAAAGGAAAAAGAAGAGGAGAACAAATTCGGTCAAGCCCTAAGGCTGGAGGCTCAGAAGAGTGAACTGCTTGAGAAATATCTCCAATATCGTGCCAATAAAATTCAAGAGCTCCAGAAAGAGGCTGAAAAATACAACAATGTGATTTTCCAGAGTTTAAGAGCACTCGAGTTATGCGTTCAAACGAATAATCTTTCTGAACGTGTTGAGGCGGAAAAAATTCTTCTCATCAACAGTAAGTTTTCTTTTTGATACTTCTTTTTTGAGAACTTAATTTTACAAGCTCAATTTTGCTGATTTCATGTTTAATTCATTCATTTCAGCCAAGAAAAAGAAGGCATGTGTCGATCAGATTTATAATCTCCAAAAAGATGAGCATCACCTGAAAAACATTGACTTAATCGAAATTTTAAACGGTCCTGTGGGAAAGATAGGCTTTAGGGATCTCATTTTGCTTGTAAAAGGTGACTTTTTCGTCTCTCAAGTCAATGGCAATGGTGAGTAGAACTTTTTACAAGTTCAAACCATTCCTCTCTTCCCAACTCTAATTCCAAAATCCATTTCTCCTACAGACCTTTACGATTACCATTTCATCGCATTATTCATTTGTGGTAACAAAGTTATTTCAACTGACTCCCTCTCATCATCTCATGCTGTTCAAGAGGCAGCTTTAGCATTTTCAAAAGAAATTCTCTTCGAAGAACTCCCTCGAAATTTTGAGATCAAATTAGAAATATATGCCCTATCATTGCCCAAACACAAACACAGTCACCATGATAGGAGAATGGTGAATATTCGGCTGACGCCTAAGAGCAAATCGAAATCAAAATACACTCACTCTCCAGCTCTAAGCGCTTCATCGCAGAAAGAGAGTGGTGTCTCATCTAGCTTCAAACTTCTGGGCTACATCGTCCTTAACCGTGAGAACTGTTTAAAGTCGCGATTTGATTTGATCAATTTTATGTATTCATCTCCCCTTGAGGGTGAAATATTAATGAAGACATCAATTGGAGCTAAATATGATATCACCCACAAAAGTTATCTAAACTTTCAGGAACAGTCAGGTGACTTTCCAGTATGGAATCGACGTTGGTGTCTTTTGGATGGTTTTCTCATCTATTATTGGCGCTACTCGGAAGATGAATCAGGCAAACAGCCTCTTGGGATGATAAATTTGAAAAATTGTGTCAATTCAAGTATCCAGAAAGCATCCACTGATATTTGTATGCGTCCGCATTCTTTCGTTTTCCTCACAGTCGAGTCAAAAAATGGTAAAGTGGTATACACTCGTCATTTAATGGCCGCAGATCTTAAAGAAGAGAGAGATGAGTGGCTTGAGAAATTCAACAGTGCTCTCACACAGACTCGCTACTGGGAAGCTGATGCTCATCATCCATATGACGATGCAACTATTGAACGCCTGATGAAATAGAGCTGGCTTATATAGATTGATATTTTATACTTGAATACTCATAGCTTTTCTTTTCCTATCTATCCCATGATGTTACTGATCAATTTTCTTTTGTACATGTTCCAAAAAGGCTCTTCATTCCATGATCAGCAAAAATTTATGCAATCTCTCTCTCTCTTCCTTTTCCGCGAGACCTCGAGCAGAACAGGAAATTGATAGTGTTCATCAGCAGATCCTTTTCTGCCGTCTCTCAGCTTCTTCTGTGAATGATATTGCGATTAGTTGACCACACAGTAGGAACCGTATTGGCCCATATTTTCACTTTCATTCAAGTCTCAGTGAGTAAACTTGTGAAGAAGTGTTAAGAAGAAGCAAAACTTTTACTCAAACAGGAGAATCATGGGACCAAACCGTAGAGCAGCAATCATCTTAATTCTTTCAATATTCGTTGTACAGCACGTAAGTTTATATCAAATGGATTAGATTGATGAATTTTATCTAACACTGAATGCTTCTCAAAGATATTCAGTTCAGTATCAGTGAATGCTCAAAATCTCTTCACTCATCCTTACTTGGGACTTCAATTTAATCCGCAAACGAGTGCTCTATGGGGCTATGGACTGGGTCCACAATATGGAACTTTGTTCGGTCAATTTGCTTCAAATTACCTCTATGGAGGAGTTGGACCATTTAATGGTGTTCCTGCATATGTGGGTGAGTAGAGCTAATTCTCATTCCACGGTGATCAACTTTCATCAACTTTTGTTAGAGAAGATGTTGGAAGAGAGAGAGAAAGATGTTCGTGTCCAAGATTTCTTGCAAGGTGAGATTAATTATACTCGAAATATTTCTTTTTTTATTAGGATATCCTGGTGGATATGGACTTTATGGAAGCTTCGGTGCTTTAGGAGTGGGAACACAAGGAGTTATCAATCATTATAAAAATTATTATGGATACGATGGAATGGATGGATATAAACTTCGAATGGCTAGCCAAAACAGTATTCCGAATACGGTTATCGTTCAAACACTGGACGAGAAGCCTTAATCCATTGTGAGATCACCTGGGATCGGTTCCAAACGCTGTTCAACTTGATGAACTCAGAGTGAAAATCAGAAGCTGGTCATGTTTTTTTTCAATGAGTTTGTATTTTTCTGCTTTTATTGATAATGATCCTGTGTTGCATGATAGTTAATTGATCAGAGCTTTGATCAAAAAATTATTGATGAAGATTGGACCAGTGATCAGGTGGCCAAATGATAATTTTACAAAATTTTTACCAAATATAAGTTTCAAATTTTTATATTGGTCATTACTTAAGTTATAGTCACTTTATTCTCATTCCATTTTATTTCTCTCGAACCTTGTTGACATAATTTCCTGAAAATAATTCAAAACCAGACTTAGTTAAATCATAACAGTCATTGAATTTCAGAAACTCACCTCATCCGAATCAATCAAGGCCGGAAGAGCACTGAACAAAATGAAAATAAAGAATGATTAATGAATGAAATCTCATTCTGCAGAGAATTTTTTCCTCATTTCTTGAGATTTGCTCATCAGTGAAAAGTTGGAAAAAATTGAAGGAATCTATCTGGATGTTCGATTCACAGGACGATTGTTTGAGGATTTCAAGGTATTATAAGATCTACTTACGCATCAACCAGAGATGATGGGATATTCTCCTCTATCCATCTGAGATCCTCTTCTGCCTCTTTACTGAGAACCGTATCTTTGGTTTTCGAAGAGTTATTAGCGGTTGAGTTGATTGACGATTGTTGTCTCACTCTAACACCTTCTAAAATGAGGAAGGGGAAAAGGAAGATGATCAATGATGATCAGGCTAGTCTTAGTTCAGTATACTTACCAAACGCATCGGCTGAAAATATGTGATCGCTTAAATCGTCTTCATCATCGCTCGCATCAAGTAGAGGAGTGAAAGCGTAACGCTGATTATTATTTGTGGGCCTCCAAAGAACCATGATGACTAGCAATACTGCAGAAAAAAGTACATCCCAGAAAGCGTTATCTAGCCAGATTTGTCGCCAATCAGTGATACATCTAGTTAGTTTGTGGTAATGGATGACCCAAATCATAAATATCACCGAAACTGAGAGAGGATAGAAGAAGGAATCGAATTAAAGTCAAGTTTTGAATGAGTAGTGCTCAAAGTGTATTACCGAAGACGGCTGTGATCAAAGTATTTGTGAACATCCGATAGGAGTGAAGTTTGACTAGATTGCGACGAAGCCTCAAGGTTCGCATTGTTTGGACTAAACTGCTGAAGATCCACCAACAAATTACACTGTCCATTACGGCTAAAGGAATTCCGGCCATCAAAGTTTGATTGTTCGGGTCAATTTTAGACTGGAACAAGATTTTTGATTAAGTAAGGGGCTCAGATACATGGAAGGTTGTTGAAATTACCTTATAGACTCTGAGCACAGCTTCTAGAGCACTTAGAGAAAAGAAAAGACCTCCAACACACACTACTCTGTGCAACATAGGTCCCAAACGAGGTCTGAAAATAATAGTACATTGAGAACAGATCGATCAAAGCATCTAAATCACTCACTTGACAATTCCAAAACCCAAACTGACGATGATTACAAGCATTCGAGCTAAGGTTCTTTTCAAACAAGAGATCAATTCAGCAGCCAACAAAGCACCTTTAACTGATACCCCGGAAGAGTTGATGGACTGAAATTCAGCATAGAAAACTGCATTTTCGAGCATTCCAAGAAAAATGACACCACCAATCCAGAACTGTATTCGTAATAAATCTCGCCATTGCATCGCTGAAGCTACTAACCACCCGACAGCATAAAGAAAATATACCATGGACATGAAGCCATAAAAAGGTAATAAAGGTTCTTCATCAGCTGATAGATAACCATGCTGTCCTTTCATTTCGATGTCAACTGTAAAAATTAGAGTAAATTGAAGTAGAATAATTGAAGTTTACATTCAATAAGTTCATACCCGTGGCACTAAAACGAGTATTGGGATCAGCTGTGTACATATAGACCACTAAGAGATATATTCCATCAGAGGGAATAGTGACTTGAGAATCGTCGGACTGGAAGGAATAAAGTATGACAAATTGAAGTTTTGATTAGAAAAGATAATTCAGATGAGCTAACCTTGACAAACGATTCGTCCAATCTTTTAATTGTAGCTCGTTTTTTTCGCATAATTATTGAGTCAAAATTGTCAGGATCTACAGAACCCGGTTCCGAGAGAAATAGCGAAGAGGATGGAGATGTATCACATATTGGCGTTTGTGCCTTGCAATGGCTGCTATTCGAAGACCCAATAATTCCACTTTGGAAACTCCCTTTTATGTACTGAAAAACAAAACAATGAGTTATTCTGGGTAGAGATAAAGTTGTTCGAGGTTTACCTTCAATTTTTGATCAATAAGATGATCACATGTGACCTCAATTTCCTCAGATTTATAATAATTTATTTTGTTGTATCCAAAATCTCCAAGAAGACTGACTGGACAGTGATAATACTGGCCTAAAAATTGGGAAACCTAAAAACATGATAACATAATGATGCGAATTAATAATAATAGATTTTTGATATGATCATTTTATTACCATTAATTGAGGCCCAATATACTCCTCAAAACATGGAGTCTCTCTGACGACGAATCCGATCTTGATCTTCATGTCTTTCGAATCGACCAGTGGATCACAGACCGCTAAATACACCACAACAAATGAATACTGTTAGATTGATCATATGAGATTGATAAATAATGGTAAGACAAACCTTTGACAGACACTAGAGATTTCTCATAGAGAGCTTTGTGAGTTTCAAAATAATGACATGTTTGCTGGAACAAAAGAAATAATGGAAAAGTGATGTGAATCATGGTAAACTAGTGATACCAATGATATTTACATTCCGAGTGGTGAATGACCATTTTCCTGGGTCAGGAAAAGTGTGGCCAAAGTTAATTAAAAGAATCAAAATGAGGCAGCATGTTTGAATTAGCCGGTGTATACATGAAGTCCCCATCAAGTCAGATCACACAAACAGCGGCTTTTGGGTTTGACAATTAATCAACGAAAAATTTAAGATGTTTCACAACCACACACAGTGTAATCCTGATAAAAAGGACAACAGCGGGCTTCAGTAAGTTTGTAACATTTAGGATAAAAATTATTTAATTGCACATAAAATCCTCGAAACAGATGAGATCTGCCAAAAATCATGTCTCTTTCTCCACCACAGACACATCATTCAATTATGTGTGTTTACAATCTCGACTGGTGGGCACAGCTTCAGTTTCTCTCTCACATCTTGAGGACACTGTTTCGCAACATACAGTCACACAAGAACGTGGATCGATTTGATTTGATTTTGTATTGCAGATTTGAAAATGATTTGAAATTATTTCAAAGATGATTGATATGATTCTGTACTTTTTGATCTAACTGTTGACATTTCTTTGAGCCCTAATACTGAAAAACAAAAAGTGGCAAAATGCTGAAATTCGATAGCCTTACATTCCATTCCAGTCCTCATCCAATCTTATCCGTCTCTTAAATTATTCTAAACTCTTACATTGTACTGTTGGCTGAATCGAATAAGACATGAGAATCATTTTTCCATAGATCGAGCAAGAGAGAATTTAATTCAAAATTTTCAAGGCATATTTTTTGACTTCTTATCCTTTTTGAAATTCTCATCTCTCAAGACCGATCGATCTTGTTTGCTGCTATCTGGAAGACCAAAGCTAGTTTGATCGACGAAAAGAAATACGAATTAAAATGCGTTCTTATATCACACTAAAAAGGGAAGAATAGCTGATAAAGTTTGAGTCGGAGGAAAAAAGATCAGTCAGCTGATTCAAAGAGGATTGAGCAAAGTTTATACACTGTATTCCCTATGAGGCATTAAGCAATGAATGAATTTATCAACTCTAATATAGACATACATATTTTCTTCCCATACAGGTGTAACACCAGGCCCAAAAACTCATCAGCATCTCTCGATTGCAAGATCGAAGAAAATCGATCAAAACGATCCATTTCACCCATCATTTAAATTCATAATTAAATCCACAATGGATTGAGTCCATAATCCCCGTTAATCATCTGTGTGAATAGGGAGAGTTCGGCCCACGCAAGCAGCAAGAGAAGGGAGCTTTAATCGAGAGAGAGGAGAGAGAAGAGAGAGAGCAAAGAGAGCAAAGAGAGAGAGAAGAGAAAGAGCTCACTTTCAACCTTTGAAGCTTTGAAGCTGACAGAGAACATCAAAATAATTTTTTGTTTATCATCATTTGAATTAAATTAATTGTGTGTCTTATCATCATGTCTTATGCTTATTTATTCAAATACATAATCATCGGGGACACTGGTAAGTGGGAAGTTCAATTGAATTGATGAGAGGGTTAGAGAGAGAGAGAGAGAGGAAGAGATGGATGAAAGGTTAGACAGATTGTGATTGTATAAACACTTTTTTTGCTGGAGCAAATCTTGATCATACAATATGTTGTTGTTGTGTCTTGTTTACCTTCTTACTTTTACCTTCACTTTATGTTGTGCTCAAAATAATTTCATGTTTCAATGATTTTGCTTTGTTCACCTTTTTTCGAGTGTTCATGGTTTAACTGTAATTAATTGATAACTTTTTTCCCCTATTGTTACAGGTGTCGGCAAATCATGTCTACTTCTTCAATTTACGGATAAACGTTTTCAACCTGTTCATGACTTGACCATAGGTAAGCTTTGCTCCACTCAGTTTCGTCAACATATTACACTTTACATCCTCAATATTAAGGTGTGTGTGTACATGTGTTGACTATCTCGAGGCGTATACAGCGTGCCTATTAGTCATCATAAATTTTCGTAACTGGTTAAAATGATGATGATGGTGGTTGTGGTGGTGGTGGTGATGATGATTGCTCTGTTGGACTCGCAGAGTATTGAATGATTATGATAGCGAAGGTGGCAGTGGTGATGTTATCTTGTTCATCTTTTTTGTCGAAAACACCAGAGAGATTGGATTTTGATCATTCTGTGTTGTTCACAATGTTTTCTAATCATCAAATTTTATGCAATCTTTTCAGGTGTCGAATTTGGTGCTCGTATGATTCCAATTGATGGCAAACAAATAAAGCTTCAAATATGGGACACTGCTGGACAGGAAGCTTTTCGATCAATAACTCGATCATATTATCGAGGAGCTGCCGGTGCTCTTCTTGTGTATGATATAACACGACGAGACACATTCAATCATCTAACCTCATGGCTCGAAGATGCTCGACAACATTCTAATTCTAATATGGTCATCATGCTGATTGGTAACAAAAGTGATTTGGAATCGAGACGAGAGATCAAAAAAGAAGAAGGAGAAGCATTTGCCAGAGAACACGGCTTGATATTCATGGAAACATCAGCGAAAACAGCTGCTAATGTGGAGGAAGCTTTCATCAATACAGCTAAAGAGATATACGAAAAAATCCAAGAGGGTGTATTTGACATCAACAATGAGGTAACCCATCAATTATTGCCCATACAGAAGACAATGACTGCTCTTCACTCCTCTTACTGTGAATTAGGATGTACTCACAATTTTCTCCAGTTCAAGATCAGTGTAACATAATTTCAGCCAATTTGTTTACTCAAACTTCATTCAGGTTATTTTTGTGATGATACTTGTTAGTCAGCAATCAACACGCGTACGGCGTACTTATTTTTTCTGACATTATCAGACAACCTCTCAATAACTTGCCACTCTAATCTCACTTGTTGTTAACATGTGATGCTGATTTTTATATTTATTTTTATTTTCTTTCTCTTCTCTCCTCTTCTCTTCTAGGCCAATGGTATAAAGGTCGGTCCTCAGCATTCTCCATCCAATGCGAGCGTACCTTTAGGAGGGAAGGATTCTAGTGCAGCTTCTACTTGCTGTTGAGTAGAAAGATGGGTCCTTTATATCGTGATATATTTCACTCTTACCACATAACACATATTATTCAAAATATGATCAGGGTGATGATTCGCGATGTAAATGGAAATATTTCAAACTTTTTTTCATTCTCCGTATCTCGTATGCTCATCACTACTTGAGCTACTTGTGACCGAGTTGATTTCATCATTTTTTTCTGTTTAGAGTTTTTGTGCTCGCTTCGAGAGTTTTTCTTTTCTAAGTAAATTTCTTCCTGCCTTCAATCTTTATTTTTTACTCGATTCACTGAATCCTCTTGATTTTATCACCCCGGGACACATCCGAATCATTGCCCATGAAGGAGCAAACGAGATGGATTATGAAAATGATTTCGTTCTTTTTCATCCTTTTTTTTCTCCTATATCTAATCACTATTATTATGTGTTGATCTCTCATACATATTCAACCTCGAGATTTGCCATTGTCCCTTTTTTCGTACGTTTCTCCTATTACAAGTATCTCGTGAAATGATTTCCAATTTATTTAATCCTTCTCTCGTCAACTTATTTCTGATTGTTAAACTTTCCAGTTATCCTTACTCCACAATTTTTTTGACCATTCCAGCGGTAAACATATTAACAGGTATTCTCATCCAGAACAGATGATTAACATGACCGAAACTTGTATGATTCATCCCTTTTGTTTCCTAGTCGACATTTGTTTTTCTAGTGCAGATTTTTCCAATTTAAACTTATGAAGAGAAGAATCGAAGGATGAATCCTTATCCAAGTACACGCCAATTTTCAACTCAATTCACAAATAAATCTTGTATCACCAAAAAAATTTTGAAGCTAATCAATAATTCCATTATTTATTCTATAATTGTTTTGTTTTTTGTCTTGAGCCATTCCACTTTCATGATAATTCACTAAAATCACTCTGGACATCTTGAGTTTCGAAAATCCAGTGACTAGTAGCAGTATTTTATCATTCAATCACTCCCACCAATGGATGTTTTTAACAGATTATTAAGTTCTTTGTTCATTTTATAATTAAAGACATCAGTGATCTACAGTTTTTGCTGAAAATTTCACGAATTGGAGCATCAAATACATCACTCAATGTGTAATACATAGTTATATTCGTTTTCGTATTCGTCCATGAAATATAACGACCACTCTCTGAGAAAATCTTACTCCGAAGTTTATAAAGCTTGTCGCTAAGGCTTTTTCGACTGTAGATAAAAGAAGAAAAATTAATTACGAATGTCCGAGCAAACTGAGCTGACAGGTATCGTCTGATCCCTGGACACGTCACAGGAGTCTCTATTATAAAAGGGTGTGCAAATTTGTTCATCTCATTCGTCTATTTTTTTCATCTGTGAGTATTGTGATAAACATCTAAATCAAAAAGATGATTTCATTCGGAATTATTCTCGCCACTTTAACAGTTGGTAAGTTGGCCGTTTCATCAATTGGCCGATGAAAATCTATGAATTTATGAATTTATGAATTTTCTAATTTTAATACCAATTCTTTTCTAGTGAGCGCTGTTCTAAGTCCTGCTGAGATTGATTACAAACGTAATGCTTTGATTAAGGAATTGGAACCTATGGTTGAAAAAATACCAAGTGTTTTGCCCAACCTCGATGCTGCCATGGAATTGGCTCCAGGAATCCGTGAACAACTTGTAAAGGTCAATATTGAAGCAAGTGATGCAAAGGATAAACTTAGCGAAGTCTATGCTCCATTTAGGGAGAAAATCAACGATGCCATGAATGCTTATCGTAGAGGTGCAAGTTTCCCAGAGGATATTCCATCATGGACTGCGTCTCAGCTTCAAAAGGATATGATTAGAACTATTGACTACTCTTCGAAGAATTATGATGCTTTCCGAGCTCATCTCACCGCTACCCCAGAAATGATCGGTAAGCTTAGGGCTCTCAACCCATCTGACCCCAATGCTGAAGAGAAGCTCTATCAAATCAGGGCTAAGATCATGGCCTAATTCTAGAGCATTTATGGAATTCCAACCAAATTTAAATACAAAAATAATGATCTGAAGATTTGTTGTTATTGTTGACCCAAAAGAGTTCTTTATTGTTTATCAAAATTTGAAACATGGACGAGAAAAATTTCTTCGAGACTATTCATTTCTTCTGAGTTCATTTTTATGCTTTAGGAGTCATTAAAATAAATGATTCTTCTATTTCGATCGTTTTTTTGCATTGCAATACTTCTTCCTCATCTATCGGTTTCGATCCAATATCTACCACTAACTAAACTGACGTTGCAAAACGTTTCGTTTCCATGATTGTACTTGCAAGATTAGTCATACTAGCTTGTTTTCCTTACTAGCAAGACTTGGAAAATGTAATTTCAATCATCGAAACCACCTTTTTTCGATCTTCTCTGACCTGGACCATTATTGAATCATCTATGTGCCCGCAATCCTATGTTGTGCAAAATTTGAGAATTATTCAATCAATCTATTCATCTCAATCGAAGGTGTGACTTATTCACAGGCCTTTATAAATAAAGTAAATTCGATGCATAAACCTTGAGCATTTTTATACGTAGCTGAACGAGATGAAATGATGATTTTACTGATTTCCATTTTCGAAAAAAATGAACTCGAAAATGCAGGCAAATAAGACTGATTGGTTGATCATAATATAAAAAGTAGTGAAAATAAGCCACTAATAACGAGATTATACTTATAAATACTAGATTCAATTTTTCAAAATCTTTTCAGCATCAGAGGAGTTTACAATATGTTTGGAAATGTTATTATTCAATTGAAACAAACAACAATATTGTACCATTCTGAAAGAATTCAGCGTTTATTTTTGAAAAATTATTCCTTTGTTCACCATGCGATGGGAAAGCTTTGAAAAATAGATTTCTTTTTCTGATTTTTTACTGTATTACTGAATTATTTTCATTTTGGCTCTATTGGTGATTTGAGACTGTATTTTGATGGAATTTTTTGCAGAGAAAAATTCAAAGATTCATGTATCATAGTCAGATGAAATTGTTTGGCAGGAAATAAAATTTGCTATCAAATTAATGGGTTAACTAAGACAGTACAATAAAACAATAAGGTTTTAGCAGTAGATCAAACAAAAAATATGATTTAAAAACGGACGTCGGACATAGGTTGAAGCAAAAAATATTCACAGAAACATTATGGCATTCGATGAATCTACAGTTTTTGCTGGAAATTTCACGAATTGCAGCATCAAATACAATGTACATCACTCAATGTGTAATACATAGTTATATTCGTTTTCGTATTCGCCCATGAAATATAACGAACACTCTCTGAGGAAATCTGCCTCCGAAGCTAATAAAGCTTGTCGTTAAGGCTTTCTCGACTGTAGATAAAAGGAGAGAAATTAATTACAAATGTCCGAGCAAACTGAGCTGATAGGTATCGTCTGATCCTAGGACACGACTCAGATACGTCGTAGGAGTCTCCGTTATAAAAGGGTGTGCGAATTTATTCATCTCATTTGCCTATTTTTTTCATCTGTGAATATTGTGATAAATATCTAAATCAAAAAGATGATTTCATTCGGAATTATTCTCGCCACTTTAACAGTTGGTAAGTTGGCCGTTTCATCAATTGGCCGATGAAAATCTATGAATTTATGAATTTTCTAATTTTAATACCAATTCTTTTCTAGTGAGCGCTGTTCTAAGTCCTGCTGAGATTGATTACAAACGTAATGCTTTGATCGGACAATTGGAACCTATGGTTAAAAACATCCCAACTGTTCTGTCCAACCTCGATGCTGCCATAGAAATGGCTCCAGGAATCCACGATCAACTTGTGAAGGTTAATGTTGGTGCAAGTGATGCCAAGGATCAACTTAAAAAAATCTATGCTCCATTGAAAGAGAAAATCAAAAACTCTATGCGTGCTTTTGGTGAAAGTTTCCCAGAGGATATTCCATCATGGACTGCATCTGAGCTTCAGCATGATATGGTAACCACTATTAACCACGCTTTGGAGAGTTATGATGCTTTCCGAGCTCATCTCACCGCTGTTCAACAGAAAGCCCCAGCAATGATTGCTAAGCTCAGGGCTCTCAACCCATCTGACCCCGATGCTGAAGAGAAATTCGATAAAATCACAGCTGAGAAGATGGCCTAATTCCAAAGCATTTATGAAATTTCACCCAAATTTCAATACAAAAATAATGATCTAAAGATTTGTTGTTATTGTTGACTCAATAAAGTTCTTTATTGTTTGCAAAAAATTCGAAACATGAACAAGAAAAATTTTTCTAGACCATTCATATTCTCTGAGTTCATTTATAGGCTTTAGGAGTCATTAAAATGAATGACCGTTCTATTTCGAAGGTTTTTTTACATCGCAATACTTCTTCGTCACCTATCGGTTTCGATGGAATAAAGTCGTCATCTCTATCACTAACTAGACTGACGATGCAATTATTTTCATCATTGTACTTACAAGATTAGTCATACTAGCTTGTTTCTTTTACCAGGGAGACTGGAAAATATAATTTCCATCATCGAAACCACCTTTTTCGATTTCCTCTAGCCAGCGCCATTATTGAAACATCTATGTCCCCACAATCCTATGTCGTGCTAAATTTGAGTATTATTCGATCAATCTAATTATCTCAATCAAAGGTGTGACTTATTCACAGGTCTTTATAAATAACGTAAATTCGATGCATAAACCTTGAGCATTTTTTATACATAGCTGAACGAGATGAAATGATGATTTTACTGATTTTCAGTTTCGAAAAAAATGGAGTCAAAAATGCAGGCAAATAAGATTGATTGGTTGATCATAATATTAAAAGTAGCGAAAATAAGCCACTAAAAACGAGATTATACTTACCTAAACTAGATTCAATTTTTCAAAATCTTTTCAGCATTACTGCTTTACTTTACGATATGTTTGGAAATGTGATTATTTAATTGAAACAAACAACAATATTGTACCATTCTGAAAGAATTCAGCGTTTATTTTCGAAAAATTATTCCTTTGTTCACTATGCGATGGGAAAGCTTTGAAAAATAGATTTGTTTTTTCTGATTTTTTACTGTATTATTTTCATTTTGGCTCTATTGATGATTTGAGACTGTATTTTGATGGAATTTTTTGCAGAGAAAAATTCAAAGATTTATGCATCATAGTCAGATGAAATTGTTTGGTAGGAAAGAAAATTCGCTATCAGATTAATCGGTTGGCTAAGACGGTACAATAAAACAATTAGATTTTAGCAGTAGATCAAACAAAAATAATGATTTAAAAACGGACGTCGGACATAGGTTGAAGCAAAAAATATTCACAGAAACATTATGGCATTCGATGAATCTAAGCTCCATGGCCAGCATTGAGCTTGAATGGATGAAAAAGATGAGAATTTTGAGTATAAAGATAGAGTCAAACCAGTTGACGAGGACAAAACGGATCACATAGATGGGAATAAATAGAGAAGTATTTTGGATGCTGTGGAAGGCATTCACCAACCACCTCCGCCACCCCAACTACTCCAACTTTCTGGCCATGGTTCTGGAGCTGGCCACACTGGCTCTGGCCATGGTTCTGGAACTGTTTTCTTTATAACACTGTACAAAGAAATAAGTTTTAGCAAGGTGGCAAAAAAATTTGTCACAAAAAGCAAATGGTGCAGAGAATTTTCTCGTCCTTCTAAAAGATGAGGCAAGTGATTCACTTTGATTACGCAACACTGTAAAATTATCAGCAATTATCTGGATATTAGCACTACAAGTAAGTTGAGGACAAGCTATCACTCAATAAGAATTGGATAGAGTTCTAGAATCTATTGATTATCTTTGAGGGAGTTTTCCCGTAATCACAAAATTCTCAGTACTGTAAACTATCGTTATCTATCGTTTTTCTCGAGTTCAGAGAAAATTCATTCGCTTTTTCTAAGGATTGGAGGATAGTGAAATTGATGGAAGAAAAACTTACGGAATTGGCAATGGCAAGGGTAGAGGAATTGGGAAGATGTACTTCTTCTTTCCTTTCCTGAAATATGATAAAAAAAGGAAGAGAAATTAAAATTGAGAACTGACTTTCATCAGTATAAGGATCGAATCGGTCTGTTTCACTCTAAGGTGAAAGAGAGCATCAAGAAACATAATACTTACAGAAGTAGAGCCATCAAGATGGCTTTCTTTATCTTTCTTAATTTCCTTCTGGATGCGTCATTTGACTGTGGTCCGAAAGTGACCAACAGAATCATAACCGCTGCAATTATGCAGAAAACTGTTATCGCTCTCATCTAGAAAGCGATCAAAGGAAACAAAGATGAAAATTAATTTTCAAACACACAAATTTCTCAATGGTTACAGGGAGAAAAACTTTTCGAAACTTATCCACAGACGATACACGTTCAAGGGAATTTTGCGAGAACAAAAACTCAAAATAATCAATGAAAGTGCTCCAAAGCATTCTCTCTACACTGTTTCTCGACGAAAATTCATTAAAACAGAACATACATCGTTGTGTTTGTGGAAAACTTCGAAAAAAAATCCGAGTGAAACGATATCACAAGAAGTAAGCGGAAGTTGATATACTCACTTTGAAATATTTCACTTAACTTTCTCCTCTGGAGAATCGGAAACGAACTTATGTCTTTCGCTTGGAGACTGTTTCTTTTAAAACATCTCTCTTCTGGCCAAACCTTCTCTCTCTCTCACCTAATCCAATTACCATCAGTCACCACTATTTTGATTCTGTAAGACGGAAAACTGTTAAAACTGCTCATCTTACCGGATTTGGCCGCGCGTCTTTACCCTCGAGCTCAATATTCTTGTTGATGGAGGAGGTCCGAACTGGATGTTGGCCATCCTCCATCACTTTCGTTCTCTTTATATGATTTCTTTTTCTTTTTAGAATTGAGTATCACTTTCCCAAGTAATTGACTTCAAGATTTAGCAATTGATTCACACAACTCAAAGTAATTCTCTGTTTTAAGAGAGATAGAATATAAAACAGCGTCTAAATTTCGGCCGGAAAATGTTCATTTCATCCAAAATTTTCTCTCCTTCCTGAGCAATATTCGAATAAATGAAAGATCTTTCAATTTGATTCGTTTTTATTGAAAACACTGATATTTTTCACTCTATATTGATATTTGAGTTCTTTCAAAGTAGTTAAATCTTGATTTGTTGGCTTATATTGAATTAGTTCTCCAATACAAATATGATTAATTCCAATAAGATAGCTTGTTAATTAATCAAAAATTCGTTTCCATCAAGAAGGTTTGATAGAAGGCTTCTCAAATCGTTCGGAATCTCAATTTCTGAAGGTTGAAATTGAGACTCTTGAGTTACCGAAAGATGTCCATTTGATTCTTTTTTCTCACTTGGAACAGATTGATTTATTCATGAGCTGGCAGGTATCAATTTGATGCTCTGATGCCTTTCAAATTGGACATGTTAGTTCCAGTAGCAGGGAGTTTCAGAGCCATTCTTGTGGAGGATCAAGAGGATCAAAGATCAAATGTCAAAAGGCTCACCTCGAAGCGGAAGACAAGTGAATTTTCGCAGCTTCAACATAATCATCATTTGAGAGGGAGAAACAAGAAGATTGAATCAGTTCCTCTTCAATACATCATCAACGCAACATGATGTGTATGCCTCTATTCGATGCTTCAGTTTATAACATTTCATATCTGAATGATAATGAGACAACTAATTGGAATGCGAAATTTTTCAATGGAGAAAGCCGTATGATTGTGGTTATTCAAGCTACAACACGAAACTGACTATTCGTGTATATATTCTTACATACTCATGAATTAGGTTTCTCTCATTTCTCTTTCTTTCTTTCTCTCTCTCCTTCTCTCTTCCCTCATCACAATACTTTTTTACTACAGCTATGTACTCTTATGATGCATTCTTGATTCGAGAATACCTGAGCAACAGAGTGAATTGAAATTATAAAATACGGTACAATATGCTGATGATTTTAGTTTATTCCCTGCTCACTTATATATATATATTTCTACTTTGAGATGCAAAACTTGGACCATTTTCCGGAAATCTAGGTTGGAATTATAACGCCAAAACGTGCATTCCACGAAAAACCCTCGAACACGTATAAACATGATGGTAAACTGGTCCCATTAGATAGCATCATGTTAAGGAGAATAAGAAGAAGATGCTGCTGCTGAGAAAGTGAGCTGTCAGGAAATAAAGGAGAGAGAGAGAGAGAGAGAGAGAGAGAGAGAGAGAGAGAGAGAGAGAGAGAGAGAGAGAGAGGATAAAGAAAAAGAGATATCAATTCTAAAATTTTCAACATTTTCGATGAGTTCTTGAGCAATCATGCTGCTGGTGAGCTTGATAGTGGGTCTGAAGGAGAGAGAGGCTGTGTAAGGAAGGTGAAATGATGAAGGCGGGAAAAGGTAAAAGTGAGAGTGGCCCATGCCTGAGGCTGTCATCATCCCTCCAGGTCACTGCTTTCCGCTGAAAATATCGTTCCTTACAGAGCGAAAAGGCTAACCTACTTAATTATGCATTACTTGAAATGCTTGCAAAAATTATGAGATAGATATTGAGGGTGGCGGGAAACAAAACGATTCTTTGGATTCCCTGCAGCAAGATCACTTTTCTCTCCTCTCTTTCTCTTACTTTCTCTTACTTTCTCTTACTTTCTCTCCTTCTCTCTTTCTTTTTCCCCTTTTTCGATCAGCAAGTGACGAGAGGCTGACATCGATAGCTGCTTACTGGCTACAATTAATTAGATCGGAGATCGGAAGGTGGACTTTCCGTGACGGTCATATAAGAAAGATCACTCTTCAAGATCTTTTGATCTTTTGTCTCTACCTCTTGACTGGAAAACATTTCGTTGAGCTTGAAAAGTGAACCTCTAAGTTCTACACACCAATTTTCCAAGTGAGTTGTTGCCTTTTTTTTCAATGCATTCCTTGTCAGCATCTCTTCTAAGCATCTCTAGTGATCATCAACAATCACATTAAAAGGAAAAACATTTCTCGGGCTTTCAACTCCTCAATTTTGAATATTTTTGATTGCAAATTTCATTGAATAGTGATTCTAAATTCGTTGTCCCTTCGGTGTCACATGCCTGAATCTTTCTCATTGAATTTCAAATTGCAAAATTCATTCAGAAAAATCTGTCTTGTCCGATGAACAGGTTTTTCTCTTCTTAAGTTCATCTTTTTTTTCATTCAAACGAACAATTTTAGACTAATGCAATCTTCCTTCTCATCATCATCATCTTCTTCTTCTTCTTCTTCTTATTCCTCCTCCTTCTCTTCCTCCTCCTCAGAATGAGAACGATAACGGTTTGTATGGTCATAACTGCTGTTTTAATCGTGCTTGTTGCATTCGGACCTCAGTCCAATCAAGCATCTCGGAGAAAGCTTGCTAAAGTCAAAGGAGCTATTGCTCTAGCTTTGCTGCTGTAAGTATCTTAACAGTTAATTCTTGATATTTATATGCTCATCGAAAATTTCATGCACATGATCGAGAATCGTTCTCTCTCTCCGAACTTTATCTCGGAAAAGGCGCTGAAACATTGCCAGATCGTGTACAACTTAGTGATACATTTTTCATGTAGTTAGAAGAGTAGATAGCTTATATCGTGCTTTCTCATGATTATCCGAACTAATTCCACAGTAAAACTGTAGTTATGAAGAGCACAGTATAATTATAGCGATCAAAATTTTTTCCACTCCGTATATTAAGGGAATATATCACTGCAAACGATCGTCTGTTGGAAACTGTTGCTCAACAGTATACGAGTAATCTTAATTATTAGTTTTTTATGATTCACAGTATCATCATGTAAATGAGATGGGATAGTTCAGTATGAGACAATAAATTCAAGGTAGCTTCCTTTTTCTTCTTCCCCTTCAGCAAAGACAATTGTAACTATAGGCATGATGAGTTTAAATTACTGTTTCTGTTGAATCAGATAAATCTTATAGTTCCAAAACGATTCAAACCTCTCACACTGCATTTCTTGAGCTTTTTGTATCAATGATTGATCCTACATCTGTATTTCCTTTTCCTTTTGCAGTAAGAGTAAGAAAAAGTACATCTTCCCAGTTCCTCTGCCAATCCCTCTTCCAATCCCGTAAGTATTCCATTTCATATTTTTACAAAACTTTCAATCAGCCTGTCTACCTGGACACCACACACGTTCATTGAGAAAATTTTCGCCTACAAAAACTGATTTTTCGATTATTGCAGAGTGATCAAGAAGACTGTCCCAGAACCATGGCCGGTCCCAGTTCCAGTTTGGCCAGCGGAACCATGGCCAATGGCTGAACCATGGGGACCTTGGTAATCCTTTTTCTCATTGATTGAGAAAATATTCTGGAAATATTTTGGATATTTTGTTCACATCCAAAGACGATTGTGTACAATTTCATTATCAGCTTCCGTCAACTGGAGTGACACCATTTAATTTATTATTTTGTAAAAAGTACATCGGCTTCAGATTAAACTGATCTGATTTAGGCCAAACTTTTCCGTGCCAAATATCAACCAACCCCATTTAACCCAACTGGTGTATTACAGTTATTGATTAATCAATTTTGAATCCACTAATTGATACTTTCAAACAGTCCCCTTTCAATATTCGAAAAATATCATCCAATCAAAATTCAATAATACAGTTTGTCCATAATCTAAGGCCCATAAAACATTTCCGATTCCAATTCTTCAACTACCACCTATCCAACTGTCCACTGTGCTGTTAAATAAGTATTGAATGCCTGAAAAATAAATTATTTTTCCCCGAAATGAATCGTTCCATCTCATTTGTCGATAATTTTGACTGGTAACTACTAATCCAGTGATTTGTTTAAATAATAGTGAATTGAATGATAAAAATCGAATCAGACATTGAATAAGTGCCTTATATAAAGACATGAATCAGTGAAACTATGACGAAGCGGAAGTATAAGAAAATCATCCTTAGTAATATGATTCACTGTATCACATTTACGTGTCCTTGATGATTTCCTCCCAAAAACATTCAAAATTCCCTTTTCCGATTGAAATTTTCGAAAAAATGATGTATATCGATCATTCAGAATTTGGGGATGAAAAATATTACAAACACTTGTGGTAAGAGCGAAAAGAAGCTTGTCGGTTGAAAGTAAACCATATCATGAAATGTTTAGAAGAGAAAGAGAAGGAAGTGAAAGTTTGTGTGACAAGAATTCAGGAACAAGAAGCCTCATGAAAACTTGTGAAAGTTGAGGTAAATTATTCATCTGATACAATTTTTCTCCCTTTTTCTCTCTTCCTTGCCTGATAAAATCTGAAAGTTTGATCTTGCTTTTGTTCTGATTCACACTACTGCCATCGGCTAGGTCATCGTCACCTTCTGGTGACCATTCTGACCCATTCTGAGATGCACACAACGGAAACAAATGACCGGATCACATGTTTATCACTGTTTTCCATGTTCACGGCCATTCTGTTCTCAGTCAATGACCTATTAATTGAATTGAGAAAGAGAGATCAGTAATCAGCACCAATTTGATTCGCTTCGTTCTGTTTCAAACTTCTTTCTCTATTCTCCATCGCACTCGTGCTCAAGTTATATTGAATCTAGGGTAAGAATAAGAACAGAGATGAAAAAACAGTTATTTTATCACTCACATAGAAAGAGACACTGAGAGAGAGAGAGAGATAGAAAAAAAAGAAGAGGATAGAAGGAGAGAGAGAGAGAGAAAGAGAGAGAGAGAAGAGCTCATTGTCGCCCCTTTTTATTGCTCATACACAATCACAATTATCTTTTCTCTTCCAGCATCACATGGATCTTTCTCTCTGTTGTATAGTGAAAGGGTCGCCCTTCAATGTGCTCGAGGTTGACGATACAATATCGTTTAAAAACTCCTAGCACATGTTAGATCCCTGAAAGTAAGTGAGCTGCTCCTGATTAAAGGTTTTTCATTTTGTATCAGAGAGAGAGAGAGAGAGAGAGAGAGAGAGAGAGAGAGAGAGAGAGAGAGAGAGAGAGAGGCTGGGCTATGTCTGTGATAACGATAATTAACATTGTCATCTTCAGTGTAACATTTATGCCTCTCTCTATCGTACACCTCTAATGTAGAGTAAACTGTGAATCTCTTGAATTTTCTGAATTGCTTCTGTTTGCCTCAACATTAGTTAATCATTCAATTATTTGCGTGTGTGTGTGTGTGTATGTGTATAAAGCAAACCTAGGAAAGGGTTAATACAAAGGTGATCAAACCAATCGACCGCCGAGTTTATCCATGACTATTGCTAATGTGTATGAGATTAGACGTGATTATTCATCATGAATATTGATTGTCACTGAATCATCGAATCAATTTTAAAGAACCCTTGTGATATTCACCCGAAAGTATTCAAGCTATCATCATCATATTAATTTATTGACGACAAAAATATATACCAAAAAAAGCTCTGCTCATCTGACCGTCCATATACATTCTCTTTTCCCTCCCAACGACATTGACAATCATAATCATCTTCATTATCTTGACTTGATCACTGCCTTACAGCCAGTCAGGCATGATGAGAAAATTTTTTCAGGCCTTAATACGTCGAAAACCAATCGAGGAGGATGCTGATCAAAAGACTAGGCTGGTTCGTTGCCTCAATACATTTGATCTTACAGCTTTGGGTAAGTGAAAGTGATCTTGATCATCAAATCAGCTTCCCTTCTTCTCCTTCCTCTCCTTCTTCACCTTCTTCTTCCGCCTTCAATTATCGGCACATCGTGTTCATATCATTGAAATAAATAAGTTAGAGAGAAAGAGAGAGAGAGAGAGAGAGAGAGAGAGAGAAAGAAAGCCGGTCATCGAATTACAGGCATTCGTGAACTCATTTCTCGATCTTGTCTATGTTTGCCCTCAGGCATCGGAAGTACACTCGGTTTGGGTGTTTATGTGTTGGCTGGTCATGTGGCCTACAAGCAAGCTGGACCATCGGTTATCCTATCATTTGTAATCGCTGCGATTGCATCTGTTTTCGCTGGCCTATGTTACGCAGAATTTGGAGCTCGAGTACCCAAAGCTGGTTCAGCGTACGTTTACAGTTACACTACTGTCGGTGAATTTATGGCTTTTGTCATCGGTTGGAATTTGATATTGGAATATGTTATCGGTAAGCAACCGTGCAAACTTGTACGCACGCACACACACATTTACACTTACTGATAGAGAAAGTTTATTTGTTAGAGTGAAATAACTTTTTTTGTGGGAGTTAAAATGCATTTTTTCAAGATATGAAGAGGCGTTTGAGAGAGCAAAATAGAGTGGTTGCATACTCATTTGAGCATCTTTCCCATCGGACTAATGAATGCTGATGGTGCATGTCATTCATTCTAATCTATTTATTCTGATTACTATTAACTATGGAGCGAGAGATACATGTAGATGCGTCATATATTGTTGGGGTAGATAAAATAGACTATCATGTAGACATGTTTGATCTTTGATCACTTTTTTTAATCTTTCATAACATTTCGTTGGTTAAGCTGTATGCATTTACAATTTAGTTGAAAGTGATACGAAAGAGAGAGAGAGCATGTTCTAATATACTTTCTAGGAGAAGTCTTAATTTTTTGAAGTACTTTTACCGATCATGGTTCATGGTCCATGTGCGTTCTGAGTGGCTATGGATCAGGTACAATCCGGAGTGGTATCAGTGTCATGATTATGGATTTCTGCATGTACGAGAGAGAGAGAGAGGAAAAGAAAGAGAATCCTCCTACTCAAAATTGACCTCCGATACATGTGCTCTTATTCATTTACCACCAATTGATAGTGTACACATGAGAGGTGTGTATGTTCAAGTGGAAGCTGGAAATGATCGGTTTCGATTTCAATTTAGCTTATTTGTGTTTACTCTCATGTGTGTTGGTGGTGTTTATATACACGACTGATGTACATTGTGCGTGTGTGTGTGAGAGAAGGAGAGAAGGAGAGAAAGATTTGATTTTTCATTTAACCGGATTTAGAAAATTTTTGGCTCTCAAAGATGATAATATGAAGTGAACACAATATGAAGCGAAAAGTAGGAAGCGGTGTTCATCGATTGCTCAGCTTCCCTTCACACTTACACTCACACACACACGCACATAATCGACTGAATCAAATATGATAAGATTGTTGGAGCATGCTACAGATATCCGTTCATCAGCCAATCAAAGTAGCATGGATGATGAAATAGGAGCAAAATATATATTACAGGCGGGGGAGGTGAAAAAGAGAAAGAAGGTATTAAGAATTCATCTTTTTCTTCTAGAACTGATGATGGAATGCACATAAATGTTATATGAAATTTATCCATTCATCTGAATGCAATTCGAAAAAGTATTGCATGTGTGTGTGTGTATGTATACTGACAGAAGAGAGGATCATGCTTGGAATTAGAAAAGTTGAGAGAGAGAGAAAAAGATAGAGTTGAATTGAATATTTTTCCTGGTCCCAATTGAAATTCAGTATCAAAGTTAAAAGTGACCAAAAGGAAGCGAAAACAACGTGAGCTTGTTAGTTAAATAGAACGATTACCGTTTGCAAGAGAAGGAGAGAGAGAGAAAAAGATATGAGAAAATCAGAAATCAAGTCATTTCAGCGAATAATCTTCTTTTTTTTCATCCGGATGTGTGGTCCTTATCAATTTGGTTATGCATCCATCTTAATCCAACTCTTCTTCTACATGTTTCATCTAAATTTTTACTTTATTTTGGCCAGGAACTGCTTCGGTGGCTCGCGGCTACAGTGGTTATGTTGACACTTTGATAGACGATCGAATAGCGAATTATTTCAATTCTACATTACCATTAGACATTCCTGGCGCATCTACATTCTTCGATATGTTCGCTTTCGGCTTGACGCTTCTTATAGCAGGTAATATGCGAAATACTTTCTCCCCAAAAATGTCTCATCATAAGGTAAAATATTGTTCAAATTGTGAGCAATATCGTTTCATTTCTTCATCTTCCGGGATGCATCCTCTCCCTCCTCCCTCTCTCTTTCTTTCTTTCTTTCTTTCTTACTCTTTAATCATGTTGATGAATTTGATAATCACTTGTTCCCCAAATTCTAATCATCACACTTCTATTCGATACAGTTATATTGGCCTTCGGTGTTAAAGAATCTACTGGATTCACTGCCGTGTTCACTGTGGTCAATTTGTATGCAGTTTTCTATTGTATAATTGCTGGAAGTTTTCGCGCTGATTTTAATAATTGGTTCATTCCAAAAGAGCAAGTGCCTGAGGGCTTCGGCAATGGCGGATTCTTTCCTTACGGCTTTAAAGGTAATAAAATGCCTCATAAACATCATTTTGCACCCAGATCTTGAATATCGAATGCTGTTTAACAGAAAAAATATCGTAGCAGTGGCATATCTTGCGTTAAGCTCATTTTCACCATGTTGATGGTAGTGATCTGATTTTCAGGCCTCACTCATTATCAGCTGCTAATTTTGAGGTGTGAATATATGAATAAAGTGAAAGTAGAAGATGAGAGAGCAAGAGAAAGAGGAACAGAAACAAAGCGAACTTCTCGGACATCCCACAAGAACCGTTAGACGACCCACATTGTGTGTATGTTTCGGTGTTCTGATAGCCTGCTTCCGGCTAGCTAATCAGGTTCGGATGAGCACGAAACGCGCATTTCCACTTGACCACTGTGATTGAGAGTCGTAAATGTAATTATATTTGGGAAAATTTGACTAATACAATGAGCGTGTATGCAAACCGAAAATCCAGTCAAAACAGTACCACAATTTAGCAGATTCAATCTTGTACGGTGATATCTGGAATGAAAAAAGAGAAACAAAAAAGAAAGCGAAAGTGACTCGATTTGATTTGTGATTACCAGTCGAGACAATAAGATGATGTGATCGCAGTCATAGCTTTCTTTCAAGCTTTCAGATCAAACTAGATGCTAATGAGTGGAGGAAAGAAAATTCAGTAAAGTCATTTGAGAAGTTTGAAGAAGAGGGAGAGAACAAAAAAAAGTAGATACCATGTGATTGTTATTTCATCATGCCTTACCTACAGCGACTTGTCCTACAGTTTATGAAAATTTGACTTGAAATGATTCGAAAAAAATTTGAAATTCCTATTGTTTTCACTATTACTATTACTCACTTAGGAATGATGGCTGGAGCGGCAACATGCTTTTATGGTTTTGTTGGCTTCGATGCAATTGCTAGCACTGGTGAAGAGAGCAAAAATCCACAAAAATCAATTCCAATGAGCATATCAATATCATTATTATTCATTTTAATGGCCTATCTAGGGGTTGCTGGTGTCAGGTGAGAAATGTTCTGTATTCAAATTGATTCACGTTGTTGAAACTTACACTGTAACTTGTTTTTGGATTGGAAATCAATTTTGTATCTCCCCATTTCATCCGAAAATTTCAGTACTCTCATGGCACCATATTGGACTCAAGGCTCAAATGCTCCATTGACCGATATATTTAGCTCTGGTCCAAGCTTTTGGATTGGCTCAAAGTATATCATCACATTCGGAGCTTTAACAAGCTTGACCACAGCATTACTTGGATCACTATTTCCTCTTCCTCGTGTACTGTTTGCCATGTCCAGTGATGGACTATTGCCTCCATGCTTCAAATCAACTGTTGGGACCAAGAAAACACCCGTCTTTTCTACAATATTCTCTGGACTTTTTTCTGGTGTTATGGCTGCACTATTTAGTACTGATGAGCTGACCGATATGATGTCTATCGGCACATTATTGGCTTATACTTTGGTAGCAATTTCCGTTCTAATTTTGAGGTATGTTGGATAAGATTTAAATGATCCCCTTAGTGTGGGTAATTCCAAATCATTCCGAATTCCAAATTCAGTTGCCAACAGGTTGATTGATTATCTTAGAATATGATCGCATTTGATATTTAATCTTAAACTTATACGTGAATATGAACATGTACTCATCTTTATTTCGCAATCTTTTTTGCATTTCTTTTTTCTTTTTTTTCCTATCCAAATTTGTGTCAGTACAGGTATAGAGAAGATCCTGACGATTCGAAAGTCATCAACTATGAACAAGATCAGATAGAAGATCAAATTTATGATTATAGTGAACACGAAATAATTGTTCCAATATTAGAAGAGCAAAATTTTTTTCAACTTATATTCAATACGAAAGGAAATCAAATTGCCACAGAATCAACTGCTCGAGCCAGCAATATTTTGATCGGTCTTATCGGTAAGATATGAAAATAAGAGAAAAATAAAATGCTAAAAAATAATTAATCATTCTTGAAATAATTTTTTTGTGATAACTTTTCTTCTCTCTCTTTCTTTTTCTCTCTTCAGTTCTTCTCTGTTTGGCGATTGATGGATGTCTTGCTCTATTTCTTGATGAATTACTTCGACGAGATGTAAAGATAATCTCGATAGTCTCTATCTTGATATTTTTCTTGATTTTTTTGACTATCCTTCTGTATCGCCAGCCGATGGCCAAAACGAAATTATCCTTCAAAGTGAGTGCAAATGGGAAAAATAAATAGCATGATGCTTTTTCTATAGGCATCCAATGGTACATCCATTTGACCCATAGATTGTCCATGGTTGCCATTGTAAAAAGTTGTTCAAATATTTGCTATTCTTTTTCATTAACTCTAATCACTTGATTGCGTGATAAGTTTTGTGAATGTACTAATTACAATGGTTTTCAGATAATTTGATTTTTTTCTCTTTTTTCTTTCTATTTCTGTTTCTCTAAAGGTTCCATGGTTGCCTTTACTTCCAATTGTTAGTGCCATTTTCAATTTCTATTTAATGTACAATTTAAGTAAGCGTACATGGTACAGATTCCTAGTCTGGATGACCGTTGGTAAGTTCAATTGAGAAGCTTAATTGATTCATTCTTTGATCATTTTTTCTTTTCAATCTACAGGCTTATCCACATATTTTTTATACAGTATATGGAATAGTACAGGATACTTCACCTCTAGTGCTCGAAATGTTTCCAGTAGTCCTTCTGGAAGTTCAGATAAAGAGTCTGGAGACTCTAATGAAACTCTACCCTGTGATAGTAAAACGGGGACCATTGAAGTGTCCCCCTGACAATAACTCAAGCTTTATTCCAAATTTTTTAATATTTGAATATTTTTCTCTCATACAAAAGACCAAGTATCTTTCTCCCAATATTGAATTGACCTCCTGCCAATCAGATTTTTCTTCTCTCTCATTCAATTGCAGTATTATAACCGACTTTTCTGTGAATATGATCTCAGATAAATTTTGATGCGGATAACTTCTGAGAAAATTGAGCTTATTCTGTATTCTAGGAATTTCATCAGTTTTTCATTAAAAATTTTCTTCTAGTCTAAAACATGGACAAATTTTCGAAAATTAGAAGCAACCCTTAGTAAATATTTGTTAATTTCTACAGAATATTTTGTGTTTCATTCCATTCTTGATTTGAGAAAGATATCCCGCTGAATTAATTACCCATAGCAGACTTTCAATCTAAATAAAAAGATTGCTATGAGAGCCTAACTGAAATACCAGTATCGATCTATGAATAAAATTTAGGAGAAAAATTGAACATAATATCAAATAAGATTCTATTTGTAATTTGGAGTTCAAGTTGAAATAGCTTTCGAGAAGAGGAGAATTCTTCTTCTGCTCCTATCGAATCATGATCACGAAAGTTCGTTGATATTAATGTGTGAGAACCTCAGAGAGGAATTATTAGTCAAAAGAGAACTTATCAAGAATCAGAAAATTCCACGAATTCAGATGATCTCAACTTCATCCTATGAGAATGTCAGTTTGAGAATGAAAGACCATAGATGATTATCAAAAATTGAGAATAAAAATTCATGATTGGGCTCGCCGAACCTGTGTTGCTAAAATTACACTATATAATAATATCCAATATTATCCAATATATCCAATATAATATTCAATATTCAATATTAGGTGAATATGCCTGGATAGTGAAAAATTATGAATACATCTAATTGCTAAATGGCATACATTAGCATTACATTACATTAGCATTTGATCACGAAATTTTGATGGCTTTAACCAAAATGGTATATCTTCACCAATAATTGGTCTTCAATAGGAAAATTAAGAGGATTATGAAATAATAAATGGCTCAATTAATGATTGAACTGATGCTCATCAGAAAATATAATGAGTGAGGTCGAATTTTTTCGGTATAAAACTACTGAACCATGAATGTACTACATGTAGATAGATGAAACAAAATGGGAACAACCCTGAAAGTCTCTCAGTGTTCCACATTCTATATTAAGAACAGATAGACAAGTTCTAGGACTATCTTTATCCACTCTTCCAAACTTTAAGGAACCGATCAATAAGGATGTTTGGAGGAGTTCTGCATGGATTCTGTCAAACAATGGGAAAAGGAAAAAGAAGACAATGTTCTTTCTAACTGTTATTCCTCAAAAGAATAGTCGAATAAAGTAGTCTAGTAGGTACTGATAGCTTAATTCAAAAAGATCCATGGATACATCATTAGAAAACTGAAAAAGAAAAGATTGGTATGAATTTAGAGTAAAAAAATTCCAACTGCTGAAGCAATGAGTATTTCGCCTAGTTGAGTAGAAATTGTATTAAACCGAAGAAAAATACTAAATTGACCTCGAAAACAACAACAATAACATCTCTTAATAATTGAAAATCGATTTTCTCCAACTCTGGTAACAATTTTGATCATTTTTCCCTCTCATCCTCTGGAACTTCTACATCCGAACTTTGATCAAGCGAAATGAAATTGATCATCCTGAAAGAATTTTGTCAATCAATTCGCTTTGCGTCAGAAACGATGATTCAATAAGAATGGATTCCGTCCCCTTGCTTGGAAAAAAGAAGCAAATACACAAAAGAGATGAAAATAGATGATGAGATGAGCTAAAGAGTCTTCGAATTGTGATGTTGGAACACTTACAGTGGATGAACATTATGGGCCTGTCCGATTAAATTGTGGGGGCAAAAAAAGAGCACAGAGCAGATGTGTATGCGTCGAGAAGAGAGAGAGAGAGAGAGAGAGAGAGAGAGAGACAGTTAGATCAGCCATCCGCATCATGAGAAGGGCTGTATAGCTGGGTACAGGACTGGGTAGAAGAAAAGTTCTGTGTGTGTGTGTGTGTGTGTGTGTGTGTGTGTAAGTAAGTGTATGAGTGTTCCAAGCTCTAGTATCCAGTTGATGAAGGAGAATAATCAATTGGCAAAAGTTTGGGTGTAGAGAGGTTATGAAAAATCGATTCTGACGTAGAATAAAGCGCGCAAGTTGATGATGGACACTACACCACATCGTCATGCTCTTTTTGGAGCTCTTTTGCCAAAAAGGTTCCAGTGAAAAGAGAGAGAGAGAGAGAAAGAAACGAACAAAGATCAAGAGACACCCAAGTGATGGTACGTAATTGGGTGTTGGCAATAGAACTGATGGCCAAAATTGATTGATTTTCACTTCCATTAATTTTCTCTTGTTGTTGTTAGAATGATCTACAAATCTCTCCATTCAATTGTCTACATCTTTTGCCCAAGTTGAATCTCTGAGTGTCGGTATTTTGAATCAATTCTTGTGAGTTCACACTTTCATCTAGCTGTATTCCCCAAACTATTTGGATGCTTTGTGGGAAAAACATCATTATTTCAGAGAAAAATGAAAGAAAATTGTGAAAATCAATCAAAAATGTTCAATTTCATCTTAAATTGTGACAATTTAGTTAGCAAAAGGTGAATCTCCGAATCCCGGAAATAGAATTCTTTTGTTTTATCTCTATCAGGTTCCAATAGAAATGAAGATTTTAAAAAATAATCTTGAGTTCTCTACTATTCTAATCATCTTTACGTAGTATATGATTGGTATTCTGGCAACAAAATTCCAAGATTTAGGACCATTTCAGTCTCCATTGAGACCAAAAGTTGCTTATAGTTCCGGTGAATCAAGTTAAATCCCTTTTTCTTTGATTTTTGTCCAAAATTCGGACATAAATGACAATCAAAGATTGTAAATTCATCTTATCCATGAAATTTGAAATTATCAGAATTTCCAAAATATTTAATAGGATCTCTTCAAATCATGCATTCTCCTGAAACTGAAAGATTAACCAATGTTCCCTACATTAATCCATCCACGAGTTCCATGAGAAATCCTCATCTAGAGATTCCCTCAAGCTATTCTCAATCCCTGAGAGGATCTTTCACTAATACAAGTCAAGCCCGTTATAAACCAGGCAGTTTAGCAGCATACCAACGTAATAATCATCAAACGGATACTGAAACCCTGTTGACATATGCGAAAGGCTTGTTACTTTGTGCCCATATTGTTTTCATCATAGGAAGTGGTGTCTCGGTCAAAGAATTGTTTACCTTCCTATTCGACAATAGTGATGAACTAGAATGGATCAGTGGATTGATCATTATGAGTATTGTGGCAATCAGTCTCATTGGAGTGTGGGCTACATTCAAGGAGGATTCTTGTCTACTTCTCGTCTATGGTGTGATAATTTTGATCATATTCTTTTGTCATATTGCTCTACTTGTGGTACTCAAAAGAGCCTGTGAAAATCAGAGAAGTGTTTGTTCCCAAAACATAGCCACTCCACCAGGACTGGCACCCATTATAGTGGCAATATCTGAATTGGTTATTGCATTGGCAGCCTTCTTCATGGGTCTTGTGATCGAATCAGAGCGTAAACAACGATACGCGATTCCTCGAATTTACCAGATTCCAGTTGCTCTTGACGATGCAGCATAGCGGGAATAACTCCATGTTCTGATGGAAATCTGAAAAATTTACCTCCATCACTTAAATCTAATAGCAATCCACAGGATTAGTTCGAACTCTCATATGAAGTTCTAAGGACATAAGAAAGCATATTTGACATCAAAACTGAACTGTACTCGAAGAACCGTTATGCTGGAATTGAGAACAGTTGTGACGACTGGAGGAACAAATTTTCATCATGAATTAGAGTATTCATGTGTATTCATGGTTTTTGCACTTAAAAGAATCTTCTACGAATTGTTTCCCGAAATTTTGACTGGAAATCGCTCAGATTCCTCCAGAGAATCTGTGCCTAGAGAGTCGAGTTTTTCCTCTTTGAAGGAACATGAACTCGAAAAAGAGGTGTAATAATTCTAAAATAGAGAATCAAGGCATTTTAAGCCGTGTGATCCATCGATCTTCAATCAATTCCACTGAATCATGTAAATTTGTGTAAATGAATCCGGCCATAAAAAGTTCGAAAAGTTAAATCTATGTAACTATAGCTCGACCTTTAAGTGTTCTTCCAATCGAAGAATTTCTACCTCTCATAGAGAAAAATAGGGAATTTTCTGTAAAATAGCAGTTTCAATCACTTTAACTTGTTTGAAATAAATTGTTTTTGCTTATAAAAAGTTTTTAGTTCATTGTACGGTGTATGTATTTTGTCTTGTGTCTTTTTTAGATTCTTTCGGGAAAGTTTGGACCAAAATTTTTTCTGAAAAGCTCAATTATAGGTGAGCTGGCATCAAGTTGTCATCATCAATTATTGAATCTATACTGCTGAAATACGATTTTCGAGAGCCAATTTTTCTTAAAAATGTAAATTCATTTAATTTTTCTGAAGTTCATTGATAATTGTATATATTTACATAGTGAAAGAGGATGAATATAGTTGATATGCTTAGAAATTTTCTGATATTATGGATACATGGATGAAACATTTACAAATATAAATAGCACCATACTAGATTATATTATTCTTTACAAACAATAATAGGCTTATCACCGTCAATATTTTGATCGTAATTTTTCTCATTATTATTGGACAAAGTCAAAGTTTCTGGAACTTTTTGTACTCTTTGTGGCCTGAGAAAGATTTGTTTAAGTATGTTGACGGTGGGAAACTCAATCATTGCACAGAAAATGAATGCTAGTAGATATATGCATACAACTTCTGGTATGATAAGAGTGAAAAATATGTTGATCACTCGAAATTCTGTGAGAGATCTTAGAGTTGCATTTTGAATGCGAACTACGAGAAGATTGACAAAAAGAGCTGATAAATTAACTCGTGATAGTACTCGCAAAAATTTGGATGAAAGTAAATGACGAACCGTTGACCATGCCAAATCATAATGGAAAATGTATACCATCCATGCAATGGACAAGGCCCAGACTAGTTTGCCAAACATGACATAGATGAGCTGAATTTCATTTGATATTGGATATAGATTGAGATTGATAACTGTTTCATATGTAATAATTGATGAAACCATAAGGAACCAAATGATCCAAATTGGGAGTAAGAAATCCTGAAAATTCGAATAAAGAGAGGAATTAATTCTAAATTCTTTTTTTTGAGTTCTAGTTTTCTACTCTCATCAATTGTAGAGGTATCAATCAGTACAATTCACTTGGGCTTACCTTTTTGAGTGCTGATTTTGAAGGTTTCAATGCGAAAGCCATTATAACACCGACAAAATATGCTGCCAAATGACTCCAAGGTTTAGCGTGTATTAGGGTAAGATATTTGACGAATTCTTCTTGATAGTAATTCATCGCAATCCATGTACTTTGAACGTGGGAAACTTTGGCAATCAAACCAACAGTTAGACAACCGATAGCAATCATGAGTAGACTTATGAAGATTGCCATCGATTTATTGGACTTGAGGTAGGGAATGAGTACCAAAATGAACAATATTGCGAGCACAAAGTCAACTGATAAATACCAATCGGGCATGAGACATGTTTCCGTTTCGGTTGTTGAATCAAAAAAATGGGCAACCAGGAATACATGGGATAACCATCGACGGCTACATGTTTCCGGTATTGAACTAGCTGCTTGTAGGGAATACCAAAATGGACCGCCAATAATTTGGCGAACATGGTCACTGAAAATGAGTATATACAGACATATAGTCCATCCAATGGGTACCACAAATCGAACCCATCTCAGCAAAAGGAATGGTAAAAATTTGAATTTCGCATCTGAATTGAGGGTGAAATGAGACATCATCTCCAATCCAGTGACAAAGAAGAATGTATCAATTGTGAAGGGTACCAAGTAGACAAGAATGGTGATTGGATTGGATCCTACCGTGGGCACATTGAGAAGATTACCAAAGCTTGGATAGAGAAGGCCAAAAAGAACGTGCCCAAATAGCATGAAAAGCATGTTGAGAGATTTGATTCCTTCGAGAGGTGGATAAGGTTTACGAGTTTTGGCGGTAAATATTAGCTTCTGAATATTGGCACAAAAATTGAATTCACTCAAAAGATATGTTCGATTCATTATTGAGCCCAAAATATTGAGCAAAACAATTGATCCAATGACTAGTAGAGCGACAGTTTCTCGCAATTTCCATGGAACTATCTCATTACTCTGACATAGATTAACATCTATCTGGAGGCCAGTTCGATGAATATTGGCAATTTTCTGAGCAATTGTTTGAATTTCAAAGTGATCACACTGTTTGGGTAGACAAAGTCCAGTGGTTATGTTGAGATATCGAAAATAGTGAGCATGCTGAGCAAAATGTTCCAAAATACTGGTTGATAAATTGAATGCTGATACATCGTATGGACGGAAGAATCCTTCGGAAGAAGTGGCAGGCATCAAAGGCATTCGAGCTGCCATGAGACAATACTGTGTTGAAGGTAGCGATAGACACTCATCAAATGCTCCTAAGTCAGTCCACTTTCCATCCAGAAGTCCGGAGGTCGGTATTTTGCCCCATGAGTCGAGCACTGAGAAAGAGAAAAATGAAGGGAAAAACCCAGGTCATTAGTGAGGAAGAGAGAGAGAGAGAGAGAGAGAGAGAGAGAGAGAGAGAGAGAGAGAGAGAGAGAGAGAGAGAGATGAGCCCTTTTCCTGATGAGAGAGAGAGAGGCAACAAGTTTTCTTTTGGTTAAATATTGGAACCGCTAAATCTCAACGAAAGAAATCCTATTACAGGACCTACGAAGCTAGATAATTTATTACCGCAAATGAGGAGAGAAAATTCTTCCCGTTCCATGTTGTCCACTCAACGCAGGTCAACGGTTTGAGAGAGAAATATATTGAACAATTTACTGATCATGTTAAGGAATCACAATATATAGACATGATTTCAAGATTCAATCAACTGGACTTGCTGCCGTTACAATTGTTAGGCCAAATAGTTTTGGTTACTTTCTTTATTCTCTTTGTCACGCAAACTTTGCTCATCTATCAAGTGTGAGAGAGTAATCATTGCCATAGAGTTGCTCTATTCCTTTGAATTATATGAGAATGAACTTGAAATAAAGTTAGCTCTCGAGCACGTTCAACTTTTCAGTGAAAGTTCTTTCTTCAGATCTGTAACCTTCAAGAGAATTTTCTCTTTCAGGTTGATGACTACCAAGTTTATGAAGAATATTCTAAATAATGATTAATGAATTCCTTAGGATCTAAAGTAGTCGTTATTCTTCACGAGGAAAGAACAATGAGAAAAGAACTCAATTCCCGGAGCAATTAAATATTCCTCTGTAATTATCACCATGGGACGGTGTCTTGTGAAAATAGCTGCTCACAATTGTCAATCCTAAAATTATCTCTCAAATTATGAAAACAAAAGTCAGTGGACGAACTGAAATGACTAAAACACTAACCCTAGAAGTTTCTATAATTTTAATTAGGCGAGGCGATTGCTCTCTGAGAGGAAAATTTAATTTCAAAAAGGTGATTTCCCATCTTGAGAAACATATTTTTAATTTGTATCATGATAAGGAGACGATCACCTTCGGACGAAGCTTGATTTCAAGAGCAAGGATGATTTGAGTGTTGATAATTTTTAAGCATTGCTCTGGTTGGTAAACAATGGTTTTTACCCCAAATTTGTCAGAAAGATATGGGAAAAGAAATTTTTCAATGGCTTCGATAAGGTAAAACTGTTGATTAAAATGGGCCCTCAAAAATTTCAAGCCACCTAGTTAAATGTATTTGTATTCGAATCGTTTCCTCTAAATAAAAATAATCAAATAGTTTTGGTGGCTATTGAATTATCGACTGCATGAAAACACTAAAAATTCTTCTATCGTGTGTGAAAATATCAATGATGTTAATTGATTGACACCTCAATTATGGTAGAGATTGATAAAGAAAAACAGTTGGCTGATCAAGAGATGAAGATTGCACTTGAATGATTGTGTTGACAAGCTTCATCAAAATTATGATGAGAGATAAGGGCCAGAAAAAATCAACTTACTTTGAATGGCATCCAGTTCAAGACCTTTTAAACGGTCCGCAAAAAGTTCTAAGGACGATCGACAATCAGGTGAAAGTTGAACGGAATCAATAATGGGCCGATATTCTTCGTACAGTTGATGAGCTGTCCGATTGACAGTTTCGATGGTGAAACGTTCTAGATCAGCCCATGATTTTCTGAAATCGATTGCCGTACTACAAAACACACCGTTAAAAAGGAAAAAAGAAACTAAAACTGTTAAGAAACAACAGCGAACATTCGCGTTGGTATTAGAACTTGGCATGTTTATTTCGCGCCAGTCACACACTTGATGAATCAATAAAATAAACTAAATACTTTGAAACTTTTGTCTCGTTAAAATTTTGATGTGTGCTGTTCGGGTGCGAAAAGTAAAGTAATCATGGTCAGGCCCATTGGGGAACAATTTTATACCAAAATAAAGTGACGAACATTGGAATCATGTTGCCGCTCCTTCGGACTGACCGCTTCTTCCTCTCTCTCTCTCTCTCTCTCTCTCTCTCTCTCTCTCTCTCTCTCTCTCTCTCTCTCTCTCTCTCTC
>QZCP01000034.1:121248-155184 GCA_003956705.1 Brevipalpus yothersi | reverse complement strand
CTCTCTCTCTCTCTCTCTCTCTCTCTCATCTCTCTCTTTTTCTCCACCATTTCTCAACACAAGCCATCATGAGATGAACTTTTTTCCCTTCCTGATTATGTCTCTTCTATCTAACCACATAATGTGATATATTAGGTCGTCCAAAAAGTTCGTTCGTTTGGTATGAATTAGATTCCCTAGAACGATGAAATTTTGCTCATGTTGCCATCACATATCGAATATCAAAATAGGAAAAAATCAGATCTAAAAAAAATTTTTTCGAATTTTTGTCATCGAAAGAAGGGCTCCTGGATAATCAAAATTTCGAAGTGGAAGATTTTGCTTCAGATAGCATGAATTCCAATTGGCTGGAAGAAAATGTTCTGAGAACCTAAGGATTTAGAACAGGATGCATCTAATTGAAGATATATTCGAGCTGATCTAAGAGAAAATTCAGCTCAAAAAATCCTAAAGGAAAAGTTCTAACCAATTTTTGGCTAGCCAGTTCTGATTTCATGCAGAAAAAAGTTTAGTTGTATGTTCGAACCCTTAGAACTTTTTAGTGAAGACGGAAATTTCAATGATTAGTATTGCAAATTCTTTGATTTTCATTCAGATGAATATTTACCAACTTGAAAAAGCCTTAGATTTTCTCAGAATCTGGATCAGATCAAAAAAACTTCGACTAGTCTCAACGGGATTGCTCCAAAAAAGTTCGAAAATATTGTCGACCTTAGTTCTAGCTCCAATTTCCCTATTTTTCATGAATTTTTAGACTTGTTTTTTGATTTTTCTGTCTAAAATGGGTTTTTTCGTTGATATTCAGTAAAAAAATATTCAAAAATACCTCTCGATGAAAAATTAGAAGAATTAGAACACATAATTACGGTCATTCAGAATGCATATCGTAATCGAGTTCTAATTTGTTTTTTCGTGAACTCAAAATCTCAGTTTCGCGATATTATGACAAAAAGATGTCACCTTCTCTCAATCCATCGAAAAAACCATTCTATCATGCGATTTTCCTATCGAACGAACGAACTTTTTGGACAACCTAATAATTCTGGTTTCTCTCTCACCGTTCACCAAACACACTCCAAACTTTGCAAACGAAACATTCCTTGATAATAGGAACCCAGGACAAGGTTCTGTATTGCTCATCCTTGATAATTTTGCTCACTTTTGATGTATCGAAAGATTATCTTCGATTCACTGATGATGACGATGATCGTGATGATTATGATTATGATCACAGGTCAGATTGTATAAATTGTATTCCCATTAGATCATCATTCAATATGGTGTGAAAGATGATGGAAGGGAAACGATAGGAAGAGAGAGAGAAAGGGAAAAAAAGGTAGCGGAAAAGATTACAAATATAATTTTGGGCCCATTTAGGGATGATTTTTTTGATAATCTAATCAAACTAATCGAATTGATGGAGAAAGAACCTGAATGATGGAAACATATCACATCGTTACTTTCGCTTCCCTTTTCTTCTCTCTTTATCTATTCCTCTCTCAATCAGATTCTGTTTCATTCCCATGAGATTCTGAATGTGTATGCTTGTGGAGAGCAAGTTTACCATGGTTTAGCAATCAGAATCTAGAGATGAAGTGAGAAAGATAGAAGATAGAGGAGACAGAGAGAGAGGAAAATTTTGGGGAGAGATCAGAAAAGTGTTCATGGAAAGAGAAAGTAAACGATCAGAATGCCCTGAGGAAAGAGAGAGAGAGTAAGAGAAAAATTTTGATGCTGGGAGTTTTCACGGGCGTATTTATACTTTGAACGCTCAATCTGGTTTGAATTTATGCATGTATCTGTATATATTGTCACCATCAGAATAAGTTCAAGAAGAAGATGATGGAGAAAAATATTTCTCTCTCTCCAAAATGCTCAAACATTTACAAAGAGAGAAAGAAAGGTTGTTCCTGGCTGTTAGAGAGAGAGAGAGATGAGAAGGTGAAATGAAATGATGACTGCTAAAACGCTCGATCTCTCTTGTGGAACCAAATCAGCAAAGCTTGTTCTCTGTCTCTCTCTTCTTTCCATCATCATGATGTGAGTACAGAAAGACACTTGGCAAAAGCTGATGAACTCACTAGGTTTTGTTATGATGATGATTTTAACTGTTGATTCTAAGTGATACTTTATCTTTCCACTCTTCAAACTTGTGGCGGTGACTGAAGGGGAGAGAGAAAGAAACGAAAAGGAGGAGGAAGAAGAAGAAGAAGGAGGAGGAGGAGGAGAGGTGAATTGGCTATGAAAATGAGGACCACGACGAAAATAAGAATAGGATCAGATCTCTCGCTCTTTCTTCCTTTCTTGAATGAGTAGATGAAGAAAGGCGGGTTAAGAAGATGAAGATGAGTACAGAGAGTGAATATACAGTGTACATGTATATGTGTGTATAAGCTTAGGGAAAACACTACAGATACAAAAGAATGAAGAGAGAATCGAAAGGAATGGAAGGCTGAAGAAAGTCCATTCACCATCATAATAATCATGATCCCGACAAGATTTGACTTGACACAAATCGCTGGTGTTCACAGTAGTGGTTGTTGCTGCTACATTTAGTGGTACATCTACTTCAAACATATACACACATACACACACACACACATACACATGCAAACGGCGTAACCAAAGTGGCCACATCTTGTTGGCCTCCCAAAAGGCCTGCCAGCAGCATCCCAAAGAGCCACCATCAGTAGGTAGTGGCAATCATTCTAATTATTTGCAACCATTGTGAGTCCAACGAACCGATGCATGGAATCGCGCCCCTTTTTGACTATTCTCATGTTCATCAGAATAATAATAAGAAGGATGAGAGAGAGAGAGAGAGCAACAAGAGGCAGAGAAGGATGAGTTGGAAAGAGAGAGGAAGATGAGGGTTGTGGGAGAATATTTTTCTGGTCAAAATTTCAGGTGTTTGTAAAGCAGTTTGTAAGAATGTAATGTGTGTGATGAGAATAGGGAAAAATGTACTATTTTCTCACCGAAATGATAGTCTAGAGTAGTGGGAGAAAGGAAGAAGAAAGAAAAAAGATGAGGATGAAGATGCTTCTGTATTACTCCCATAGTTTGTGATATAATAGCGGTAGTTTGTGTGTGTGAGTGTGAGTCTGATTCTCACTTGGAAAAATAGTCCATTTTATTACTATTTTCCCTTTCATCATTCTGTATCCTCTTATTTTCACTCACACAGTATACACACTCACGAGAATAAAATAGGTGGATGATAATTGGTTTCACAAGCTACATGATGATATCAGAACATAATCGATCCTCATTCCTCGACATTCCCATCATTCTCGTTCTCTCTCTTCCTTTCCTCATAAAATTCGCTCAACTCACCTCTCCAACTTAATCATGAGTCATGTCCTTCTCACCTTGACCATCATCTTCAAGCATTTTTGGTACCATCTCTCTCTCTCTCTCTCTCTCTCTCTCTCTCTCTCTCTCTCTTTCACACACAGTCCCATTCTAGTAAGGAAATAGTTTTCACCTTTCTCCCAACTTGATAATCATTTGGCCTCAACTGGACTGCCGTTCATTTTTCTCACGCTTGCCGATAATGTTGGTAAGCAAGAGAAAGCATCCATTTCGCCTTCCATCGGCCTTCATCCGGGCTGATGATGATTCATCCTCTCTCACACACACATGGAATTACATCAAGGTGAACGGCAATTCCAGTCTGACCATGGTATACATATACAATGTGTGTGTGTGTATATATTCAGATCTCATGGAACCACGTTCATCGGCCGCGTTCATTTTAAGTGTAGGCCGGAATCGGGTTGGCTGATGACGCGCGTTCCTCATGGATGCCTTTCTTTTTATCATCATCAACATCATCATCATCATAGTCCCCCGAAAATGTTTTGGGACCCCGAAAAAAAATGAGTCAAAAAGGAAAAGTTTGGTTGACGGTAAGCGCCTGTGGCCTGTAATCATATCATGAAAGATGGTGGAAAAAAAGATTCATCGGAAATGGAACCGGTTCCAGGTGAATAAGATAGTGTCTATCTATTTCTCAATGGTTGGTCTGTTTGTGAATGTTGTTGCCTGTGTTATTCATGATACATTACCTATTGCCTAGTGTAATATCACTCTCTCTCTGTATGTATGTGGAGCTTAGGGAAACAATCTGGACTTATTGTGTTCCCTTGTTTCACAGTCACTTTATGGACATTCTTATACGCGAAAACAGATAGTGTGTGTGAGTGTCTTAAAGTCTTGGTCACTTTGGTCCTGTGAGTGTGGCTATTATTGGTCAATGGTGACCTTCTTTTTTTCGTTGGATCACAGAAAATATTTCCTTGTGATTATGAGTTGCTGAGCTGTGATATCCATTCTAGATTACCGATGATCAGTGATTCGCCCTAGCTTGTGATAATGTGAATCACACATACAGTATCGTTTGGCATTTGATCATCGAATGATGGATCGGTTTGGGAGATCCAATAGAGGAAAGAAGAGAGAGAGAGATTCATGAAACGCGTGATAAAAGTTGATCATGAAAGTGAATGAGTAAAAGAGAGAGAGAGATCTAATGGGAGTAAGAGCATGATAAGACTGTTAAGCAAGACACAAGTGAAGAGATGACAATTCCAGTAGCAATGACAACACAGAGTGTCTTTTTTCGTCTTCTATTTCTTCTCTCATGTTTTCTCTATCTACTAGAAAGGGGAGATGATGAAGAGATGATGAAAACAAGAACATGGAAGTAAACATGTGAGACTATCTTTGAGAAAGAGTATTTCCCTCCTCTTTCTCTTTCTTCATTCGAAAATGAACAGGAAAAGAGAGATATAGCCAGAGAGAGAGAGAGAGAGAGAGAGAGAGAGAGAGAAAAGTATTAATGCAAAGTGTTGATTATCATCATTATTCATTAGATAAGGAAAGTTAGAGGAAGAACGAAAAGAATGCATCCTCTGTTTGCATTTCTTTGGGCTACAAAAAAGTACATTCAAGCCAACAAATTTCACACACAAGTTTTTCTGTACAGCCACTCCACATCAAGTGTACATGATGTATATAAGACAAAAAAATATTGGGAAGGAAGAGAGAGAGAGAGATAGTGGAGGAGGAGGAAGAAACTTTCGGGCATTCCTAGGCTCTCACTTAATTCGTGTGATGAATTGAATGATGAGTATTGGCTCACAGCTAGAAGGAAGAAGGATTTTCTCTAAGAAAATTGCTGTAAATCCATAGACGAAAGAAAGAGCCTTCATGATGGAGAGTAAAAAAAATCAGGAAGAGAATTTTGAAGAAGCCAATAAGATTCATACACACACTCACTCACCATAATGGAAAAAAGACTGATTGGAAGTGATTGTATATAACGTACTTATGCTATCAACACGATCATTTTGCCAATGGATATATATACGGACAATGACCAGAAAAAGTTGAGCTTGAATCATGTTCAATTATGTTAAATCATTTCTAATCTGCTCATTTCCTGGAGAGAGAGAGAATTTCCATTCCTATGAACACCGTGAGAGAGCTCACTTGGGAGAGTATATTTAAGTAAAGCCATTGAGATGCTGTATGACCTCAACTGCGACCTGCTTAAAAAGCACATCTTCCCTTCTGTTCAACCTCACACCAGCAACAGCTGGACATCGGATATAAGCTCTCATCCAGAGGATGGACAACTTCGTAGTGAAGATGTTTCCTCTCTCTTTCTCTTTCAATGATGTGGCCTCGAAAATGGAGATGTTCAACTGCTACTGCTATTAAGCTTTGCTGTCTGTTTTGGGATCCAACAGCCAGTGTATGTTGACTGCAACAGCAACAACATGTTGCCTTTGAACAAATAATTCGGATTTTGCCAGTATTTTTTGTCGGAGTGAATGTATTCCTTCAAAATGAACGGAAGCTCGATCAAGTCACTCTGTGAGGATAAAAAATTCTTTGATATCCGGTAAGAGTGAGAATGAGAGAGACAGAGACAGAGAGAAGAGGTGTATAAAATGAGCTTTTTGAAAGGAAATCAAACTTCGGAAATAGGAAGTGGACATGATTTGTGATGAAATTTTTGAGTATCAACAAAAACCAGTGAAATGCCAACTTGACGATGAGATTTTGAAGAATATTTACATGATGAAAGAGAACTTTGAATTTTCCACCATTAAATCATTAGCTTCATTGGTTGAGAGCATCGAGAAGTAATTCCATTGGCAATAACTTTTTCTCTCTACAAATTCATTTCAAAAAAAGGTAGGTGAAATTATAATTTTGAAAGTGGTGGAAAGCTACCATTTCAGATAATCACACACTTCTCTCCCTGATGAGCCTAATTTATGCAAAGTAGTAGGGTAAAATTGTGCCTGAATTTCTCTAGCGATATCCTCTTGATCACCTTAGCAAGATTTATTCAGATTTTTTATGCTTTTTGCCCTCCTCAAGACTTGTGGAAACTTATGGAAACAATTTTTTTTATACTAGAGCACCTGGTTACTTCCTTTTTTCGCATGAATCAATGCACATGAGAAGAAATGCAAAGGCCTCCAGCATATATAGTAAAAATTGGTGGGTGAATGATAATAATCATCATTATTATTCAGTTCACATATGATTGAAGAAATAAGAAGCTTCATGCCCTACCGTTTGTCCTGGAGGTGTCAGAATATCAATAGATCACTTTGACTTAATGCTCAAGACAAACAAAAAGACTACAAACATGACATAAAAGCTGGAACTTTGATCCTTGTCCTCTGTTCATCCGTGAATCTGATTATTCCACTTGATTCATTCACATACACACCGGCAATAGTATACACATACACACACTTTCACTTGCTTCTTGAGTCCTCAAGCAAGTCACTCAACCAGTATATGCACCAAGAATGTACATCAATGATTAGAAACTGGGTTCTCCAAGCTTAAATCGACTGGAATCATGAGCAAGTTTCACTATGTTTCTCGTCGATTTTCCTCTTTTCGAATCAACCAGACCAAATAATCTAGCTATTCTCAATAATTTTATATATATTACATACTGTATCATGCTATTGAGCCCAGCTTCCGGGCTTCAGAGATGGCTTCATTGGAGGAGATAGAAAGACAGAAAGACAGAGAGAGAGAGAGAGAGAGAGAGAGAGAGAGAGAGAGAGAGAGAGAGAGAGAACAAAACTTCTAGGCAAAGAATCCAAAATTGATTCTATTCTCTACTCGATTGAGTAACCAGCATTTGTTGCTATCCTATTTGATCATCTATCAACCAATTGCAAGTATAAGCGGAAAGAAAAGAAAAGAAGAGAAGAAATCTAACTTTTATCCGGGCGATCATCGATTGATTCTGTGGAGAAAACCTCTCTCTCAATCCATATGGTTGAGGAATAGAAAAGACCTCGAAGGAAGAAAAAAAACCTCAAAGCTTGGTATTCTCTCTCCCTTCTTCTCATTTTTTTTCGAAAAGAATGACGAAAATGCCCCATGGAGAGTTCAGGTAATCACATAGGGAAAAAGAATGAAACTGGAACTTTTTCTCGCTACACCAAGAAAGAATGTATATATATATATCTTCATGTTTCTCTTGGTACAAGCCTTTCAATAAGAATTCATTTTCTTCACCCGAAAGCAAATCTTTTATTAGATCATCACATTGACCATCGATCATCATTGTATGGTTAGTGAAGGAAAAGTTTGTTTCATCTTTCACTTTTACCCGATTATTTTCTCAATTATTCTCAGCTCCAACACAATCACTTACCATAGGTTTCTCTATGGATCGGGTTGTCAGTATATATGTATTGTCACTCCCCCATTGAGATATCCAATATTTGAGTGACCAAGAAAATTGTTCATGTCATCCCATAGTGACCTTGTGTCTATCCAATGATCGGGTAAATATTTGATCATTCTACTCCTTAAAACAGATTATTCTTTTCTCTCTCTCTTCTTCAATTTCTTTCTTGGTGATCACACACACGATTAAAGTGCCTCCAGGAATAATGCATATTTTGAAAAAGGTCTCAAACTGATAAGAGGCTGAGAGAGAGAGAGAGGAAGCAAATATAATTCTCTATCGATTATTATCATAACAGAGCCTCTTTTTCTCAGAAAGAGAAAGATGGAATTGCATCCTATGTCATCATTCGGATCATCTTAACACTTTCTTCACCTCATTCTTCTTTCTTCATAATCTTTGATCATTAATGGGCTGAATGTGAATATCATGTTCGCCCTTCATCAAGTTAAGAGAGAGACAGAAAGAGGAAAAATTTTCTCATCAATTGACATGAAAAGACCTTGTAAGAAGAGCCCAGAACAATTTGAGAGTATGTATATGTATGTGATGTCAAGAGTTCCAGATGAATTGAACATTTCACACACTTGATCCAATTTGCTATTTGTAGGCTACATTTTTTTCTCACTAATGCATTTATCTTCTTCTTACTTTCCTACACCATTTGTTCACCTTCACAGAATGCATACAAATGAGCTAAAGAGTTTGGTAGTGATTAAGTGATGATAAAATTACTGAGAGAATGTGGCTCATTTCTACCACTCATAATACATGTCATGAGAGAGATATATTCTGTAGGTATGTGTATGAGAGAGAGAGAGGAGAGACAGAAAAAGACAATCTAAGAAAAGAGTCAAAAAGTGGTCATCATCATAATTATTGACAATGACTACATCTTTCAAGCATGCCAGGATGTGTGGATGAAGATCAAATTAAATGATGCTCTTGTTCTCTTCTTTTCTTCTTTTCTTTCTTAATTGAGAGCACACAAGAGAGAGAAAGAGAATAGTTGAGAAGAGATCCTTGAGTTTTAAAGAAGAATACATCTTCTGTATAAAGTTACCGAAGGAACTTGTTAGATATATAGGTTACAAAATGATAAATGAAAAGTCTACATTCGGAAGTACAAGTGTAAGAGTGATAGAGAAAAAAATCAAAATCTTTAAACTCTTTTCCATACTCTTAATCAGAGTGTCATTGAACACGAAATTGATTAAAATGAGCGGAAAATCCACGAGAATAGAAGAGAGAAATACAGAATGATGACAGTCTCCTCTCTATTTTATGAACTGAGAGAAAAGGAAATTCGAAATCATTGAACCGTTATCATCATGATAGGTAAGGCTAATGGAATAAAACTTGTAATAACTACTAAAGTAAGATTTTTTCATCCCCCTCCAAGGATCAAGTAAAATGTATCACATTTCTTATTCTTACGTATGAATTGATGAGCATAATATAATGATCAATCGGCGAAAGTATATCCGATCACTGACTGATTACTCTCTTCCCAAGAAAGGATCACTATTCAAATCTATAAAAGCAATCAAAAAAAGTCTGATGATCTCACCTAACAGTTGTTCATAGAGAGGTGTATTGGTGAGGCAGAGAGAGTCACTTCTCCACACACAAAAAAATGATTTCACCACACAATGTTCACAAAAGAAGTTGTTCACTAATAATCCCAAAGATGTATTGATGATGACCAAATTGGGAAAAGAATGGTGATTATGATGATAATGATGTAATCACAACACTAGCAAGCACCAAGACCAACCAACAGATACACAAACACAGACCACTACACATATGACATGTACACATGAACGATAGCAAGAACGATTGTTATTGTTGAGCGAACGAAATGAACTTTAACTGTGGTGTTGACTTGATTCTATCAAATGAATGAGTGAGAATAACTTTCTCTCTCTTCTTTGCACAAAAAGTTTGTGAAAAATATTTTGCTCACTCGCTCTCATTGAGACTCTCAATTTGAGAGAGAGCAAAAAGTGAACGTAAAGTGGGAGCTGCTTTGGATTGCAGCGTCTCTGGAATCAATGTCAAAACATGGCGGCCGTGGCCGAGTGGTTAAGGCGATGGACTTGAAATCCATTGGGTTCTACCCGCACAGGTTCGAATCCTGTCGACCGCGATTACTTTTGGGATTTTTTTCTCTCCTCTTTCGATAATTTGGTTACTACACAAGGTGTGGATTGTTTTTGTCCGATTGAAATTGGGCACCGAGAGAATGATGATGAGGCGAAGATAGTTTGACATTAATTTAATTTTATTTTGTGATAAGCTAATGATGTAAATTACAAAAACCAATACTCAATATTTCCAATATCTATAGAAAGGCTCCGCTGGTTTTAGGCGAGGAATTATCTGTAATCGCCACAATTTTGTATCATAATCTGGATTCTCGACAAAAGTTTTGAAAAAGAATGGCTTCACACGCGCGAATCGCCAGCTCTTCATCTCCGGCTCATGATAATTAGGTGAGCGTCGGCGAAGGTGAAATCTACAATTGACTTTGTCTTCCTCTGTTCGCCTGTCTTCACCTAAATAAGGCCTGTACTCGACACCATCCTCTCTAGCTGGTTGCATTGAGTACATCTCAAGAGGAAAAAGAAAACAATGGTTAGAATTGAAAAATGAAATTCGATAAAATTCTTCTCATCAATGACGATTGATATGTTACCTTGACTAGTTGTCGTAAAACATTGTCATTAACACCATGAAATTCTCCATCCTCAAATTTTTCGTAGAGCATCATCTCAGGTGATACCCAACACAAGTTTCTCTTGTCTTTTTCCCATAGATCTGAGTGGAACGTGTGAGCGTTCATTTGGTAAACAAAAAACATGAATCTTTGTCCATCACTTATCCAGCCTTGATTGATAAATGGATAGGTTATCTCGTGGAAAGGGGTGAAGCCTTGGTTTGAAGCCAAGCCATTTAACCATCCAAATGATGACATGATTGCTTTGCCAGTTAGAACATCAATATCATCGTCTGGTGTTGTGACTTTGTGAAAAGCTTCTCTAATATTAAGATCCCTGCGTCCCATTACCGACATGAAAGGAAAATCGTGGGGATCTTTTGTGGTGTGATCAAATTCTAGATCTGGCCAAATACCAGGAGAGCATGTAGGATATCGTGTTTTCATTTGGTATCGAAGAGTCCATGGATGAGCTTCAAAGTCTGGTACTTCTGGTTGTGTGCAGAGAGCATCATTCTCAGGTAAAATCTGATTATTCCAAACAAAGGGATTAGATTGGTGAATTATTACAAGAATTATGCAATTGAGCTGAATAGCAATACGACACTCACTCTTGGTAGAGGTTTAGAAGTTCTAATCTGAAGTGGAGAATATCCATGGTACATGATCATCTGATCAATTTTGTCATAATTATTTAGTTTCCAATGTCTCAATTCGAATGGTTTGTTCAATTGGTCTGCATACCACCAAGATCTTATATCATCATCGTGTGCTGTCTAAAAGGATAGAGGATAAAATTTCAGAAAAAAATGATGGTTCAAAAGCCAGATATAATCTCATACCTCGGTATCTATCAGGTGAGGATATTTGGAAACCATTCCCTTCACAATTATGTCATTGAGATCGATCAACATGTTCTCTTCTTGCACAATATTGGCATATTCTGATGATAAGAGTGACTGAGCTCGTGGTACTCGTTTATTCCGAGATCTAGAATGGAAAGTTGTATCATGCATATGAAATCGAATACAGTCCATTATGTGAGGTTTGATTTCTTGAACGACATCTTCTTCCTCTTGACCATTGGGTTGATAAGATTCGGGTAACTGATTGCGAATCAGGTGTGTTCTAGTTAATCTTTGATACAATTTTAATTCACCAAAATTTCGATAGAGAGGAGTGATTTGAACTCCCATCCTTGGAATCGGTGACATTTCGAAATTCTTCTCATCTGAAGTGGGAAGAGCTTTAATTTTATCATACCATTCCATACGAGTTCTGTGACATGTCAAAAAGAAGGGGGCCACTTTTTGTTCTTTGAGAATCTTGGGATACACAGCTTCTTCTCGATATTCGCTTTCCAAGTATGGCTCTGTTTCCACATTATGAAGAGGCTCTTTTAATCTCAACTTCCTTATATACCAGTCCGGACGCTTCATAGGACTAGTATACTGTTTCACCAGATATTCTGGTCTATACGTCAATCGTCGGGGTGAAAATTCACCAGGTTCAAACTCATCATTCGGCTGATCAGGCACATTTTGATAATTGTATCGAACTTCATCATATTGTTTCTGCTTTTTACCTTGATACCTGTTTCTACCTCGCTTAATGGTAACAAAAACCGGTGCATGTTTCAAACATACTCCTGATACCGATGAACCAGGACCGAAAGCTAGTTGTTGAAGCATTTTCACCATCGATCTGAACTAACTGTTCTCCACTTAGCACATTAGTTACAATTCTAAAATTCTAAAATTTAATCATCAATCAACCATGGCAACATCATTAAATTAATTGTTTGTAAATATAAATCCAAAATCAAAACATCAAAACAGAAAAACGTGAAAGTTTTGTTTTGTCAACTTATCGCTAGGGTGCATCATGATCGACGTTTGATAAGTTTTTTTTTCGAATGTTCGAAGTCGAACTGAACGAAGTTGAAAGTTCTTCTTCTAATCTAATTATAAATCGAAGAGAGGCTCGAGAATGATATATTTGTTGTGTATATATTTATCAGAAAAGGAACTGATTGTATTATTATTATGAGATGTTTACCTGAAAGTTTGAATGAATTTTTCCGGAGGTTGGCACAAATTTTTCCTTTAAAATGATCAGGTGCCGGCTTCCAGAGTGTACAAAATTTGTGTGTATCAAAATTGCAATGGTGATGGAAATTAAGATTATCTGTCGATCTGAAGCGACTACTGCTACCATTATATTAATCCGTTAAATTTCCTATCGCTTAAGGTTCTCTCAAAAAATTTGTACACCCTGTAAATGCAAGAAAATCAGCAGTGCTCATGAAATCATGAGCTATTCTATCATCATTGGATAAGCAAAATTAGTTCTACCGTTTTTTTCACACAGAAAAAAATATAGAAGAAAAAATGACCAACTTTTGAGCGCGAATATTATCGTTGCCTCAACTCTTTTTTCTCTACCATCAACTTCGTGGATCGACGATACCTTTTATTCATTCGTCCCTGGGAATGATGGATGCACCCACATGATTCGGAGGGGAAGTGTAGGAGATGTTTTATGTGTTTCCAAAAGATTAACCATCATAAAAACCATTTTTCGATAAAATCAAACAGATCGTTATTCGAGAAGCCTCCTAACTTGTGAGAGTTAAAAGAATATACATAATGTATTTGAAAAATTTGCCCCCCTTAAAATACTACTACTACTATTATATATCATGCCATTGATTTCGTAATCAACTAACTAATATATCAACCAAACAGAAGAGAAATGATGATGAGAAACAATCCAATGTTTACACTACCAATGATCAAGTGAACTTTGCTATTCTATATCACTATACACGATCAAATGACGTGCAAATTAAATCAAGTTCCGTTAATTCAGGCTCCTCTATCAAGAGTAAGTATTTTATTTTTTTCTTCTTCCTCAACATCATTCAGCTCCTGGTACCAACTATCATCTGTGGCTATAATCGATTTTTTCTTTCAGCTTGAATTTACATGGGATAACTCCGATTCGATTCGATTCTTTTCTTCTTCTTCATATTTCTGAGGACACTCACAGTTTCCAACGATATTGATGATGTTAAAAGTGATTGTTTTAAAAATGGCATCATTCTTGATGGAGCGTCTCAAAAACTTCACCAAACTATTCACCCTTCTGTATTGTCTAGATGTACAATCACAATCTCCAACCACATTCTCTATATTAAAAGAAATAGTTCGGAAAGAAGCTTCACTCGAATGATCTTTAACCATCTCCAAAATTTCACGAAGTTTCACCGTCTTTTGGTCATTTGATGAACGATTCTTGAAATTATTAAGCTCACAGAAAACATAACCACATGTAAAACAATGTAGAACAATCAAGAAAACGATGATTTTGATCATTTTTTGGCCCTTTCTCTCACCGTGTCGTGTGGATTCAGAACTCTACTGACAAACTGATGTGAAATGGTTTTACTAAAATATTCAGGGATCATCAGCTAGTGTAATGAGACAAATAGCCTCAGTTTCCTTGACCTTTGCTTTTCTCAATGCTATCGAGAGACCTGACAACGGCCTTATGGCTCTACCGAGGACGAATGAATCCTACTTTTTTGCAATGAAAATGATATTCAAGAGCCACTCTGATCGAAACATGGACTACATACATACACACAAGTACACTGTACTCTAAAGCCCCTTCAATTGACATGAAAACACGATAGAATTGCCTGTGGAACAGATCCATGATCATTCGAAAGAGATGGGGAAAACTAATTGAACAATATTGGTGAGATTGATTGCGAATTTAAGTTAAAGCTGTGTGACCTGTGACCGGTGAAAAAAAGGCAAAAGCAAGCAAATTCAACCGCGAACTTGTGAGAGCATACCAAATTTGATATCATGATTACCGGAATGTTGACTAATATTGCCTGGAGGATCAAGAAAGACCAGAAAATCATATTCCAATCTATCCTCGTTTTTTTGCGAACATTTTGACCATCTCAATGAGGCTAATAACTGGGCCACAGTGTAGGTGTACGAGAATTATTCAAATTAAATCGAAACACTTAAACTGTATCAATCAACAAGTATCCGATCTGTGATTTGAGTCCGAATTGATGAAAACGTTACTTCACAACTCTCATTCAATGAGAGCGAAAAGTTAACCGGTAAGTTTGATTTCTGTGTTTGGTGTTCAAGTGACAGCGTGAAGGTTAGTGTCAAGTGTTTTTCGTTGTAGCAACATGGCCCATACAATCAAAGTTTTTGTGAGACCTCGACCCATCAAAAACAATGAGACGCTCAATCGAGACATAGTTCTGCAAGAGGAGAAAAAATGTGTTATGGTGAAAGACAAAAGTTTCGCTTATGATGGTGTTTTCACAGACAAATCTTGCCAGATGGATGTTTACAAAAGTGTTGTTTCCTCATTAATTGATCAAGTTTTAATGGGTTTCAATTGTACTGTTTTTGCATATGGTCAAACGGGAAGTGGTAAAACATATACCATGGAAGGTGAACAGCTTGATAGTATTGATTGGCAGCAGAACAATGCTGCCGGATTGATACCACGATCTTTTAGTCAACTTTTTAAGAATCTCACAGGCAAAGACCATGTTATTAGAGTTTCATTTGTTGAACTTTACAATGAAGAAGTCTATGACTTACTCTACCCTTCTGAGGAAGATTTACCCAAACTTCGTATCCAAGAGAGCAAAAGAGGCTCTCTTGTTGTAAATAATTTAGTGGAATTGGTTGTTAAAAGTGAATCGGAAATATATGAGATCTTGAAACAAGGTTCCAAACGAAGACAAGTGGCTGCAACTCTGTTGAACGCATCTTCATCAAGAAGTCACACCATTTTTACCATCACTGTGTGCACAACTGAGTCTTCAGCTCATGGCGATGAATTGGTTAAAATTGGAAAATTAAAACTAGTCGATCTGGCTGGTAGTGAAAATATATCTCGTTCTGGTGCCACTGACAAGCGTCTCCGAGAAGCATCTTGTATAAATAAGAGTTTGTTGACATTTGGAAGAGTTATTTATTGCTTGGAGAATGGTGTAACACATATACCGTACAGAGAATCGAAATTGACTCGTTTATTACAAGATTCCTTAGGTGGGAACGCCAAGACCAGTATGATTGCCACAATATCTCCGGCATTGGAAGACGCAGACGATACAGCTAGCACATTGGATTACGCTTTTCGAGCACGTTATATTGTCAACAAGCCTGAGATGAATAGAAAGATAAAGAAAAAAGAATTCATCAGAGAATATGCTGAAAGACTTGATGATTTGGAAAGAGATTATCGAACATGCTACCTCAAACAAGGAATCTACATGGATGGAAACAAGTATGATGATATTATGAAGCGTCTAAAGAATCACGAGAGCATAGTGAGAGAAAAGGAGATCAAACTGCTGGAATGTGAAGATACCATCAAAGAGCAGGCAAGAATTTTGAGGGAAAGTGAGGATAAAATTAAGGATCAAGAGAACCATATAAAGGAAGAAGGCAAATTGTTGAAAGACAAGGATGAACAACTCAGAATTAAAGATGGGTTGATGCAAGAAAGTGATAAAGAGTTACAGCAATTGAGAGATATTTTGAGAATCAAAGAAGAAGAGTTTCGAGTAACAATATCAAAATTACAATCAGATTTACAAAGACAAAAAACTGAAAAGGATACCCGACTAAGGGAATTGGATAATCAGATTAAAGAGAAAGAACAGAGATTAAGAGAAGTTACCGAACGATTGGAGATGTATGAGATCGAGGTACAAAAATTCATCAAAAAATTTTCCAACGGGACAACTTACGGGCGAGCTGTTTGAACTTGTATGATGAGAGCTGGAATGTCCATGAACACAATTTTCAGCCGCATAGTCATTGAGATAATCAGTGTTACCATAAAATCGTTCCTGTTCTTCTCTCTGTCTTGCGAATTCGTCTTCCAATTTCTGTTTTGGAGAGAGGTTGAAAGACGAAGCATAAGTATTTTTTCAATAACAATCCATTTTTGTTCCATCAAACTTACCTGTTTGCGAGGTCTGAGATTTGCTTTCCAGTTGCTGATTTCACTGGTTTGTTCATCTTTGAGTTGCTTCAATTTGGCATTTTCATGCTCAGTTAACGTTTTTCGCTTTTCATTTTGCGAATGTTCCAGCTCTCGTATAGCCGCTTCTGATACAGCTCTGAGGTCTTCTAATTGTTTTCGATGCTTAGCTTCTTGCCTTTGTTGCTCAGCTTTATATCTCTGTTTTTCACTTTCTTGGAATGCTCTTATTCTTTCTCTTTCATCTTCCCCATTGGATACATTTGCATTCCGTAATCTCAGACTTTCGCGGAACATCAGCTCTCGAGTTTTCATCTCTGACCGAATGCGTTTAGGTAACTGTTTACGTTCTCTGGCTTGAACTTTCATGAGTTCTTCCTCTTGTCTTTGGCTCATTCGTCTCAGCTGTTCTTTCTCTTTTTCATGGCGGGTGAGAATTTGGTGTCTTTGCAGGAAAAATATGTCTTTGAGTTGCCTTTCGGCTAGTTGATGTTTTTCGTGAATATGGCGTTCTTCTAGCTCCCAAATGGAAGCTTCCCTTCGACGTAATAATACCTGCTTCTGTTGCAAAAACTGTCTCTCTAGATGAGCTATCTTTTCAAGAAAGCTTTCTTTCATTCTACCCATTGCAAGATCATGAGTTTGACTCAATTTTTCCATAAATATTCGCTCTTTTTCTGTATGCTCTAGGTCCATCTGTTCTTTCCTCACTCGCCAAATATCTTTACGTTTGTCTTTGGGTAATTGGTCGATTTCGGTTTTCAGTATTTTCATCTCTTGTTTTAGAGACTCTCGGAAAATTTTCATCTCCCGGTCTTGTTCCAATCGAATTTTTCGGGAGGCATACTTAAGATTCAAATTCTGATGCTGTTCTGCCTTTTCAACAAGACCTTTCTGCGTTCGATTGAGGGTTTCCAGATCAGCTTCGAAACTACGAAGCAGTGTAGCTAGTTCATTCTCAAAACGCTTTTCCTGTTGCTCACGTGCCAGCTGAGCTTTCATTGCTAAGTCTTGAAACTGCTTCTGTTCCATTTTCTGGAGTTGCTTTAACTCGTGAACTTCTTGTTTCCTGCGAAGGAGAAAGTCAAATCGGTTATTTGATGCATAGTGAAGGACAAAAATTTCAGTGGAGGAGAAAATATCAATTGCTGTTAGAGTAGGAAAAATTTCTCAGAATGATTGTTGTGTTTTTTCATCCCATAAATTCACCAAACTAGAATTGAATTCCTCACAATAATTTCCTTCATTAATATTATTACGTAAACTATGATTCAAGAGATAGAAATCTTTCCGATGAGTAAGTGTATTCTTCACTATTCCCTCAATGATAAAGATAAGGAGCTATCATAGGAGTGTGAGCACAAGAAGCTAGTCAATTACGATTCTACCTGAATACAGTTATTCGGATGTTGATTCGAAATGAGAATTGACACTCATAAATAATCAATCATGACTGTATATTGAGTATTTTGGTTTGCAACGGGAAGTTGCGTCGGAAAAATGTAATCATAAAATGAGTCAAAGCTCTTCAAATAACTGAATTGGACAGATGATAAAGTATAGTTATGGTGAACTTGTGAATGTAAACAGAGAAAGTTTTCAGAAGAATTCCTAGTCAGAAGAGTCAGACAAAGTGTACCTATCAGAGAGAAGGAATTCAGGAAGCTCAGTAAAACACCAATTAAGTCTAGGGAGCGTTGTGGAATCATTTTATCGGTAATCATAAAAGTCAAAAAAGACTTTAATAGATCACCTAAGTTACGAGCAACAAACGAAGCATTGTATGGAAACAATGCCTGAGTAAGAAAGATAAAAGATACCTGAGAATGTCATCCTTTCGAGGCCTATCTTCATCGCCATAAATGACTTTGCTTGTTGTGGTTGTAACTGTGACTCCATCGATAACAAATTTTCTCACTCTCGTTAAGGTTTTCTTTTGGGTTGCATTTGAATTGTTGGATCTTTTAACATGATTAGGCCGGTGATTTTCCTAGAAAAGAGGTTATCATGATTAGAGAGAATATATATCAGTCGAGGACCACAGTAAATAGAGAAAATTATTTGCCAAGAAAAAATAGAGGATAAAACTCAAGTTTGCCCAGTAAACCAAATAGGATAGAGAGGAAGTTTGGACCTCTATCAATAAAAGGGATGAGAACAAAAAACAACAGCTAGAGAGAATACAAACCTTATCTGTTCTCTTTTTGATGACTTGAACAGGGGCATCACTCGGAGGGATGAAACTATCATCTTTGCTTTCTCTTTCACTTGCTAGACTAGCAAAACTGGCAAAACTTCCAGTATCGGACGATTCTTTCTTAAAAGTTCGATGATGAGATGGAGATTTAAAAGATTGGCTATCACGGTCTGTACAATCTCGTCCATTAGTTTGAACTGAATTTTGATCATGGTGTGCGGAGTGAGGTATCCCGTCGCGATTTCGATTGATTTCTGACTCTGAACTATCAGTTCCTTGTTCCGTCTCTTCTGGTACAAGGTTCAGATTGACTTTGATTCGTTTACCACTATTGCTACTATCGGATGATACAGTTTTAACGGATATGTGATCAAAGTCACTGTCGCTTTTGACATCTCGTCTATTCAATGATATGAGGTCAGATACACGATCTTGTGATGCAGTCAAACTGCTTTCAATGATATGACTGTAGTCATTTGAGATTTTGATGACATCACTAGTGGACACTCCTACGAATTGTTCACCTGCTCTGGAGCCATTTGAAGAAGCGTTCCTGGACTGATCGTGAGAGATGCCGGCAGAAATTCCGTTCAAATCAGGTGTTTTTTCGTTGAAAGAATGCATCAAATCGATCAGATCTTCCAACTTTTCAGCTGTTTTGATGGATATATCTTTACCGTTATCAATAGATACGATGGATACATGGCTGGTATCAGCGATACTTTCATCAGTATGAACATTTTCAATGATGGTGCTATGATCAGATGAAACAGTTACCTCACCTATAGATTTGGAAGCACTATTCACATCACATGAGCTACAAACACTACCATCTTCAAGTTTGAATGAAGGTGAAGATGAAAGTTTCCCACTGGTTTCATGATGAGAAGATGGTTTATCTTCAAATTGGTCTCTTTCCTCATAGTCTTCATCCTCAAGGATGATTTCTTGCTCTAGAGATTCTGTACTTTCACTCTTTGAGACTTTAAAATCATCATCACAAAAACTTTTGATCTCAGTGCCATTGTCAAGTGTCTTAGATGTTCTATCTTGCTCTTCATTTTCAGTCTCCTTGATTGAGGATTTTTCTTTCTCAAGCAAGTTCGGTGGTTTTGGTGCTGGTCTTTTGTTATGACTGGTGCGAGATGAAGTTTCTCTAACTTCTTCTGAATGCTTAACTTTTTCTGGTGAAGGCACTGAATTGTTGGTCTTCTCGTTATCTTGTAAATTGTTTGATTTTTCAGAAATAAAATCTTTAAAAGGCGTTTTTATAGGCAATGATTGTGACGATGAAAGAAGTGGAGAGCTATGCTCTGGAACTTCTTCTTCAACTTCTGGAGATGGTTGTGAAGGAACTTCACTAATCGATGGGGTAGAATTTTTTGGAGGGATTACAGCGGAAGTCGGTGTTTTTTCGTTGTTTGTTGAAGTTGGTGTAACTGGCACTTTATTATTGTCATCAATATTCTTAATTTTTCTCGAGAGGGTATCATCTCCTCTTGATGCATCACTTTCCAATTGATTTCCTGATGAAATCTGAGGATAGAAAAAAGTAGCATTTATAAGGCTTGACTAATCTTCATCTTCATGGTAATGATGATTTTAAAATGCTGGAATAGAAGAGTAAGCGATTCATGTCGAGAGTGAGAGGGAAGCTATAGCGAGGAAGTTGTGCTAGTCGCACTGTATGATCATTGAGAGAAAGAGAGAGAGAAATGATGAAAAGAGAAGAGCTTCTCATAGTCGATAGTGAATCAAACTCTAGTCAAGCAAGATAAGAGAACGATTCTAGCCCCTCTGAGAGAAGAGGTGGGATATACAGGCGGCTTGTGTGTATATGTATATATGTGTGTGTGTGAAAGAAGAAAAGTCAAGCTTTGAAAGTTTTCATATGAACGCGCCTCCGCTATCCAACACAACTGATTTGCACCTCCTCTGATATATAAAATGAGCATTCTACACATAATGACTAAAGAACTGAGCTGGGAGAGGCAAATCAAACAAAAAAAAGTAAAGTAAAGGAAAAGATGGAGAGAGAAAGAGTAAGAGTAAGAGAAAGAGAGACAGAGAGAGATGAAAAGAAGAATGAAAGAATATATTACCTCAGAAACATCCTCTTCATTATCAATCGTGAGTACTTCTTCAACAATTTCGGCGGTATATTCACTAATCAAATCACGTATCGGTTTTGCATCCACTGCATTGCAAATAAAAGGATGCTTCAATAATTCGTCTGCTGTATGACGTAAAGCTGGATCTTTGTTAAGGCAACATTGTAAAAAATTATTGAAATCTTTGGACCATTTACTTGGACTATCTAGCTTAGGAGGATCAGATTTTTGTATTTTAAGCAAAACTCTCATCGGAGCCATTTCATGATTGGGTGGCTGCATTTGAGCAAATTCGATGAGGGTTATTCCCAAACTCCAAACATCTGCTTTGTAATCATAGGGATTGTCACGAAAAGCATCACATTTGACCACTTCAGGTGCCATCCAATAAGGTGTACCAATAAATGTGTCACGTTTTTGAAGTGTATGCTTATTTTTGGCTGATACACCAAAATCTGCCAATTTAACTCCACCATCAAGTGTTAAGAGTACATTACCAGCTTTCAGATCTCGATGAATAACTTTCTTCTTGTGTAGAAACGATAGACCTTCACATATTTCATGGCACACATAACGTATTTGTGGTTCCGTAAGTGGCTTATCCAAATCTAACATAATACTGTCAATTGCTCCACCCTCACAAAATTCGATTAAAATCCATAATCTTTCTTGGAAAAAAAATGCTTCAAACAGCTGTATAATATTATCATGATGACATTCACTGAGAATATCTATCTCAACGGTAAAATCATCCAGATCATCTTCACCTTTGATTTCACAAATCTTGGCGGCTGCAAATTTACCACTAATCTTGTGTTGAGCTTTATGCACTTTACCAAAGGCACCATCACCGAGTTCACCGACTAGAGACCAGTGATCCTCTGGATTCTCATCAAACTTAATATTATGACAAACTTTTTTACGCTTTGCATCATGGCCTGAGCCACGATTAAATAATTTCGCCAGAAATGAAGCCATTATCGATGAAACACATTCACCAGCTTCCACATATCAATGATGATGATTATTGAGGATGATGATAATGATGCAAAAATATGTTATATATACTTCTACTATACCACATTATATAGAAAATATTTACAGGTAAAGAAATAATCAGGCAAGTTGAGTGTATGTGTGTGTGTGTGTGTTTGTATATGTTGATGGATGGATGAAAAATCAGGCTTAAGGCTAGTAGTAGTTTTCTTATTAAAACACCAACAATATCATCATCACCACCACCATCACCCTAACAAGAGATTGCCAACCAGGTAAGAACATACAACATACAAAAATTCATCATGATGATGATTATAATGAGAGAAAAAAAATCCAACTAATCAAGTGTCAACAGTGTCATCTATTGATATTCACTTTAAAAAACATATACACACACACACACAATTAGAAGCGGCTTATGTAGCAAATGATTAATCAACTAATTCCATCCTATTACTGCTCTCTAGCGGTATCAACCATCGATCCCAATTAAAATACATCAAATTAATCACACAAATTGTGTCCACAATTAAACATGATCACATTTGTAAATCAATGTTCACCAAATTGTGTTCCAAACTGAATACAAACAAAACTTGTCAACTTTTAAACAATCAAAAAAACTTTTCAATTCATCAAACATCAATCAACACCAGAGTGAGCCACCGTAGTGATGCTAAAGCGGCAAAAAGTGAACAGTTCAAAAAAGCATGTTTTGTAAGCTTACAAGCTTAAAGCTTATGATGTGGACATTCTTGATCATCTTTTTTTTGAGCTCTTCACCTTAATCATCAACATCTTTTGACCGGTTAATAAATTGTGCTGTTTTTTTGTTGGGTGATGAGGATGGTATTTCTCGATTAATTGGTTAATTGTGTTTGAAGTGTGATATTGGATTGTGGACGAGTATGGGTGATACATCACCAAATAAGAATATTAATTCACTTTTTAGTGATCTATCAAGATGTGAACAGAGTCGTGATTTTGATAAAGCTTTAAGAGTAGCAAATAAAAGTTAGTGTTTATCATTATCGTTGATATTATTGGTGTGATTGTTTTGGCTGATTATTGATTTGTTTTCTCTTCTTATTTGTCTGGCTTTTTGTAGTTTTGAAAATTGAAAATGATAATCTCAAAGCTCTTGAGTATAAAATTATATGTCAAATATATTCCGGTGCCTTTGAGGATAGTCTTAGAGAAATTAAAAAGAATCAAGCGCTAAGGTAAGTGTGATACTTGAGTAATACATTGATTGTGAATGTTGATTGATGAAATTCTTTGAATCTCTTTTCGTAGAGAAACCTTGATATTCGAGAAAGCATACTGTGAATATCGATTAAACAAAGAGGAAGACTGCTTGGAAACACTGAAAAAGTCGATTGAACCAGATTTTAGGGAAAAAGAATTGAAATGTCAAGCGGTAAGTTAGCTTTCGTTTGATTTAAATTTATCTCACAATTAATCTTTTTTTTCACAGCTCTATCGGATTGGGCGCTATAAAGAATGTTACGATCTGTATCTAGATCTTATAAAAAATTCTAACGATGAGTATGAGGATGAGAGAGAAGCTGACCTGGCTGCTGTTGTAGCTTGCCTGAGTTTTGAGAACTCCAAATTCGTTCAATCTCTCGATGAGCTGAGTGATAAAACATATGAATTATGTTATAATAATTCGTGCATAGAGTTAGGTAGAAAGAAGTACGAAGCTGCACTCAAGAAATTGACTGCTGCTGAAGAGTTGTGTAAGAAAACTTTGGAAGAAGAAGGCTGTGACAATGAGGAGATTGACGCTGAACTAGCCATCATCAGAGGCCAAATGGGATTCGCCTATCAGGCACTAAACAAACTGGATCTTGCCCACAAGATGTATAATCAGTTACTCAAAATGAAGTTAGTGAATTCCGCTTGACTCGTTCCTACAACATATTTCATGTCTCTAATTTTTTTCCTCCTCATTTTTAGGTCACCCGATCCTTCATTGATTGCCGTGGTTAGTAACAATATCGTCACCATCAACAAGGATCAGAATGTTTTTGATTCTCGTAAGAAGATGAAACAAGCTCTGAATGAAGTCAACAATCCAAAATTGAGTTCATTCCAGAAGAGAATGATAGTTTTTAACAATTGTCTTCTGTTGATGACCACTAATCAGACTGATACTTGTCGCAAGCAAATCCAGCAATTTAAAAGCCAGTTTCCCAGCGCACGAACAGAAGCTCTCATTTTAGAAGCTGCTCTCTTGTGTAAGGAGAAAAAAGTATCCGATGCTATCGAAGTTCTGAAAAAATACAAAGAAAAAGATTCTGATAATTTTGAGGCACCTCTCATTATGGTGCAGCTCCTCCTAAATCAAGGGCACTCAGGCGAAGCGCTCAGTATTCTTAAGGAGCTTAAATATTCTCATAAGTTGGCGATAGTTTCAATCATTGTGGCTCTACATTTAACACTCGAAGACAAAGCTGAAGCCATACGAGTATTAAAGGAAGCAATCAACTGGTATCAAAGTAATAAGGTGAAAATACTCACAAAATATGGTATGAAGACTTTTTTGTCTTAATTAATACCCTTATTTGATCTCATAGCCGGAGAGTCAAGAATTAATTCTTCTATATCGAGAGACCGCAAGGCTACTGATGCAAAGCAAAGATAGTAAAGGTGCTATAGTTTTGCTCGAGGAACTTAGAAAGCGTAATCCTGATAATCCTCAAGTTCTTGCCCAACTCATCGCCGCCTATTCCCAGATAGATCCTTCAAAAGCTAAAGAGTGAGTAAATTTTTCCCTAAAAAATGGGTGAATTTGAGTTTTTTTCATTCTTCTCATGCTAATGATACTTTCCCTAGAGTCATGCAAAAGCTTCCTTCAATTGAAAGTCAGATCGCTGAAGTAGATGTTGATGCTCTGGAGGCCAGTAATTGGTCTCTTGGTGCTAAATATGTGAAGAAAACCACCAAAACTGACGCTTCTCTTAATGTTGAAGAAAAAACAAAGGAGAAGAAAAAGAAGAAGAAGAAGAAGCTGCCCAAAAATTATGATCCTGATGTTGATCCCAATCCGGAAAGATGGATACCCAAGTGGCAACGTTCAACTTTCAAGAAAAAGAAAGACAAGCGTGGAGCTCAATCTATTGGTAAAGGAACCCAAGGATCAACAGCAACAGATATGTATGTATATTTTAATCACAATACAACAGCCTTCCTCACCGATTATCACAATTGACATATACTCTTGATTACAGGGAATCATATCCCAAGGCTACATCCAAGCCTGCTGCTCCTCAAGTTAGCCCATCAACCAACACGAGAACTCAGCGATTGGCTCAGAAAAAGCAGAAAAAGAAAACAGGTCGTAAATGAACGTCTATCTATATCTTTCTTGAACGAAACAGAATGACAGAGAATTTCAAAAATTTCCATTCCTATTTCTATTTTGTATAAGCATTCTGACTCCTTCTTCTAGATATTCATACAGATGTACATCTCTCCTCTCTCGGGTTAATGTAAATAAATATTTGAGAGCTGTTTTTTGGTCAGTCTAGTGTGAGTTCTTATGTTTAGAATTGATAGTGAGTCAAATACTCCACCATCAAGATTTTGCCTTTTTCAAGATAGCCGCTATCAGATTCACATATTTCACCAGTTGCATGAATGATCGAAATAGTTAGCCAAAGTATTGAGGTAACTGGGAAGCTATCAAATTATAATTCTCGTGTAAGCTATTTCCTCTATAAGTTATGCCTCATAAGAGATTCTATGGAAATACATATGAATAAGAAAAAAGAAATGTGGTCTAAGCTGCTCATTGTTCATGAGATTCAATTGTGTATAGCTAATTTAAACAACAGGGTGCTCAATTTCTTCTAACATGATGTTTGTACATTCCGATATAATCAGAAGTAGTTAAGGTATCGTAAAGCAATGGATAGAAACAGGAAATTGTTCAAGAACACCTAATTGAGAAAATTATCGAGCTGATGGAAATTATCCCCTCTCATTCATCAACATCCTGTAGAGTCCAAATGAGAGTGATGTTTCTTTCTTGGAAATTCTCTTCCAATTTGAGGTCTAGATCAATTCTGGACAACCCACGATAATGATATCGGAAAAGACACCTTTCCTGCATTCTGCTATGAATAACCATGAGGAATCAATTTCAACGGATATCAAGAGTGAAACTCTAATGATTGTTCTCCAATTGAATTGTTATTTAGTTTTTAATGAGATGATGGGTGTTAAAATGAGATTAAAAGGAGTCTTTGAAAGTTTATAAAAATCAAGAGTATTAAAATAATTTCATCTGATCTCAGGAAAACATGGACAGAAGACAACGAGCTAAGGAAATTGATAATAAATTCCAACACAACAAGCTGAAAGATGTCTGGAAACTTCTAGACATTGCAGAGTTCATCGCTAATTTTTCTTTGGAAGGTATCTGATTAACTGAATCGATTTCGAATGTGGCCGGTCTTCGTTCGACGAAAGCTTCAGCTGATCGTTTCTTCAAGTTATGATGTATTTCAACATGTGTCGATTGAACAGTGTTCCCATCACTTCGAGACACTATTTTCACCTCAGGTGGAATCGAATTGTCAGATATCAGTGACATGATATGGGACAAGATCGCATCATCGGTGCCATTGGCAGGAGTGAAATCATTTGGAATTAATGGTGCAATATTTTCATCACCTTCATCCTCAATACCTTCAGGAATTTGATCGTGATCATTTGAATGACTAGATGAATGTACGGAAATTGTTCCATTTGCTGCAAACTTTGTTTCAGTGTGTGGCTGTTGATCTTCATGACTAGTAGTTGCATTTTTAAGGCTTACATTTGTATTGATTGGCACGGATGTTGAGGCTTTTCCTACAATATCAGCCTCAGATGGTTTACTGGTTGAAGTTATTGGTTTCGATGATGAAGATGATGACGATGATGAGATTGATTTTTTGGATGGATTACTATTGGGTACAATAGGATATATATTTTCTAATCTAACACCATTAGAATCATTTACAATTTTATGAATAACTTGAGTTGAAGGTATCGATGTGTCGATAACGGTGATGGCCGATTCTTCCTTCTCTTTGGTACTTGAATTGGCTACCGTTGATGGTAACTGATCTTTTTTATTATCATTAGTGCTATCAGCACTATCATCACCATCCTCCCACTCATCTTGATCACTGGTTGGTTTGTATCCGAAATATTCTACTTTCGATTTGCTGTAAGCACTTGGCTTGGATGGTTGCTTATCTTCGAGATCCAAATCAGACGCTTGGATCGTTGTTTTAGTCGGCTTATTTGAGGAACTAAAGTGGATTGCTTCAAATTTAGTTGTACCATTTAGACTGGTTCCAGCATCTGTTACCGATGAAATTTCAATTGGAGAAGATGATGGCGGTGTTCCCTTGGAATTGATGAGGACCGGCAAAAAGCCACCAATCAAATGATCTGCAATGGTGGTCGGTGTTTTGGTTGTTGCTTTGGTTTTGATAGTTTTTGGAGTTGTAGATGAGGTTGATGGTTTCGTTGTTGGCTTCACGGTAGTTGTGGTCGTAGTAGATGTGGTCGGAATGCTGAAAGGTGCTGGAACACGACTGAAGTCTGTGGGAAAATGTGGAAATTGCGATGGTCTGGCAAAAATTGATAAAACGGTTAGCATTTTGCGATTGTATGAAAATTCCATATAAACTAACCTGAAAAGATCTTGGAAAAACTTGGGAGGATTTGGAGGAATAGGAGGTGGTAGCCGTTGCTTAATCTGAAAAGAAAAAGTGGAAAACTTAGGAGAATGGTGATCGAAATTTTTTGGATGTATGTTGAAGTTAATTCAAGTTAGCCATGATGTTAGATTCCTCACAAGACTGATTAGCCTGACAGTTGAATGCAAGAGAGGTATATAGCATGCAGGCATTATTTTCTGGGGAGGGGATAATCATATAACCCATGAGAACCATAGGAAAGCGCTGAAATCCATGATGGTGGCCATGATGGACTCGTGTCAAACAGCGACTCAACTTACGTAAACTGGACCTTTTTTGATTCGATTGGGACCAAATGGTGGAGGAACAAATACATCCAAAGGTCTAACAGGTCCGATAGGTACATGTAGACTACTCATAGGCGATTGATATACATTAGCATTGATATTTGGCATTACAATTGGCTGTATTCGAGAGGAATGGTAAGGTGAATAAGCGGGACCTAATGTCAGGAAATCAGGTTTTCTAATTGTTGGAGCCTGATATCGTAATGAATCGAAAAAATTATTTGAACCCTCTTTTGAACGTGGCTGAGCTACTATTGATTGAGCTGGAGAGTTGGCAGACTTCGATTGAATTATACCTCTTCGACTGGTGGACTCCTTGTGATTTGTGTTACTCATGTCCAATGGAGTCCGATAATTGTCCAATGATTGTGGATTCTTATGACGATATACGGTAGCATTATCAGCCGATGTATGATATACCTTGGTTATCGATGCGGATGCAAGTTGATCACAAGAGTCCACCACACGAATTTTCCATCCCAAATATCGGTGAGTATAGCATTGATAATACACTGTATCCGGTGTATTCTTATCTGGTCTCCACCGGAGTAATGCTGGCTCACCGGAACCACACTGGAGAGATAATGTTCGTTGAAATTCGAAAAAATCTTTATAATCTTCCGGCTTATCTTTGCGACTTGTATCAATTTGCCATTCACACAATCGTCCAGCAGCGGTTGGCAACAATTCACCACTCTTGGTGATTCCAACTCCAGCAAATATTCTCTCCTTACGTCTCTCATCATCAGGCTTATGATCAAAGCCACCTTCAGGTGAATCGGTAATGTACAATGGATGACGACGAGCTCCATGAATTTTATCATTACCACCTTCAACGATAAATGTGTACGTTTTACCACGTTCAACGGTAATCTCTGGGATCACCAAGCCATTGATGTACCACGCAATGCCCCAACCAATTTTACCGGTAATGGCTTCATAGCCCTTCTTGCCGCCAGTAGGACCAATTTGAGCACGGAAAGTGTTGTCAGCAGGACATATTATGGGTGGAATTTTCCATGCATTCGGATCTCGTGGTCGATGCTGATGGGTTGATGATGATGTACTTGGCGATGCAAGCGAATCATAGGCCGATCGAGGAGAAGATGATCGAGCTGATGGTGCTGATGATCCACCACCACCACCACGCTGACCATTGCTCTGAGAATTGGGACAGTTCCATTTTGGTGATCGAGCAAAATCGAGGAAAAGATTGCCTTTTGATTTCATTCGATGGTAAGATACTTCATTGCGATCATTCAGTGATCCGATGGCCCAGAACACCGCTTGATTGCCATCACTGTAGACATGTTGATCCAACTTATCATCGACTATTGAGAAAGAGAGAGAGAGAAAAAGAAAGAAATGAAAATCGAAAATGAAGATGATGAAGAAGTTTCAGATGAAAATTATAAAAGAAGAACAAGAGGCGGGAAATCCAGTGAAAATCGAAAAGAAAAATTCAATTATATTTTTGCTGTATAAATCGAAAATTAGGCTCAGAAAAAGATTTTCTCTCTCTCTCTCTCTTCTACTTCATCACTTATCTTTTTGTGTCCTCATTATTTGAAGAAAATCCATGAAGCAAGCCCTGACACTGACACAGTAACATTGAAAAGAAAGAGAGAAACAATTTTCTAAGCTATTATATTAAATCACCACTACAAAACCCAGCACCTTACTACACCAGCTACTACCACCACCACCACCATCACTAGCTACTACTACTACTACTTGGACATTCAGCCATTCAAAACGACCCTACTTATTGGATGGTCAACAACAATCATAATGATAGACATCATTTTGACTGGCCACTTACCGCCAAGTTGAGGTCTTTTAAAAGTGATCAAAGTGAATCCATTGACCACCGCTGAGTGTAGAAGCGTGATACTGTCACTTGCTCCGGGATGTTTAACGTCTGGACAGCTTCCACGAGTACCAACACACTGTGAAAGTATGATGCATATTTAGGCAACTAATCAGTATTAAAATGTTATGGATGAAAGAGGAGAAGAGCATGTCACACACGGACACCCTCGATGCTGAATGTTGGAATTTATTCCGGAGAAGATGATGAGAGATGATGCAAATAAGAGAGAAAAAGAATATCATCTTGTTGTGATACTGACCTGTTCTTTGCTTCCTAAATAATAGTCCACTGCATGACCTCGTCCATTGGAATCATACCATGCAACAACTGCATCAGCACCAATCATACTTGACTTGGAATCATCCTTGGATAATCCGAAAGCCATATAATCACCTCGTTCTGGTTTGAAGGAAACACGAACAGCATTAGGTGCTGAAATTGGGAGAATTTTCATTTTATAAAAGTCTTACCTATTTTGCCTACTAATTGCATCACGATATCATCACCATCAATAACCCAACGAACCTCAAATCCTAAGCCGTTGTTCAGTACCTCACAATTCAATTTGCTCTGAAAAAATTATCGAAAAATGCTGATTATTTAAAATTATTCGAAATCAAATGAGAATCAAATCTTCATAAATACTGAGAATGGTGCAAAAATTCATGCCAAAAAGCCTATGTTCAGCCAGTATTGTGCCTTTACCATTGAAAACTGTGTATTTGTGCAATTGATAATCAAGAAAATGAATAACAGTTAAAATAATTGTAAAGCATGCACTCATTAAATCGAATGCATTCACCAGTCACCGTCATTATCTGGAACAAAATTCATAAAATGAAGTTCATCAAGACAGACCCACAAGCAAAATATTGATCTAACTGTTTCGTTTTAATATATATATATTTATATATACTTTTAAGAAAGTGCATTGACTGATTGATAATAATCATGCTGAGAATGTGTATGTGCGATAAAAGAAGGAAAATTCTAATTTTACGATTAAAAGATTTTCGTTTGAGGACATTTAGAAAGTGATTGAGATAGAAAAGAGTGATAAAGTTTGGGTGCAATTCATATTGAAATAAAAGATGGATAAAATAAGAATTCGGATGACATTAACCATCACCAAGTGTCAATGCATGCTCATGCTTTTTAATCATATGGCCGGCTGATCGGGCTTAACGGTTGTCACGATTCGACGACCAAAAAGACTGGACACCTCATCATCAGCCATATTAGGTACAACAAAACGTGGACGATTGATAATTTGAATCTTTTCCTTCTTACTATCATCATTCGAACTTACTTCCGGCTCAATACCCAACATTCGTGGTGACGGTGGTACGCGAACATTTTGAGGAATACGAGTACTGCCAAAATCAACTTGAAATTCTGAACACCACACACCCAGCCAATCGAAATCATAAATTGTCGATCCTTCAGGCAACGATATGACAACCGTTTCACCGTTATATCGTCTCAACGGCTTAGTTGAACCATTCTCATCTTTCAACTGGATTCCCGATGAACTTGGTCGAGCTCCTGGTGTGGCCCACCAGTAGCCGGCTGGACCGAGGCCATCATAATGGAAATCGGTGATCAAGAAAGTTTGAGCATCCACAATTGTGACTGGACCTGATTTGAGTCCATGGGCCAATTGGGAAAGGGGTCGTATTTCCACTGGTGTTGGTATGATCAAATTTTGTGGCATCATTAGATAGCCATAATTTTTTCGCAATTTACGACTCCAAATCGATATCCATGTAATATCACGGAGTGTTTTTCCTTCTGGTAGTCGAAGTACGACATCCTTATTGTAATATTGGCCTAAAGGTTTGGTTCTATATTTTTTTGGTGGGAAATAATAAGGAGAAGGAGGAAAATAAAAAAGATGCAAAATGAATGAATGAGAGAAAATCCGATTATCATAAGATGATGAAACAGATTCTTCCTACTAAATTCTGTGCTCAGAATGTACGGAATCTTGTCAATCGAAAGATACATGTTTCATACGCGTGTGTATCATGTATCACATGACAATCGATACATAAATTTTTTCGGAGTGTTTATAGCTCGACAGACTTCATAAAAAAGAGGATTGAGTGTAAAAAAGCAGCTGATGTAATTGTGATAGACTGTTTTTCTTTTTGAACGCTGAAATAACAACAAATTATTATTGCTTCCTTGATAATAATCACTGATCTATATTTAGTCGTTTGTAATTTGATGATAAAGAAGCAAAAATTTTTCATCAATTTTGTTCACCGTGGTTTGAGCATTGTTTTTGAGGTTTTCAAACTCTCTCTCTCTCTCTCTCTCTCTCTCTCTCTCTCTCTCTCTCTCTCTCTCTCTCTTCATCCACCCTAATAGATTTCCTCATTTTATTTGATATTCATGATTTGACTGTCTGCATCCGAGTGAATTAGATTAGATGGAATAGAAAAGATGGAGATAAGAGACAAAGAAAGAAAAAGAGAGAGAGAAGAAAATAAGTCAGATCAAGAGGAGTCGCATCTTGAGAATCAATTGCACTTCAGCTCACTGATTATCCGAATATAGCCGTAAGGATCAAAATTTGACATGAATATTAATCTTGAATCCTCCACATCAACAATAATAGTAACTATAAAGGTTCAAAGTCTATTGATTTAAAAGGGTACAGTTTTTGTACTCTTTCTGAATATGACTCGATTTATTTATTCCTTGTCTCAATTCTTCCTCCTCTTCTTCACTAACCACTCCAGGAACAATTTGAAAACCTCGAACCATTTTTGATGCTAATAATGATAATAATAACGGTCATTTGGGAAAAATTTTGCATACAAAATGTGATTTTTCCAGCGAAAAAAAAACAGAAAAGAAGAGGAAAAAGAAAATTCATCATCATATACTGTCCTCAACTGGACGGATGATGATCTGATTTGTGTGTTTCAAAATTTTTCCTGATAATAATAGCCTTTACCCATTTAAAAGAGCAACTCTTAATGGTTGAAAAATAGAATCTAATGATGTCCAAATAATATATACTTATTTAGTATATAAGTATTTCGAATAAATAGTGATGTGTGTGTATGCCTGTGAGAATGAAAGTGATGATGGACAAGAAAGTTGAGGGCAGTTTCACAATGAAAGTGTACCCAAATCAGTTCACTGTAATCTAATTTGCTTATTATTCAAAAAAATGTTTTCGTTTTTGTTTCATTTTTTTTTCTTCTTCTTCTCTTTCTTTCTCTCTCTTCTGATGAGAATAGAAGAAAGTATATATACGCATCGTGCTTTCCGTTTCATGAATATATTCATGTCGAAACAAGTAAGAGAAGAACATGATATTCGTAGGAGTCGGAAAAAGTTTGGGCAAAATATTATTATTGTACTTACGATCCTTTTTCATCTGGAACGATGAATCCAGTCACGTCAGGATTGTTACTTGTTCCAGCCCAAAAATAAGCATCCGGAGCTTGACCATCGAAAGAGAAACTTTTGATAAAAATTGTATTCTCATCAACAGCATACACCGTTCCTTTAACATCATTCAGATTGAGTTCCATATTGCCCAGATTGGCTCCATAGTAAGGACCCTCTTCGGAAAGTATTCCTAAAACATAGGAAAAAAAGAGAGACGAGATGGTTAGAGGGTTACTTCAAATGAAGATTCATAATATCTGTATGCTAATCAATATATTCTTGATGGTAATAACTCATGATTCGAGAGAATAGCTTAACCACACACAGCAACTCATACATTCATTAATCAGACATTAGACATGTATAGCTTGTGGCATACAAGGTGATAGAATAGGAGCATCATCATTATCGAATTTATAAAGATAAATGAATGAAAATTGATTGGGAAAAATGTTCTCTAAGGATTTTGAGGCTTTGATTTTAGGGCCATAAAAATACTTTCAACACGGACGAAAGAACTTTTCTTCACCAAACTTTTCATTCTCCTCTCTCCCTCTCTATCCGGAAGATTTGAGGCCCATTACAGAACACTGACTGTAACGGTAAAAGCGAATGAACTCATCGAATTTGAGGCTTCCCAATTGATGAAGATTGATGATCAGATTAAAGGTGTGTACTACTGTTGTCTGGCTTATGAATTGACGGTTCCTCACGACAATGACAGTTAGAGAGAGAGAGAGAGAGAGAGAGAGAGAGAGAGAGAGAGAGAGAGAGAGAGAGAGAGAGAGAGAGAGAGAGAGAGA